>JAGFMF010011958.1:2793373-2825102 GCA_019455555.1 Galemys pyrenaicus
CCCCTCTCTGGCCGGCGGCAGGGATCGAACTCGTGCTGCAGTGGCTGCGGTTTGCTTCATAGTGCGTTGCTTAACCCACTGCGCCACCAGGGAGGCCCAATTATGACCAAATTTGACTTGTAGAAAAAGTACATGGAAATAATTGTGCTGTAGTTCAGCATATCAAGAAGAAAATGACAAGCTCCCTCTTGACCCCCCACCCCCCGCCCAAAATTGTCAATAGAAAGTGATTCTTGGGCCTCCCTGGTGGTGCAGTGGATTGAGCGCGGCACTATGAAGCATCTGTGGCACAGCAGCGTGACTTCGATCTCTGGTCAGGGAGGGGACCCACATGGCGCAGCAGACCTCTCCTGCCTCACCCGCTGCTCCCCTCAGCAGTGTGTTTCAGTCTGCCTGTTCTGCTCCCCACTCTGTCTCTGGTGAATCCTCTCACCTCCCGTGACTCTGGCCTGTACCCCAGCTCTTGTATGCATAAATAAATAAATCTTTAAAAAAAACACATCTAAAATTTATTTAAAAAAAAACAAACAATTGATTCTTTTATTGGGTATCAGTGGTATTTGACAAGAAGTAGAGGTTAGGAAATGGATGTCTTATAAAAATACTAAACTTATTCTATGACCTTAAAAATATGCAGTGAATTCCGCCAGTATTTTTAATAGTTGACAAATGTCTTTTTCATCCTCATCAGCAGGATGTGTTACATCTGTCTCTCTGTTTATATAGTAATTTTTTTTACACGGTTTTTGTTTCTTGTATTCTTAATTAGTCACTTTTTAAATCCCATTCCATCCTTGAGAAAGATGGTGAGTGAAAATAACTGTGGGTGTCTTGGTGGTGGGTGAGGTGTGGTAACACCACCTGCGGGAGGAGAGCCTATGCTTCTAATATACAACCATGTAAACCAAGGTTATAGCAAAATAATAGTCATAATAATAATAAAATTAAAAGTCAAGCCCTAGGTTTAATCAAGCTGTTTTAAGATTATAGAAGAAGGGGCCTCCCTAGTTGCTCAAGGGGTCAAGCACTGCACCATGAATCATCCTCAGCCACTGAAGCACAAGTTCGATCCCTGACCAGGGAGGTGACCAAACATGGCGCAGCAGACCTCTCCTTTCTTGCTCACTGCTCCCCTCAGCAGTGTACTTCAGTCAATCTGCCTGTTCTGCTCCCCACTCCGGTGAATCCTCCCACCCCCCACCCACACCTCTGGCCTGTACCCCAGTTCTTGTATGCATAAATAAATAATTTTTTTTTAAAAAAGATTATACAAGAAGCGAGTTGTGGGTAATAGTCTGGTAACAGCGTAATGTAAGCGTACAGGTCTTGGGTCTGTGGCAGAACGAAGACTTAAGAAAGAAGTAGGAAGGGTGGAGAGGAGCAAAGAGAAAAAGATAGTGAGGGGAAGAAAATAGTCCTGCTTCTCCTGCAGGCCTCCTAGTGAAGCCGTCAGCCATGAGCAGGAGCAGTGTGGCACAGAGAATGCACAGGGCCAGGCAGGCATGTTTTCGACTCAGGCACATGTTGAAACTAAGAGTTTACTGAGCTTCCCCTGCCCTGTCCTGCACCCCAAACCCTGAGCTCTCCTGGATTCTGCCTGGCCTTCAATTCCGCCTGAGTAGCCCTCCAAACCTCCAGGGAGAGAATGAAGAACTTCATGTTTCCTGGGCCCTAGTGCTTCCCTCGCAGAAGCTGAGAGGACAGAAGGGTGGGAAAGGAGTGAAGAGTAGACCCGGGAGGAAGAGTCCCTCTCCCATCAGAGCGCAGGCTCCACTCTGGTGAGGAGAGGGCCAGTAGGTGGAGTCTTGCTGTTATTTTTCTGTGTCTCTGCTGGGGATGGGGATCCTGGCAGCTGGCTTTGGCCCCAGCTTTGGCCTTTGTTTCCCTCACACTCTTCTCTTGGCACTGTCAGAAGCTTTCAGTGTTGTGCTATCAGGATCACATGGTTAAATCTTTGCACAGCTGCCAGGGGAAAAAGAGAGTGAGGGAGAGACTGAGACAGAGGAGCACCCTTTCTATTCTTACCATATGTGAGGCTAAACAATTATTATTGGCATGACTAAAAGCCCATCAAAGCATTTTCTCCCTGACCCTTATCTCCAGTTATATAACAAACCTCCTCTCACTCTACTTCTGAAGTGTTCACACCCAAATCATCCTCAGCTTTCAATATACAGGCTTCTAGCAACATACCAGTTCACTCGCCTTGAGCTTGTGTATACGTGCTCACACACCCTCTCTCTCTCTCTCTCTCTCTCTCTCTCTCTCTCTCACACACACACACACACACACACACACAACTGACCTTTTCATACCACTTTAAAGTTTCTGACCTATGGCCTTAACCCCTTCTTTTCAGTATAAACTCTGAACTCCATTGTTGTTTTCCAGAAATGTTTTGCCCTCCACATCTGTAAAGTTACTTGCTGTGATCAGATTTAACAGTCATTTTGTTAACTCAACCCAACGTCTGCCTAGCACCCCAGGAGGAAGTTCTTCCCCACAATGCCCTGACCACTGGTCAGGTGTTTCTGTGCTTTTCCCATCATAATGGCCTTTGTCAGTCACTGTAAGCGGCATCAGCGCATCAGCGGATATGAATAAGGGTGGGACATCCACTGTGCTGCTTCAGGCTATTTACTAGTTTCATTCAGTTTCCTGAGATTCCTCTTATAAGTGAGACCATCCAATATTTTTCTTTTTCCTTCTGACTTACTTTCCTTAGCATAATCCCTCCAGTTCCATCCATGTTACTGCAAATGGCATAATTTTCTCTTTTTGATGGCTGAGAAGTATTCTACATCTTTTTGATTCACTCATTATTTTAGGGTATTAGGTTGTTTCCATATCTTTGCTAATGTAAATAGTGTTATCGTGAACATAGGAATACAGTTTTCCTTTCAAATTAGTGTTTTTATATGCTTTAGGTATATACCTAGGAGTGGAAATACTGGGCCAAATGTAGATCCATTTTTAGTCTTTGAGAAATCTCCACATTACTCTCCAAAGAGGTTGAACCAGTCTACATTCCCACCAATAGTATTAAGAGGGTTTCTTTTTTCTCCATATCCTTACCAACACTTGTTTCTGGCCTTTTGTATGGGCCATTTTCACTGGTGTGAGATGGTATCTCATTGTGGTTTTGACATGCACTTCCCTGATGATAACTGATGACAAACATTTTTTCATGTACCTCTTGGACACCTGTTTGTCTTCTTTGGAGAAGTGCCTATTTAGCTCTTCTGCCCATTTGTTGATTGGGTTATTTGTTTTCGTTTTGTGGAGTTGTATGAGCTCTTTGTAGATCTTTGATATCACTACCTTGTAATATGTATGGTGTGAAAATATTTTCTCTCATTCAGTGGGGTGTCTCTTTGTTTTGGTTACTGTCTCTTTTGCAGCGCAGAAGCTTTTTAGTTTGATGTTGTTCTAATTGTTTATGCTCTCTTGATTTCCTTGCTGCTGGGGACAAATCCACAAAGATCTCTCGAAACTTCTGTCTTGGAGTGTTTTGTCTATGTTTTCTTCTAGTTTTATAGTTTCAGGTCTTATATTCAAATCTTTTACCCACTTTGAGTTTATTTTTGTGTATGGTGTGGTCTAGTTTCATGCTTTGCATGTGCCAGTCCAATTTTCCCAGCACATTTATTGAAGAGGCTTTCCTTGTCCCAGTGTATATACTTCATTCCTTTGTCATATATTAGCTGTCCATATATGTGTGATTTTATATCTGGGCTCTCAATTCTACTCCATTGGTTTTATTTTTTTTCTCTTCTTCTTTATTTATATATATTTGACATCAATTGTGGTCCCCATCTACTCAATTGGTTTTAAATAAAGCTTTATTAGAACACAATATCTTATTTGTTTACATGTTATCTGTGTCTGCTTGCACTCCACAGCCAGTGGAGCAGCTGCAAATGACACCATATGGCTCATAAAGTCTAAAATACTTACTATATGTCCTTTTACCAGAAAAGCCTGCCGGCTCCTGCTCTGGAGTATTGCTTTTCAATCTTTAGTATCTTTTGGAAAGGCTCTATATCATTTAGCTATATGTTTGGTTTATGTTTGGCAACAGAAGGCTGGAATAGCGACTTAAACAAGGCAGGGTTTCATTTTTCTCTCACATGAAAGAAGATGGCAAATAAACAGACTGGACTTATTCTAGCACTCCTGCTGTTCATCAGAGACTAAGGTTCTTCTGTCTTACTACTCTGCCAACTTTATTGCAGTTTCCATTTTCAAGATAAACTCATGGGCACATAACGGTCACTGGAACCACAGCCATCACATCACAATCGCAGGAGGGGAAGGAACAGAGGGGGTCAGGGCAAAAGAGCAGGCCTCCCCACTGAACTAGCCCCCACTAAACATTTTCACCAGAAGTTGTATCCAAATATTCTTCTTCAATCTGACTGAGCAGATCCATTTGCAAAAGAAACTGGGAAAGGTAGTTTTTTTTTTAATTACTTTTTTAAAAAGATTTATTTATTTGTGCATACAAGAGCTGGGGTATAGGCCAGAGTCACGGGAGGTGAGAGTGGGGAGCAGAACAGGCAGATCAACTGAAACACACTGCTGAGCGGAGCAGCAGGCAAGGCAGGAGAGGTCTGCTGCACCATGTGGGTCCCCTCCCTGGCCGGCGGCAGGGATCGAACTCGTGCTGCAATGGTTGTGGTTTGCTTCATAGTGCGTTGCTTAACCCACTGCGCCACCAGGGAGGCCCGGGAAATGTAGTTTTAAAGCTGAAAATTTTGCCACCCAAATAAAAATCAAGGTTTTGTTAGTGAGGCATAGGAGAAATCAGATAATGGTTAAGCAATCAGCAATCTGTGCCCCAGGAACAAGTGCTCTCCATAGCCTTTTCAGGATATACAGCACAGTAGATTCTCATAAACATGAGTTCTTTTTCAAGTACCATGTGTCTTTTTTGAACATACATCCTTAGTATTCTGATGTCTCATTCCTTACAAATTATATCTCAGATGTACTGAGTCATATAGTCTCATGAATTCCAATCACTACTGGAAAAATGAGGATACTAAAACTTTGAGGATTTAAATAGCATGCTCCAGTTCATTAGATAAGACATAGCACCAGTAGAATTCAAGTCCAGATATCCCACCCCAAATCCAGTTGGTTTTTCCCACCATATCACAGCTAACCCATTCTGATGTCACAGACTTCCAGACTACCCACATCTCTTGTCCCCTGTTTCAACTGATTCCTTCTTCTCCTTGTCTCTCTTTCATCCCTACTACTTTGGCATCACTAAGACCCTAAGTATTTCTTGCCTAGGCAATCACAGTATTCGCGCATTCTCTTTTTGGCTGTCTTGCCTCTAACTCATGCTTTGCTTTATTAAGTTTTGTGCTCACATCATTTTTTTCATTAGTATTTTTATACCAAAAATTATATTTAAGTACCTAACGAATAGTGACATAGCTTTATTCAACCATGTATATTAATTGTCCAATGTCCAGATACAAAACCCCCCAAAACTATTAGTAAGGATATCAAACAAATGTGTGGCATGGCTTTCATTTCTGCCATTTTCCTTAGCTTGTAGTTAGGTTTATACTTGTTTGAGACTTTTATTGAAGATTCATGAAGCATTTTATTTGACCATAGTATATAATTATAAAGTCACTATTCATTTTATTTTATTTTTATTGAGATATAATGACATATAACATTGTGTATGTTGAAGGTGTACAATGTGTTGATTTAATTCACTTGTATATCGCAAAACAGTTACCACGTATTAGCTAAAACCTCCATCACATCACATAATGAAAATTTCCATTTAGTGGTAAGAACAATCAATATCTACTCTCTTGACAACTTTAAAATATATAACACAGTTTTACTAACTAGAATCACCATGTTATACATAAGCACCCCAACTTATTCATCTTACAATTAGAAGTTTGTACTCTTTGACCATCTCCCCACTTCTCACCCATCCTCTAACCAACCACCAGGTAGCCATGATTCTATCTCTGTTAATGACTTCCACATATCTTACTTAGATTCCACATGTAAGTGAGGTCATCTAGCATGTGTCTCTCTTTGTCTGACTTATTTCACAGTGTAAAGTTTTCAAGGTCATCTATGTTGTCACAAACAGCAGGACTTCTTACTTTCGTGTGATTTCTCTTGACTGATAATTGGTACATGGTAGAGTGGCTGGCTGGATAGATAGATAGATAGATAGATAGATAGATAGATAGATAGATAGATAGATAGATAAATAGATAGATACTATCTCTCTCAGGCAGCACCCATAAAAATTGGAGTGCAGACAAGAACAACTCCTTCCAGGTAGATACTGGTCACTTGGGAGGGCAGAGGGCAAGGATAGGGGAGGTGTCTGCTGGCTTCCATGCTTTCTCAGGAGGAGAGCAGTCACTCCTAAAAAGATGCTAAATTAGAACCCTGACCCACAGGCAGCAGCTTTAAAGAGCCCAGACAGACCTCACTCAGAAAGACTGTGGGACTGACAGTTTTTTGATGGTGCGTCTTAAGATAATAACGGTTGAGCATGCTGCCGCCTGCCACCTCTTCTTTGTCTGAGCAGTATTACAGGTTTTGGGGTATTAGGGATGCAAGCCCCATTGGCTTTCAGAGCAAGATATTTTGGGGGCCCATCTCTCAGGAGAGAATCTTAAAAGAGTGCCTTATGTGGAGTCCAAGTCCTTCACTCCTCAGGGATGAGCTGTGATTTGGGCTTCTTCTCTATGTGTTTTGCTAGGCAGGGGTGGGATTTATAGTAAGAGGGTATCTCAACATTTCCTGTTCAATCAGTGTAGATATTTTCTCATTTGTCTCTTGTCTAAGAATCACTTAGCAGAAATGTTAATGTATTATGCACACTGGTTTGTATCTTTTCTTACTTAATAGTATATCTTAAGTACCATTCCACCTTAGCCCGATCTACCTAAAACTCAGATTTGACCATGTTACTTTGCCACTTTGAAATCTTTGGTAACTCCCTGTCCTCCCACAGAATGAAATTTATGCTCCTTAGCTTAGCTTCAAGGTCCTCTCTAACCTGGCTCCTTCTGGTCCCTCGTCTTCTCTCCTACCATTCTCTGTTTCTAGTAGAAATTACTGCTTGCCTGCCTTTTTAGTGGGAATACAATTGCTTTAGCAATTGCTACAGAAAACAATATGGAGGTTGCTCAAAATACTAAAAATATTCAAATTGTTGTCATCCCACTTTGGGGCATATATCTAAAGAAACTGAGGAAAGTATCTCAAAGAGGTATTTTCAGACCCATGTTCATTGCAACATTATTCACAGTAGTCAAGAAGTGGAAATAACCTAAATGTCCATCAGCGGAGGAATGGATAAAGAAAACTTGGCATATACATACCATTAAACATTCAACCTTAAAAAAGAAGGGAATTGTGTTACATGCTACAGAGTGGATGAACTTTGAGGATATTATGTAAGTGAAATAAGTCCATCACAAAATATAAAAAACTACATGACTCCACTTGTATGAGGTTTCTATTTTTTTAAGATGTATTTATTTATGCATACAAGAACTGGAATACAGGTTAGAGATGTGGGGGTTACAGGATTCACCAGAGATAGTGAAGAACAGAACAGGTGGATCTACTGAAATACACTGCTGAGGGGAGCAGCGGGCAAGGCAGGAGAGGTCTGCTGCACCCTGTGGGTCAGTTCTCTGACTGGAGATTGAACTCATGTTGCAGTGGCTATGGATTGCCTCATAGTGCTGCAGTTTAACCTCTTGTACCACCAGGGAGGCCCCTGGATGAAGTCTCTCAGTAATTGAATTCTTAGAACAGAAAGTTGAATGGTGATTGCTGAGTTGGGGTTGAGAGGAGAAATGAAGAGTTATTGTTCAATAGGTATAGCGTTTCAATTTTGCAAAATGAAAAGTACTAGAGAGCTGTTACACAAAAATGTGCATGTGAGTACTGCTATTCCACACCAAATACTATACCCTTAAAGGTATTTAAGAAGGCAAATTGCGGTATGTGCTTGTTATTACAATAAAAAAGGTAAGTTGCATGTTACGTATATTTTCCTATAATAATTATTTAAAAAGACATACCTCTTCCTAGCAGATGAAGTCAAGAGAGAGTAAGGACATTAATTAAATATCTAGTAACCCTGAGTAAAGAGACGATGATGAGTTGGAAAAAACTCATATGAGTTGGAAAAAAGTAGACAGATTAAAAATATATTTTGGAAGTAAAGGAGGCAGGACTTGGTGATTGATGGGCTGGTGGTTAACCCAGAGATAGGTGTCAAGAATACCACCCACAGTCTCCAGCCTCTACCCCAGGATAAGTGATGGGCCATTTCCTGGGGGAAAGACAAGGTCACTTGGACTTGGGACTCTGTTTATTTTTTGGAATATTCTGGGTGAGTCACTCCCTCACTAAAGATTATAGTTGCTTCATCTGTAGGATAAAGAGACTGAACTAAATTATTTTGGAAATTCATGTCATTTTTTAAAGATTTATTTATTTATGCATACAAGAGCTGGGATACAGGCCAGAGATGTGGGGTGTGAGAGGACTCACCAGAGACAGAGTGGGGAGCAGAACAGGCAGATCGACTGAAATACACTGCTGAGGGGAGAAGTGGGCGAGGCAGGAGAGGTCTGCTGCGTCACTGCTTCATGTGGGTCCCCTCCCTGGCCGGCGGAGGGGATCGAACTCGTGCTTCAGTGGTTGCATTTGGCTTCACCCATTGCGCTACCAGGGAGGCCCCCATAGTAGAGCTTTCAGGGAAAACAGAAGACTGCCCCACAGAGGGAGAGCTCACGGGCTGCCTCCTGGAGCTGATCGGCTTTCCTCAGCGCAGACACTTGAGGGTGGAATGAGAAACAAAGAGCCTCGTGTTTCCATGTGAATTTAAGATCCAGCAATTAAAGAATGTCCCACCGAAGTGGATCGGAGGTAGGTTTGTGAGCTAAACTCACCACCGAGCAGCTGTTCTTCTGCCCCCACCTTCACCACGAGTGTGTCACAATACGGAGCATCCAGCGTGCTAGCCAATTAGATGAAGGCTGCAGAACAAGGGGTCCTGGGAAAGGAGAAATGAACGGCGGTCCTGGAAACCCAAGGAGGGGTTGGTACAGGGAGCCCTGCAAGTTTCTCTAGGCCAAATGAAATACCAGGGAGGGGCTACAGAATTTCTTATAATGACCCCATTCTTCTGACTTTCAATCTCCTAAAAATATCCAAGAAAATGCTTATCTCATGCATCTGCTGGTTTAGGTTACATATCTGCTTGTGTACATGATGTGATTGATAAAGATGCATGGGACCAGTGCATCTGCAGAAGCTGGTGTGTGTGTGTTTGTATGTGTGGCTGCATGTGTGTGTGGCTGCGTCTGTGTGTGGCTGCGTGTGTGTGCTTTATTTCAGGTGCTCCTTGGCTGTGTTTCTGAGCAAGTAAAGTGAACACACTCTTGCTGGCAGGCCTCCAACTGACGCATGACGTCACCTATAATCTTGCCGCTTCCCAGCCTTCCTCAACCCTCTCACCCACCAATGAGGGAGAGTATCTCTAGCAGGCACAGTCTGATTAAAGAGGCGAGGTGGTCTCTCTGCCTGCCTTCCAAAGAGGGAACTGGGGTGGGAGAGCCCTGCAGGTGGCTCAGCAAGAAGGAGGACAGAGGGCTGGGGGAGCTAGACCACAGGCAGCCTGTCTTCTGGCCAACAGCTGCCTTTAACTCACCCCCATGGACCTCCTTTCAGTCAAGGTTTCTTCTTAGCTTAGGGAAGGGCAAAGGCTGTAGGCAAGGACAGGAGCTTCCACTCCCCTTCAGAACACTCACTGGTCTCAACCCAAAGAACCCAAAATAATTTCTTTCTCTAAGTAATGGCAATAAGACCTCCTGAGGCTCACAGGGCCTTGGTTGACCTCTAGTTCCCATACCAAGGTGATAATGGGCTTGTTTGGACATACCAAGGAATGTCTACTTGACCTTTCTGGGGTGACTGACCCCAGTTCTGGTCAAAAATCGAATAGAAGCACAAACTGATGAAACTATTATCATTTATTTGCACTACAGTAAAAATAAATTTACAAATAGTCCTTTATAATCTCGTAATGCCATTATATTTTACAATGTTGGCAGATGCAGTCAGTTGGTCCTTACATGCTTTGCAAAATGAGGGAAACTGGTATTTCTATTCCCATTTGCCAGATAAGAAAATATATGCTGTAGAGCAGTTTATTGACTTGCTCAAGGTTACACAATTAATGGGCGGCATAGCTGGAACGCAAACTCAGTTCTTAGTTTAGGTCTGAAGACTTCTTACTGGCATCCATAGTTTCATTTATCCTTGTTCTACTTCCCACTCTGCAACAGGTCCCTGTCAGGAATGAGAGTTCTGGATGTTCTCTGCATGACCCTTTAAGTCTGGCCTCTGTCTGGCTTTGGAC
Source organism: Galemys pyrenaicus (assembly GCA_019455555.1). Taxonomy (NCBI): domain Eukaryota; kingdom Metazoa; phylum Chordata; class Mammalia; order Eulipotyphla; family Talpidae; genus Galemys; species Galemys pyrenaicus. The sequence continues at coordinate 2,803,815 of JAGFMF010011958.1, forward strand.
TCAGCACGTCTGATCAGGTCCAAGGCAGAGCACTGGCTGATTCTAGGCATGCAGGCTCATTGTGTCCAGGTAGAGAAGAGTATTGACTTGTTGGTTTATTGCTTAGGGCCTAGGAGGCTCTCCCAACTCTTCCATCCCTACAATAGGGAACATTCACTGGTGTGAGGATTTGTACAGCTCAGACTATGCTTGGTGCCAGTGACTCGGCTGGTTACAATAGACGAAAGGGGCTGACTCCTGGCTGTGTGGGAAACTGCATAAAGGAAGATGAGGTTCCCATGGGCACACCCTCTGTTTCTTCCTACCCTTAGGCTTTCTGTGTCTAACAGGAACAGAAGTAAGAGCTGCCAGGCACAGGCCTGCCCCCTTCCACCCTGGCTTGAACATAAACATAAGCAGGGCTTGGTTTTACTTGACCTAAGATGTCATCATCCGAAAGTTCCAATTAAGCGTCTACCTGCAGGTCACAGACAAAGAGTGATTTCTGCAACACCATGCCCTTGAGCAGCAACCTGGGCCTGGTTTTTTTTATTATTATTTTTTGCAATACTTTGGGGGTGGTTCCTATTATCCCATGGTGGTGGAGGGGAGGGGCGACAACTATGAGGGGACTGGGGAAGTGTTGATAAATTATCAAAAGTAAGAGTATTAAAATTCACAATGATTTAAAAATAAATATATACCATCTGGCATTTTTAGGGAAGAGAAGAGGGGTTGTGTTTGGGGAGGAAGAATTGCAAAGTGGCACCAAAAAAAAAAAAAAAAAAAAACCCCAGGCTGTAACCACTCCAAACAGATGTGTCATTCTGAGGAGCTCAATCTTATGTCATTCCAAAGCCCTGAGCCAAGCAGAGCTGGTAGCAGAGCTGGACCATAGCCAATCTCAGTCAACTGGGCCGGGGAAAGAAGAGAGCAGGACAATCTCTCAGCTGGTCTCTGGAGAACAGAGAGAAGCACGGGAGACAGGAAGTCTGTCCCCACCGTACCTTGCCACCAAGAAAGCAGAAGGCAGTTTAGACTTTGGTCCTTCAGTGACTTGGTTAAACAAGTACACAGTATGTAGAAACCTTGCTGAGAGAGAGAGGGCCTCCCTGGTGGCGCAGTGGGTTAAGCAACGCACTATGAAGCAAACTGCAGCCACTGCAGCACGAGTTCAATCCCTGCCTCCGGCTAGGGAGGGGACCCACATGGCGTGGCAGACCTCTCCTGCTGTGCCTGCTGCTCCCCTCAGCAGTGTGTTTCAGTCAGTCTGCCTGTTCTGCTCCCCACTCTGTCTCTGGTGACTCAGCTCTTGTGTGCATAAATAAATAAATCTTAAAAAAAAATAGCGACAGTTTATTTAAAAAACAAAACAAAAAACCTTGCTGAGAGATAGAGCACAAAATCTAGAGCCAGTGTTAGGTTCATATTCTAGCTCCACCCCTTAACTTCTCTGTCTCCATGTCCTCATTTGAAAAATAGAACTGAGAGCAGCAATTCCTCAGTAGAGCGGTTGGTAGGATGAACACCAAGAGCTGTGCTGTGTTCTAAGTGGAATAAAATAAATTTGGTTATTGTTAGTCCAGAGCATGAGGAGAGTAGCAGAGGAAGGAAAGGTGGGGTTCTCTAGAGCAGCTATAGTCCACAGCACATAGATTTAAGATAGAAACGCTTTCTGAAAATATGAAGCAGTGTCAGATGAAATTCTGGCATTTGAGACTTACTGCAAGCCGAGTTCAGGTTAGTTCACTGGAGCAATATTGTTTTAGAACTACGACTTCTAGCACGACCACAGCACTTCTACCAGACCCTACAAAAAATTAAAAAGAAAATGTCTCAGTCCATCTTTAAGAAAGAGAATCATTCAAAATTCATGAAGCACCTACGCTGTATAAGATATTCGGATACATGCTTTTGGAGTTAAGGTGAAGTAAGTGACTTGTTCTTGTTTTAAGGACCTTGAAATCCCATTGGGAAGTCAAGGTCAATGCTAATACTGGTCAAAGTATGGGCTTCCTTTTCTGGAACAATGAGACTGTCTAACATCACACATTTCTCTCTGTGACCAGATTTTGAGCAGTCCTGGGTTTTAATTTAGTGTGCAAATTATGCAGCAGCTGACTTTTCCCCTAGAGTCTTTCTGGATTCAACTTTTGTTACAAGTTTCATTTTTTACGTGTGTATTCTGAATTGTTTGGGGAATGTGAAGGTCCAACTATTAAAATTCTATCTATTGGAGTGAAATAAAGGACAAGAAAATTAATCCATAAAATTAACTCACAGAATCTTTTAGCCAAAGGGAACTTAGAAAGCATGGCGGCAGCTTTTCTCCCAAAGCAAGTAGTCCTCTATGACACTGCTACTGTGTGGACCCCAGCACTCCCCTGGCTACACTTCCAGGCCGTTCCTATGTGAGCCAGCAGTGTTGGGAAATTCACAGACTGAGCAGAATAATCTCCTATTAACCTTGCTCTCTGATGACCCCTACTTCTGCCCTATGGTGACAGGCACCATCGCATCCCTTTTCTTCATTGACAGCTTGTTGTAAGCCACCAAATTGGATCTTCCAGCTGCCCAGAAAGCCTGAGACTTTGATCCACAAGAACGAACCACAAGAACCACTTTCACAAAGGAGTTTATTCTAGGTGACCATCAATGGAACCGGAGGAATAGGCACCCTAAGAACCGGTCCCCCGAATTTAGGAAGTGTTGTAATTATATAAGGGGGAGAGGCAAACAAGGAGATAAGAGAATGTGAAGGAAGTGGGGAGCTTAGCATTTCCAGGTCTAGGAGGTGCTGGGCAGTCGAGGTGTCGGGGTCAAGGTGTGTGGCTTTTTTTGGTGGGCCTGTCTCCTTGGGCCATCATCTGGCATCAGTCAGCAGGCGTCTATTTCTGATGTCACTGTCCACCTCAAGGGAGCACAGAGAATTTTTGTTAGGGCTGTAACATAATCAATTTTCCAAGTTTCTAGGAGTGCAGAGAGAAATGTATTAGGGGCAAGTTAGAGGTAAATCACAAAGGAGAAGGTAGGGGAAAGTAGAATTTAATTCTGCTTAGGCATAATTTTTTGTCTCGGGGAGTTTTTGTTAGAAATGGAGAGGATCTGACTATGCAGACAGATATTTGAAGGTAGTAGCTGTGTCCTTCGGAAGATTCCAGGTAAAACATGTTCAACTGCTGAGGCCCTCCATTCTGTGCGTCTCAGGCTTCTCATCAGCAGCCATTTACCAAGACCCCTCTTGGAATTTTCTACCCTGTCCCATAGGTAGTGAGTGATGCAGAGATGACTGGCCAGAAGCAAGTACCCCAGGTCAGTCACTCCCTGCAACATCACCTCGCCCTCTGGCTATGAACACAGTCCCTGAGGTTGCATTAGTGGTTTTAGCATCTGCGTCCCACTTGGGGCTTTACCTGAATTCATGGTTGTCTTAACTCACCCATCTTCTGTTTCACATAAACTGTAGCTAGGTCAGGCCTGTATTGTGCAATATATCTCTCAACCAAAAATGCAGGTTAATGTATTTATCTATACGAGGTGAACCATTTATTTATTTGTTTGTTTGTTTATTTATTTATTTGTCTGTCTATCTATCTATCTATCTATCTATCTATCTATCTATCTATCTATCTATCTATCTATCTATCTAAGAACTGGGGTACAGGCCAGAAGTGCAGGGCATGAGAGGATCCACCAGAGACAGAGTGGGGAGCAGAACAGGCAGATCAACTGAAATACACTGCTGAGGGGAGCAGCGGGCGAGGCAGGAGAGGTCTGATGTGCCACGTGGGTCACCTCTCTGGCCACAAGCAGGGATCAAACTCGTGCAAATTTTGCTTCATAGTGTGTTTCTTTTTTTTTTTTTTTTTAGATTTATTTATTTATGCATACAAGCACTGGGGTACAGGCCAGAGTCTAGGGCGGTGAGAGGATTCACCACAGACAGAGCGGGGAGCAGAACAGGTAGATCAACGGAAGTACACTGCTGAGGGGAGCAGCGGGCACAGCAGGAGAGGTCTGCTGCACCATGTGGGTCCCCCCCCTGGCCGGCAGCAGGGATCGAACTCTTGCTGCAGTGGTTGCGGTTTGCTTCATAGTGCGTTGCTTAACCCACTGCGCCACCAGGGAGGCCCCATAGTGTGTTTCTTAACCCACTGCACCACCAGGGGAGGGCTGGTGGACCATTTTTAATGTTTATCGTATCTCAATCTGTTCCTATTAGCTCTCTTTCCTAGCTTTCTGTCATCTGCAAAGCTAATCAGCCTGCCTTCAGACTTCAAGATTACTACCAAAATTCAGTGTCCTTGAACTATTCATTTCACCTCTTTAGGCCTCAGTTTTCTCATCTGTAAAACAAGATGACCAGAGAATGACCTCCTACTTTCTAAAAAAATTCAACATATACACATTCAAATGCAGTTGGTGAAAGAAGGGGAAGGGGAAAAGGAAATGGTGAGGTCCCTTTCATTATGGCATAAATTGCTCTAGGAAGTTGTGATTGTTTTTTTTTTTTTAAGATTTATTTATTTATGCATACAAGCACTGGGGTACAGGCCAGAGGTGTCGGGGGGGGGGGGGGGGGGGGGGGGGCGGCGAGAGGATTCACCACAGAAAGCGGGGAGCAGAACAGGCAGATCAACTGAAGTACACTGCTGAGGGGAGCAGTGGGCACAGCAGAAGAGGTCTGCCGCGCCATGTGGGTCCCCTCCCTGGCCAGCAGCAGGGATCGAACTCGTGCTGTAGTGGCTGTGGTTTGCTTCACAGTGCGTTGCTTAACCCTCTGCGCCACCAGGGAGGCCCGGAAGTTGTGATTGTTAATTTTAACCAATTTTAAGGATGTGTCAGCTGTGAAAGTATCACTTGATCAGGATTTGAGTCAGTGGACTGAATAAAGATGACCTGCCCCATGTCCATTCTGTGTTGTCCAAACTGTTGAAGGCCTTAATAGAGCAAAAAAGATGAGGAACAGAAATTCTTTCCCTCTCTCTTCTTGTATTGGAACATCTGTCTTCTGCCATCAGACAGGTGAATTCTTGGTTTTAGGCTTTCAATTTTGGAACTAACACTAGCCAGCATCTCCCTCCACTCCCCAGATTTTCAGACCTCAGGACAAACTGAATTGTAACACAGAGTTCCTGTCTCTCAGATTAGTAGATTATGGGACTTCTCCACTTCCATAACCCTGGAGGTCAATTCTTAAAATACATATGTACGTAGGTCCTATTGGCTCCATTCTCCTGGAGAACCCTGACTAATATATAAATGTTCTGTGTTCAAATTCATGTATTTCAATTTTAAACCTCAAGCATTCTCTTATAGAAATTAAGCTCTAAAGACAAGAGGGTAGACCTTCCCTTATATATGTATGGCTCTAATCTGTGAAAGGTGCAATTTAATTACAGTAAATTTTGTTTCTGAGGTTTGTTTGCCATCTAACACTACTTGGTAAAATATTAGTCTTAGACTCTTCTTAGTGAAACCAGTGCTAAACATTGTGGTTTTTATATTCAAAAATTTAATGCAGCTCAATAAGAGAACTTATGAAAGCTCTATTGCCATACTGCATCCATTCTTATCAGTTTTGCAATAGCCTTTAGCCCTTTTAGTCAAGAGCAAAAACCTTTGGCCTAATCTAGATTATAAAGTACACTTAAAAATAAGAGAAAGGGAGAGGTCACTTTTCACCCTGTCACATGTAACTTCTTCAGTGGGGGAAGAGCAAACGTTTAAAAGGCTTGAAGATATTATGGGGTCAGTGTTGCTCCCACCTCCACCCTCCCTGAAGTGTCCTCTCCCGTTTGCAGTCTTCCCTGGAGAAGGGAGAAGGGAGAGAACCAGTATGAGGCAGGCTTAACTTGCACTTCACCTTGGTAGACCATCAGGGACATCAATCAGCCTTACCTTCCAACCCTTGAAAGGCCTATTACTCTAGTTGCTTTGCCTTAGAAGGCTTCCTCATCCAAGCCAAACCCTCTACAACATTATTAAGTTTACCTAATCGCCTGGTCAGTGCTAAACACTGAAATAAAATGTGAGGATGGGGGGAAGTAAAGAGCAGCTTTTCTGTAACAGCAATGAGGCTGAGGTTACCAGCTGAGTCAATAGTGAACAAATTCCAAGTTCCAGCACCCCTGACTTACCACAGGACCTTGTGAAGCTGACCAATTCTGTCTTAAATATTTAGTCCTCAAAGCCTAGTATTTAACTAGTTCTTAGAGAACATTTTAGCATAATAAAGAGATAGTAAGCTTTTCTCCTGAATAAACAAACCAAAAAAACTGCAAAGAACTAACTCTAATTTCCCAGAGGATGTGTGAGATAAACAACTTAAATGCCAAATGAAGGCAAAGGCACATCAGGTGTGGGGAAATGTATAGTGAAAAGGAACTGTGCATGCCTTGTGGACTGACAAGTGAGTCAGAAATGTCCCCTAGAGAAGAGAATAAGAAGGGTCTCCCTGGTGGCGCAGTGTGTTGAGTGCCACACTGTGAAGTACAGCAGCACAGCAGCAGGAGTTCGACCCCAGGCCAGGGAGGGGACATATGTGACCAAACAGACCTCTCCTGCCTGGCCCGCTTCTCCCCTCAGCAGTGTATTTCAGATGATCTGCCTGTTCTGCTCCCGGCTCTGTCTCTGGTGAATCCTCTCACCTTCCACAACTCTGGCCTGTACCCCAGTTCTTATATGAATAAATAAATAAATCTTAAAAAAAAAAAGTTTTAAAATGCTCATACCATACATAAGCACCACCCAAAATGAAATGCTTAGGTATAAATCTAACAAAATATGTAAAAGACCTATGTGAGGAAAACTATAAATGTTTGCATGATCCATGAAAGAAATAATTGATAGCCTGGACTTCGTTAAAATTTAAAATCTATACTCACAAAAAACAGAATCAAGAGAATGAGAAGACACCCCACAGAATGGGGGAAATATTTGGAAATGGCACATCTGATAAAGAACTATTATCCAAAACATAGAAAGAACTCTCAAAAATCAACAATAAGAAAATAAACAACCCAATTTTAAAAAGTGGGCCGAGACCTTAACATATGTTCTGCAGCTTATTCTATTAGGAATGTGCAAATTTATACAACTATGACATTCCACTGTATACCTATTAGAATGGCCACTGCCAATATCAAATACTTGCAGTATGTGGAACGACAGGAGCTCTTATTCACTCCTGGTGGGAATGGTAAGAAACAGTTTGGTGGTTTCTTACAAAACGAAACATACTCTTTACTATACATGACTCAGCACTGTGCTCTTTTATTTATTGGAAGAAGTCAAAAACTTACAAATTCACAAAGATTTTTATAGCAGCTTTATTGATAATTGCTAAAACTTGCAAGTCAGCAAGATCTCCTTCAATAGGTAAATGCAACTGTGCTATATCCAGACAAGAAATGAGTGATCTAGTAAAAACTGACATGAAACTTTAAATGCAAATTACTAAATGAAAGAGGTCAATGTGAAAAGATTAAGCACTGTATGAGTCCAACTGTTAGGGGGAAAGACCCTCCTGAATGGATTATACAAATAGGTTATGGACTTCGACTCCCATTCCAGACCTACAAAAACCAAGAACTACAAATCCCATAAGGTCATTATCAAAGAGCAGATCACTGGGACCTGAGGGTGGAGTTGAGCAGCCAGGCTGAATATAAAAGCAAACACGTGGGCCTTGGGGGATCCTTTTTCCTTGGGAGTCAGCTGTCAGCGCACTGTTGGGTTCCAGCTCCAAGGAACTGGTAGGATATTTACAGATCTGTATCCCTCTCTTCCCCTTGTGTTATTCACTACGCTATTTCTCCTTCCCTTGTAAATAAAACCCTTTATTAACCTTTGTTGTGTGTGCCTGCAGTTGGGGCATTATAAGTGCCGTTCGAGCGCGCGGGTGAGAACCCAGTCAAGCAAACCCATTTTATATTAAGGTTGCCCTGTAACACAACCATAGGACATTCTAGAAAAGGCAAAATTATGGGATAGTAATAGCAGTAAAAAGATCTGTGGCTGTCTAGGTTAGGAGATGAATAGGTAGAGCACAAAGGATTTTTAGGGCTGTGAAAATACTCCATATGATACCATAATGATAAATACGTGTATTTATACATTTATGGAAAACCATAGAATGTAGGCCTCCCTGGTGACGCAGTGGGTTAAACAACACACTATGAAGCAAACCGCAGTCATTGCAGCACAAGTTCGATCCCTGCCGATCCCTGCTGCTGGCCGGGGAGAGGACCCACATGGCACAGCAGGCCTCTCCTGCCTCACCTGCTGCTCCCCTCAGCAGTGTATTTCAGTTGATCTGTCTGTTCTGCTCCCCACTCTGTCTCTGGTGAATCCCATCACTCCCCTGCACTTCTGGCCTGTACCCCAGCTCTTGTATGTGTAAATAAATAAATCTTTAAAAAATTGTTTAAATTTTGAAAAATATTCTTAGCTTTGACCCAACATTCTACTTTCAGTACTCAGTCGCAAGGAAACAATCACAAACGTGAGCAAGACTTTTAGAAAAATATTTTATTACAGTTATATAAAATCAATTAAAATAGAAAATTAATTCAAATACTCAACAAGGAGAAATTATGTGTTGATATTAGGAAATATTGTGTTGCATTTAAAATAATATTTTTAGAACCCTTAATGGAGGTTAAGGTTATTTTAAATAAAAAGCAGGATACAATGAGAGAGAGAGAGATAGTGTGTGTGTGTGTGTGTGTGTGTGTGTGTGTGTGTGTGTAGAGAGAGACTGGTTCGTTGTCTCACTTGTCTCATTCCACTGGGACTGCTGTAGTAGACCATATACTGGGGGTGGCTTATAAACAACAAATTTATTGTCACAGTTTTGGAGATAGGGAAGCAGGGCCAAGATCAAGGTCCTGGACACTGCAGTGTGTGACGAGGGCTTATTAACACAGCCTCCTCTCATGTCTCCATATGGTGGAAAGGACAAGTGCATTTCTCTGCGATTCTTTCATGAGGGCACTGACCACGTTCATGAGGATTATCCCCTCATGACCTAATCACCCCCAAAAGTTCCACCTCCAAATACCATCAACTGAGGACTAGATTCAACATATGGATGGGGTGGGCACAAATGTTCAATCTATGCAGGGGTTTTTTGTTGTTTTAAATTTTTTTTTAAAGAATTATTCCTTTATTGTAAGATTTTTATTTATTTTGCATAGAACTAGGGAGCAGACCAGAACAGAACAGGCAGATCCACTGAAATACACTGCTGAGGGGAGCAGCAAATGAAACAGGAGATGTCTGCTGAACCACGTGGGTGAATTCCCTGGCTGGGGATTGAACTCAGGCCATTGCAGTGACCTACACAGTGCTAGCACTGAGACTTAACACCTAGGCCAACAGGGAGGCCCTAGTCTATACAGTTTTACCTAGTTGGAAGACTGAAAATGCCTGAGAGATAATAGAAATATTAATTATGGCTTTGGGTGGTAGGATGATTATGGATGATTTTTATTCCTTTATGTTTCTATATAATTTCCTAAAGCAAACATTTTTTCTTTTAAAAACTTAGTGGAAAATGATAAAATCAGTAAAGTCAAGGTGTGAGAAATAATCAGTGATTCTGGCCACCCTTGAAAATATTCCCTAATACCCACTTGAGCCACACCCAGATGGCCTCAAACCTTCACCTATTAAGCAAAACTAGGTGGGAATTCAGTCCTTTTACTCATCCGGCTATATGGTCTTACCTCGGCAAATAACTTATCCTTTGTGTTCCTATTCTTTTAAGCAGTGATGTGCAGTCTCACAGGCTGACAGGAGGACTGCAGGAAACGAAAAACCCAGGCACACTGTTGGAGCCGAGTAACAATGTGTTCCCTTCCGTTATTCTAAACTGGAGCAGAACACCTGTAGACTTGTAGGTGGGACAGACACCAATGCCAGCGGTGTGCTCAGTCCCAAAGGTGAGCTGGGATCACCTCTGAGCCTCACCCCCTTCCCGTCACTCCACTCTCCACATTCATGGCGATGGAGAGAGAACACTAATTGACGAGACAGGCATGATTCAGGATGTACCACAGGGACAAACGAGGCCCCTTGTCCCTGACAAGGGGCAGGCCTGTCCTGAAGGTGCTGGTTGGAGCCCTTCAGCTTTGGACCACACAGTTCCAGCTGCGTATAGTACTGAGGCCAATGATCCCTGAAGACAGAACAACCTCCAAGGCATCTTTCCGCTCTGATTATCTTGCTATGATTATAATGAGCAAATGCTGATAGGAATTTATTCAAATCCATTCTGTCTTCCATCTGATTTCCTTTAGTGGTTGGCAGATTTCTGTCAAATTCCATGAGCCATAATAAGGGGGTGTGTTTGGGGGTAGGAGGGAGGATGGTCTTTGGAAATGTGTGAGATCTACTTAGACTCCTACAGCAGGAGATTTTCTGGGGGTGAGGAGAGGGGTTTTAGTGAGTCCTTAGGGGAACTTTTGCAAGTACACTCTCACCCTAGGGAGCCAAGAACTAATAAGTATTTAGCAGGATTCCCTGGGGCCAGGGGCCTGGGGATAATGCTGGAATTTCCAACCCCTAAAATGCTAGTCTATGTGTTTAAGTAGGAACTGGGGAGGAGAAGGAGGGAAAGACCGAGAGGACCAGACCTTCTGGATGACACCACACCCTCAGGAACTCCCCTTCTCTTAGGTCTCTGGTGTTTCATCAGATGCCCAGGAGAGAGTCCAGCACGTCACCACTTATCATTACCTTTTTCCACCGCCTTCCCCAGTCTCGGCGGAGTCGCCCGCTCCTGGTAACCACAGCAACCGTGACGAGCCGGCAGCCCGCCCCGCGGCTCCGACTTCTCCAGCCCCAGCCGAGATGCAGCGGTGAGGGCAGGCGGGGAGAGGCAGACACCCAGGATCTCATTCCTTCCTCGCTGCGTCGCCCGCGGACCTCCGGACCCCGAGAGATAGCTGGGGGAAGGGACAAGGGGGTCAAGGGATGTATCTCCCAGCCTGCCGGTGCTAACCTCCGGCGGGACCCGGCGGGAAGGGTGTGTGCAGCGCTGAGGATGTGTGCATCGGCGGCAGCACCTGTACCCCGACGACGGCTGACCCCGGAGAAACAGCATTTACGGCGTCTGGAGGAGATGCCCTTTGAAACCCTAATCGGTGAGTGCTTCAAGCCTTCCTTTGAACACATCTCCTAAACGATAGGGCTATCTGTCTTTATCGGTGCGTTTAAAAAAAAAAAATCACCTCTTTAAATTGCTTTGACTGAGAAGTACTTTCCTTTCTGACGTCTTTGGGCCTCTTGGAACTATTATTTTGTCTCCCTTTAAGCTATTCCTTTAATCAGTGGGCGCTTCATCCCACTCTCTGTGTCTCCATCAGCGCACAACACCCCACCAGTGCAGATACCATGCATCGCGAATACGCACCCCAAAACCTATCAGAGAAGCAGAGGGGCTTCCCATTTTGCTTTATGTTCATCCGTGTCGCTTTATGTGCCTATCCCGCAATCAAAGAAATAACGTCCCCAGGCAAATCAGTGCCATGCCAGATGTCAGAGGGGTGCCAGAGTCCCTGGGCAAAGCCCTGTCCTCGCTGCTGAGCTCAAGGAAACGATTCCATTAGCTCCCCCAGAAGAAACAATTGTTACACGAGCAGGGACAGCTCGTCCCTCCAGCAGAGGGCGGTGGCGCTCGCCTGCATAGCTCTGTAAACAGCTAGGGGATGAACAGGCGCCCGCACGGAAGATGCGAGTCCCGGAGGCTGCAATGGACTCCCGCAGTGCCGGTCTTGGAGCTCTTTAACAAAAGGGTGGTTACGTTTATTCCTTCCTGGAAGCAAAAGGGAAGGGTCAAACGCCTTCTAGGGGACTGCATCTTGTTTTGGAATCAAATTTTTATGATTTCATGGCAAATATTTTCTGTGTATAAAGTCCTCCCCTTGCCTGCCAACAACGCTGCTTTCTTTCTTCTTCCCCACCCCCTCCCCCCAAAAGCTTGCTTACTGCTCTAGCTGGGCCATCAGCTATTAAGAGTTTTCATTGTTATAAAGATTCCTTTCAAGGGAAGATTAATTAGTTTCAATGGAAGCTAACCGCTGGCCCCCTGAAGTACTATTCTTTGGTTCTTACCCCTCCCTACACACCGGAGCACCTGGGGGGGCTTTAAAAAATACTGATGCCTGGGTCCAGTCCCCAGAGATTCTGACTTCATTGTTCTGAACTGCAGCCTAAAAGCTCTCAGGTGATTGTAGTGAGCTAGGTTTGCAATCCGTTCTTATCAATCAGGATGACATTTTTTTCCAAGTGGACATGGTGAAAGCTTAGTCTATCAAATAAGCTGCAGCCCAGAGCAGCCTCGGTCATTGGCAAGGATGGGTATGCTTGAAGGCTCAGGATGAAAGTGACGCTTCAGAGGAGGGAAGAAGCCTCTCAAGGAATAGCTCCCTCCCCTGAATGAAATGTTCTGACTTGTATTCCAGAACAAGGTGGAAAGGTGATCCAGGCCTTCTAACCAGGCTGCAGTGTGAACGCTTTGGCCCTCAGTATACATATGGGCTCCACGCCTTGTAGTACTAACAGGGTCGTGTGTGTAAGTCTCCTGCAAGGAGAATGGGCACTAAAGGAAGGAAGACTTAGGAATGCAGAGGTCATGCTGAAGGAGGAAAGCAGCAATGAGATCATCTAGGAATTATAAGACATATCTTCTTTCGTCCTTTTAAATCCCTTCAAAATGGCTTGAACTCTCAGTTCGAAGGAAATCCCACAATCTTGGTTCTCCTGAAAATTCAAGCACCAAGGTAAGCTGACTCCAAGAACTATTACAGAGTTGGAGGGATAACCAGTTGCAAGAGAATCTTTCAAAGCTTGGCTTCTAAGGCTATCTCATGAATATTCATTAGTGCTGGGAAGTGGGGAGGAGGCAGTAACCAGTTCACGTGGCCAGTACCTGCTGCACTCATGGGCTTCAGGGGAGGCCTTCCAACTGGAAGCATGAGAAGTTAGCACTTTATACCCTTGGACATGTGTTCTACCGACCTGGAGCCAGGCTTTACCGGTGGCTTCTCATGCTCTTGCTTCAATTCTGGTTAAATAGAGAATGAATTATATTCTCCTTGGGGGATTGGTATGAAAATACTGTATCTTCTGAAACCCTTGACAAGGTTCAGTCACCTCATAAATAGGCAAGCGACTGGAGATGTTTAGAGAGCAGGCAGACCTCTCAGATGTGGATCTCAAAGCCTCCCTCGCGTGCCAGGACCACTGAGGCACTGCTCCCCACACTGCCACCTGATGTTCCTCATCCTCATCCCAGGTGCTGACCTAGGCAGGCCCTTTCCATGCAGTCATAGCAGCCTCCATCTTCCCTTTTGTCATTGTATTCAGTCTGTGCACAGCCACACACACATTATTCTGTCTCTACCAGGATCTGACCTGACCTCCAGAGACAAAGCCTCTGCTTACCCAATCTGGGCCTCCCACAGGCCTACTCCCACCTCCCCTCCGGCATTCTCTTGGCAAAGCTGGGCCTTGGGCCTGCTTCACTTTGCCTTAGCCTCTCTCTCTCTCTCTCTTTGCTGAACTGGATCTGCGTTTGGCTTCTGTTACCTCAGGTTCAAACTTCCTTTTTCTATAGGTCACCTCTGAGTTGGTCCATTCCACAGGGCCACTTCACCCTGTGAAGGCCACCTGTCCACTAGATGGCTAAAGCAGGAAGGAGCGAGAAAACCCTGTCTCCTTTCTCATCCCCACCGTGATCACCTGTGTGATTTATTTATGCATACAAGGACTGGGGTACGGGCCAGAGGGGCAGGGATGGGGGGTGAGGGGGATGAGAGGATTCACCAGAGACAGAGTGGGGAACAGAACAGAGACTTCTGGAAAAGGCCCCTTACTTTCCAGTGATGTCCAGTCACTCTGGTTCATTCAACCCATGCACATCAGTTCATTTCAGGCAATATCCAAGCTCAGACTAGGTATACCAAAGAGACAGTGATGCCTACTTCACACTTTTTCAAATCGTGGGTTATGACTCATTAGTGGGTCATGTCATCAGTTTGGTTGGGCACAATAAGAATTTAAAGTAGATAAAACAAATAGAATAGAAACTACCAGAGTATATTCCCTACTATAAAGGGAAGCTTTGCTTCCTGCAACTTGGGTTCCCATTCTCTGTACAAGTATATTTGTGTGTAGCAGGTTATGATACAAAATCTAATCTTACTGTGGGTCATGATCAAGAAAGTTTTAAGAGCCTCCCTGGTGGCGCAGTGGGTTAAGCAATGCGCTATGAAGCAAACCACAGCCACTGCAGCATGAGTTCGATCCCTGTCGCCGGCCAGGGAGGCGACCCATATGGCACAGCAGACCTCTCCTGCCTCGCCTGCTGCCTGCTGCTCCCCTCAGCAGTGTGTTTTAGTCAGTCTGCCTGTTCTGTTCCCCACTCTGTCTCTGGTGAATCCTCTCATCCCTCTACCCTCCACCCCCACACCTCTGGCCTGTACCCCAGTCCTTGTATGCATAAATAAATAAATCTTTAAAAAAAAAAGAAAGTTTTCAAGTCTTTGCCTTACAGTAACCACTGACAGAAACTAGGATCAAAATTAAACATTAAAAAGTCATGTATATATCATAATGGAAAGAAATACAGTTTATATATATCATACTTTATTATAATTTTAATGATTATTATAAAAAATAAAATAAAAAGCCAAATTCTATAAGAACTAGAAAAAAAAAGTCAATGTATTTTATATCTTTGAAGCATTTAGAAGCAATGGAAGAATCCCTGGGGAGAGGGAGAACTGTTCAATGCAATGCAAAATTAAAATTTTTGCCAGTTAAAATAGATACAGTAGAGAAAATATTTGCATTCTTATTACAGATTAAAAGTTAGTATCAGTTCAACAACGAATCCACTTCAGAAAAGGGGCAGGGGGCTGTTGAATAGGGAAAGCAAAGGGAGCTAAGTACTGACTTGGGTCTATTGAATGTCCACTTCTATAGGGCCTTTGTTCCTGGGTGTGGTGGTACAAGAACAGGAGGGAGTTATAGTTACAACTTCTGTTCCTCCTACACCAGAAGGCTCTTTTATGATTCAACCAAACCTTTATTAAAGCATTTTGAGTACTCCAAAAAGGAAATATTTAAAGGTTTTTAAAAGCTCATTAAAATTCCATAGGTAGCCACACACTATATGATGCCATTTATATAAAATTTGGGAAAAGACAAAATTATAGAGAAAGAAAACAGATTAATGATTGACAGGAACTGGAGGTATGGGGAGAGAGTGACAACACAGGAAACTTTGCACACAGGAAATTTTGAGGGATTTAAGGACTGTTCTATAACTGCATGTATTTGTTAAAAGTCAGAACTGTGTGATAAAAGGTCAGTTTCATAATGTGTAAACTATACATCAATAAACCTGATTGTGGGGAAAAGCTCCATGGACAAATTCATAGTTTCTCAGAAGAAATTCATCTGAGGAAATGAATGAGCAAACAAACGCATAATTTTGTATTCATCATTGTCACCAATCAAAAGTGCTGGCCGTAAGAACACTGTGATGTTGTGATGCTTACAGCTTGCCGATGAAGACCAGTTTTAAGAAACAATAACACGATATGTTATTAAGGGTGTAGAAAATTACAGTTTATTGGGATAAACTGTATTGTATAAGTTGGTCAAATTTGGGGGCGATGCAATAAGATAATACATAGAAAACTAGATAAAAACATCATCCCCAGGAATTCCTGCCATTGAGTTCACTTTATAAAGGTTTTTTAAAGTTCTAGATGAATGAAGAGTATCCTGTACCATGTTACTTTTAATAGAAAAATAAAAGAAATAGATGAAAAGTCCAACCTTTCAGTAAGAACAGTTAAACATTTTGTGGTATACCTAGACATTGGAATATTTTGTATTCATAACCAAAGCTTCATTAGGTTCAGAGCCGTTAGAAAGAAACATGGAAAAGATTGATGATAAGATGAACAATGGAAATCAAATAGCAAGCACATCATTTTTGTAACTTTAACTTGTGTGCATGTGGAAGACAAAGGCACATGTGTAAATTGCTGTTAATAGAGTGTAGATTTTTTAAAATGCAGTGTAGATTACTTTTAAGTTTTAAAAGTTCATTTGCTGTTGCCTATTGCCTTTTTAAAGGCAAAGAACTTTATTTTTTTGAAAGATTTATTTATGCATATAAGAGCTGGAGTGTAGACCAGAGGTTGGGGGGTGGGGTGAGAGACAGAGTGGGGAGCAGAACAGGCAGATCTACTGAGACACACTGCTGATGGGAGCAGCAGGTGATACAGGAGAGGTCTGCTGCATCATATGGATCAGCTCCCTAGCCAGAGATCGAACTCCAATTCAGTGCTGCAGTGGCCCTGGAAAGCTTCATAGTGCTGTGACTTAACTCTTTGCACCACCAGGGAGTCCCAAAGGCAAAGAACTTTTATTTTTTATTTATTTATTTTTAAATATTTATTTATGTCTACAAGAGTTGGGATACAGGCCAGAGTCCAGGGAGGTGAGGGGATTCACCAGAGACAGAGTGGGGAGCAGAACAGGAAGATCCACAGAAATACACTGCGGAGGGGAGCAGTGGGCGAGACAGGAGAGGTCTGCTGCGCCATGTGGGTCACCTCCTGCTATAGTGGCAGCGTTTTGCTTCATAGTGCGTTGCTTAACCCACTGCGCCACCAGGGAGGCCCCCTAGAGAACTTTTAAATCAAACTTTCAACACTGGAAAAAATGAGTGTGGAAATGAAGAACAGAAATCATCATATTCCATCATGGAGTATTTTCTTGGCCCTAGAAACCTGAAAAGTTGTGAGATTCACAAATACGTCGAATAACTTCAAGTTGTGTGGACTTTGTTTCACTCCTGTTATATGCTGACTCTGAACAATTCTGTGCTCAAGGCTGGTAGTTTGTGGACATCTGTTGAATGAGTCTTTTATTTATGCTTTTCACAATCACAGTCCTAGGGAAACCTGAATTCATATCTAAAGAAGTATAAGAAATACTTTCCCACTAAAAGCTTAATGCTTTCTCACTAATTGTACATTGTCGAGGGATTTAATTTTTCATCACAGGGAACACACTTTTGGGGATCTTTTTCCTCCATTGAAAGAAATATAGGGCCTCCCTGGTGGCGCAAGGCATTAAGTGCCACACTATAAAGCATCCTCAGCCACTGCAGCACAAGTTCAAGTTTGATTCCCAGACAGAGAGCTGACCCACATGGCGCAGCAGACATCTGTCTCACCAGCTGCTCCCCTCAGCAGTGTATTTCAGTCGATCTGCCTGTTCTGCTCCCCACACTGTCTCTATTGAATCCTTTACCCCTCAAACCTCTGGCCTATACCCCAGTTCTTGTATGCATAAATAAATAAATCTTTAAAAAATAAAATAAAATAATTATAAGAATACTTTTGTAGGTCAGAGGTCTGAAAGGAATGACAAGTTGTGTAATGGATAGAGCTCTGGGGAAACTTTCTTAGAAATTTGCCCAATGTGGATGTTTAGATGATGAAATTGTCTTATTTGAAGTGGAAAAGAGAATGGGGTGGGGAGGGGGAACAATACCAGTAACTTGGGAAACCTGCTCTTTCTCTTCCAGACTGATGCTTTCAGATTGAATGGCCTAGTCTGTAACTCCTGGGTCTTCTTAACCTGGGTTTGCTGTGGAATCTCAAGAGAAACATTTAGTGTCTCTGAGCCTCACTTTCGTCATATTTAAATAAAATGAAAATTCTTGCTGTTTTTCTTCTCCAAAGGTATGCTCTGTGGAAAGTCTAGATTTGGTGTAGTTTTATGTACCTCTCATGCTCTGTTTCCTAAGAGTGTCTCGGCATTAAGCCTTCCACAGAAGCAGTGCAGGCCACAGGTAGGGAATAGAGCTATGAGGGAAAGTCCCATAAACAAAAAAGTTGTGTGTGTGTGTGTGTGTGTGTGAGAGAGAGAGAGAGAGAGAGAGAGAGAGAGAGAATTGATTTTGTACCTGGGTCAACTCAGACAAATGACCGTTGTTTTCAAGTATCAATTACTTTTGCTTAGTTTATTATACATAGATGATTTTCAGTTCTAGAGAAGGGACATTAATATATATTGAGCACATACTACAGGCAAGTTACTTCCCTATATGTCACCTCTGTCAACCCTTAAGAACTCTGTAAGATGAGCATTAGTTTTCTAATTGAGAGAGTTACTAACATTTACATGACCAGGAATTTTGTGCAGTAAGTGGGGAAATCGGGATTTGAATTAATTTTGTTCTCATAACAAAACCCACACTCTTGTTATACCTCCAAGTCAGACAGATTTGGGTTCAAATTCTGTGAGACTCACTAGTTATATCACCTCAGGGAAGTTCTTCACTTCTCCAAAGCTCAATTTCCTTATAGTAAAATAGGGATGATAATAATAAGGCCTAATGAGGTTCTCAAGAAGGTCAGAGCTTGTACCTACTCAGATTTCTGCTCAGATGCTTCATAGTGCTGTGACTTAACCCCTGAGCCAGCAGGGAGGCCCCTGCTTAACACTGTTTGACATTCCAGGAAGGTAAGTCAGCTGGGTCTTGGCTGGGCCTTGTCATGCCAATGTTATGGACTGAGAGCAAGACACCTCTGCTGGCATGCCCACCAGACGTGCTTGCAGGGGGAGAAAAGATATTTCCTTAAAAGAAAATAGGTGACGTTACCCTGCAAGAGGGCGGGGCGAGCAGGCAAAAACTGCAGATTGTCACTGCAGAGTTACTGCCTCAAGGCTGTCAGCCCAGGACCACGTACAAAGGAGTAGCAACAAGAATGCTGGCTGCTCTTGATGTTTTCACATCACATCCTCCAGGAAGCAGTTCCAGCCCAGTAAATCGGTGTCCTAGTGCCTCTGGAAATCCTGACCTGGCACTGTCCTCTGTGTATGATGATACAGGACAAGGGGGGTATTTGAATGCTCCCTGGAATGAGCTGATTAGGTGCTCCCAAAGGATTAGGCTCTGGCCGCTGTTGCCTTTACCCTGCTGCCTGAGAACCGAGGACATTGACAGGGGGCGCCCACGAGGGACGGAGGAGCAGCAAAGCTCAAGTTTATACTAGATCCTCATCACCTTCTACCACCCAATAGCAATATGTCAACTGCACCTGCACCCTGCTGGCAGCCAGGAGAGTGGGGCCAGTGGGCATGACTGTCAGCGACTTTCTGTCCTCTCTCCTTAGGGCTCTCAGTGTCAGCAATTGAAGATTCAGGAAATAAAATTAACTTCTTTCTTGATAAGGTTAGAGGATATGACCCAAGGGGCCTAGATTATCTTAGAGGTTTTCACGCTGCCAGCTTCTCAATGACAGTATTGTTAACACCAAGGCTTTTGCTGCAGTTTGCTCTGCAGGGCAGTCTCATTGCATGGTGCACATGCAGGGTGGGACTTCGGCAGTACCGAGGGCCTGTGGTCGTGGATTTCCAAAGAATGCAGAAGACCATGACATCTGGAAGAGACACAGATGCTGTGGTCATTCCATTTTCTTTCTTTATTCTGGAGGGGGGAGGTGGGTTGCTGGTATTTGAAATGTGTAATTTTTTTTTTAATCATTTCAAAGTTTTTCCAGAGTCCATTCTTTCCCCAAATAAAAAAGCACAAATAACCAAAAAGAGAATAATTCCAAGACCCTAAACCCCACCCATTCCTCTGTTTACCTAGATTTTTGACATGCTGGTATTTATCCTTTCAATTTTCTTTCTTTCTATGTTCCGGCTACCTCCTGCTGGGGCAGTGAGATGTTTTTCAAAAGCCCTGGTAAAGTGGGGTAGAAACTCCCTTGTTCTCTGCATGTGGGAACTAGGACATGAGAAAAAAAAAGGAGGCTCACTTCTTGGAGCACCCTTTTTATCTCTCTCCTTTGAGAGACCACTCACTGGCTACATGGCAAAGTTCCTTTTCTGTCTGTGTCTCACTTTCCTTGCTCTATTGTCAACAACTTGAGGTCAGACTTTATGTCTTATTGATTTTGGGGTGCTGTCAGCATCCATACAAGTGCCTTGCCCATCACAGACACCCATAATGAATGAATGAAAGGAATCAGTTAAATCAAACAGAAGTTCAACAACCTCAAGTGGAAACAAAGAGGATTTAGGACCATGTGTGTGTCCTTACAAGGCATAGTGCCCCGGGAAAGCTGATGGCTTTTCTATCTAAAAGGTTGGTCCCCTTTGATGATCTTCTCTTAAGTCTCAAATTGTTGATGTGAATACCAGAGGTTTCAAGCTTTATCATGGCACTGTCTGTTTTTATTCCACTTCCTAAATGTGCCGTATCATGTGCTCTCCTTGCTTCCCTCCTGTCCTTCAATTTCTTTCTCTCTATTCTTTTCTCTTTCACAATCGAAAACAGAGCTGTATCAAATAAGTCACATTCAAATACAATGCAATTGGATTGAACTGAATTCTTGTTGCATGCAATATTAAAGCTGGTGTTTTTATTTTGAAGAGCAATGTGTCTGAACAGCAGAGAAAGGTGGAATTGGAGAGACAGACTGGTGTTTCATATGTAGATGTGTAACATTTAGTGCTGGTTGATAGCAGCACAGAGGCCAGTGTTCAAAGAATCCTACGGAATAGGATGGATGGATGGATGGACAGATCTGTAGATATATAGGTATAATAAATAAATATGTATGCATACATAAATGTGAGACATACTTATATTTTATACTGATATAGGTATGTGTATATTGATATGTTTTATTTTTTGGTAAATTTTTCTTGGGTGTGGCTGCATATAAAGACTTAAGTCCAGAAAAACTCTGTTGGCCAAAAATTTGCTGTGTTTCAAGAACTTGGTTTGAGTTGGCTTAGACAAGAGTCTTGTTATTACATCGGGACTGTAGGATCCTATGTTGATGATGAATACAGTGTGCTGATTATAGATATTATTTTGCAATGAGTTTGGTGACTGATTTCGTCAATAGATTTCCTTCTTGGTTTTCCTTGTTTGTACTTGCACAGGATTTCTGGTTTCTACAAAACATCTATACATACCAATTGTATGTTTTGGGGTTTGTTCGTCTTTTTGCCATTGTATTTTGAGAAATTAATGCGGGAGCAGATTTGCAACTCTGTCAGGTTGTGTTTAAATTTCATTTTCCACAGCAAAGTAAATGTGCAAATCAATCAGGATTGGTTACACATATTTAATTAGCTAAAAGATTTAATTTTTTCTTTTTAAAGATTTATTTATTTATGCATACAAGCACTGGGGTACAGGACAGAAGTGTAGGCAGTGAGAGGATTCACCACAGAGAGCAGGGAGCAGAACAG
>JAGFMF010011958.1:2825519-2857323 GCA_019455555.1 Galemys pyrenaicus
CCCTCCCTGGCTGGCAGCAGGGATCGAACTCGTGCTGCAGTGGCTGCGGTTTGCTTCATAGTGTGTTGCTTAACCCACTGTGCCACCAGGGAGGCCCTGGATTGGTTTTAAACCAGCCTTCAGTGTAGAAGGGAAACAAGCCCGTGCTTTCATGTTCTAGCCTTCAGGTGTCCATGTGACAATGGATGTGGCCCAGGCTTCAAGTCTGTATCAAAGCATTCTGTTCTTTCTCTTTGACTCTCTTATACTATAGATAGGCTGGATTTCTGAGCCTGTCCAGGGCATCCTGGGAAGCTTCAGACCACGCATAGCTTGGGATTTCCCTGGAGGTATCTTAAAGCTGAACACCCCTGGGGGTTATGAGGAACTAAACTGGCAGCAGGAATGGGTGTGGCTTTTGGAATACTGGGGAGGGATAGACTGAGGTCTGTAGAGCCATGGAATCCATTCACAGCTAATGTCTGAGTTGGCATTCTTTGCTTTGTGAGTCACAGAAAGCTGACACAAACTGGTTTGAGTTAAAAAAGAAAACAGGAAAACCATTTTAAATAACTATCTTCTCATTAGGCTTGATTCCAGACTCATAGATGTGACCAGACCCAGGTTTGTCCCCTCAGTAAATACAGATTTCAAATGTGATCCATTAGGATAATCCCAAACAACCTGACAGTTCTTTGTACATCATAGGCGCCCACTACATGTTTGAATGCATAAATAAAGTGCTCAAATAAGCAGAGATGTTTTAGCGCTCTCTGGGGGATAGAAAAGACAGGCAAATTATGGGAATGAAAATTAACTGGATTGACTAGAGATGGGTCAGGCCAAGAGCAACTTCAGAACTGCCAAGCTCAAGCTTCTTAATCAATATTAAGAGTTTAAGTGGCTCCTATACCATTTTGCTAGTGTGCCTAGTCCAGTGAGGAGGTATTACAGGGAAAGGAGAGGGACACCCCAGAACCCCCAAACCTGCCCTCTCTGAATGGGTTCTGTCATCCACCGCATTAAGTCAAACAGATAAGACCTTTAATGGGAAGGAACTTTAATGCAATTTGGGCACAATACAGAAAGGACAAAGTTACTAAGTTAAGCATCCAGAGTTACCCATCTCCTTGAGGATAAAAGTCCAGCCAAATAGGATTGGCCCAAAGCAAGGTCCAAAAGCCTGCCACAAGTCTAAAGGACCTTTCAGTAGAGACCCATAGAAAAGGGTCAGAAAGAGTTAGACAAATTCGGGAGGAAAAGAGCAAAATTAAAATTAAGATGAAAGCCGCCATTGTTAACCTCCCCAAGGGTCTCTCACCCACATCTGTTCCAACCAGTCCAAGACCAAAAAGCAAGCGCAGTTTCTTCACATGTCCCTCTGCTTCACGTACCTCCTCCAGGTCTCCTTGCTGCTCTCCATCCTGCTTTCTTTCTTTCTTTCTTTTTTTAAAAGATTTATCCATTTATGCACACAAGCACTGGGGCACAGGTCAGAGTTGTGGGAGGCGAGAGGATTCACCACAGAGAGCAGGGAGCAGAACAGGCAGACCAACTGAAGTACACTGCTGAGGGGAGCAGCGGGCACAGCAGGAGAGGTCTGCCATGCCATGTGGGTCCCCTCCCTGGCTGGCAGCAGGGATCGAACTCGTGCTGCAGTGGCTGTGGCCCCACAGCCCGCTGCCCAACCCACTGCACCACCAGGGAGGCCCCATCCTGCTTTCTTCTTCCTCCCTTCCTTCTGTCCTTTTTCCTCTCTCCCAACATCTTCTTATCCTTGCTTAGCTCCACCCACTTAAGGTGGAACCGGGATTCTGGAACTTCCCCTTTCCTGGGAACCACCCTCTTACAGAGGATTTCAGCAGTTTAAAAAGAATGAGATCATAGTTTGGCGCCATCCTGTGGCTTAAGGGGTTAAGTCGCAGCACTATAAGTCTATCCGCAGCCACTGTAGCACATTCGATTCCTACTGGGGATCCACTCACATGGCACAGCAGACCTCTCCTGCCTCGCCCGCTGCTCCCCTCAGCAGTGTACTTCAGTCTATCCACCTGTTCTGCATCCTACTCTGTCTCTGGTGAATCCTCTCACCCCGCCCCCAAGCCTCTGGTCTACATCCCAGTTCTTATATGCATAAATAAATAAATATTTAAAAAAAGAATGATATTATTAGCCCAGCTTATACTATCACAACAAGATTTTACTAATAGCACATGAGAAACTTCCTGGAATGAGTGGGCAATAGCACTGAATATAAATGTTCCTTATTATGGACTTGGGGTTATTTTATTTCAAGGCAGTGGGGGAAGTTTTTGTTTTCCTTTGCTGTTGAATTTGCCAGCTGCGTCAAAGACATACTATGGCTGACAGACTATAAAACAACAAATAATAAAAAGAAAAACACAGTGCTTTTCTCACTCTTTCTAGAAATCTTCCTTGACTTGTTTTTTGCCCACTGTATGTTTTGGTATCATATTTCCTGGATCCATGGGATGGTTTTGCTATTTTGCATTTGTTCCCCTGTTGCTTACAAGTGTTCTTTACTTGTTTCATGTAAAAGAGTTGTGTTCACTCAGGAGCAGGGATTTCAATGGAAAACAAGGCTCTGTTAGTTGCCAAGTTGGTCAGCGGCTCTGAGTGGTAGTTTTTTCCCTGTCTGTAAACAAACTGTTCCTAACCCTTCTCACATAATTATTTTGAGGCTGAAATGATTATAGGTATAAAATTAAATGCAGAACATGATATAAGTGTATGATATTATTTTTTGTATGGAAGGCACTAGGTTCTTAGAAGTAGAAGATATTTTTGATTGTGGGATTTTGAAAGCAGGCACTACAGTTTCACCTCACTGTGGGGTTAGGCAAATCAGCCTCAGTAACCCTTGCTTTCTTTCCATAAAACAGGAATAATAATAGCACTTCAAAAAGCTGATGTGAGGGTAAGGTGAAATAACATGTGCAAAGTACTTTCAAACAGTACCTAACTCATGGTAAGCGTTTAATTGCCACTGTTGTTGTAAATGAGTGAGAGAGGTACATATGTCAATAAAATTGCATATGGGGCAGAATACGTGGAAAAATCAGGATTTTAGGGTTGTAGCACAGAGTAGAAACTGGAGGTTTATAAGCTAGCAGCCTGTGGTAATTAATCTGGGAAGGCTTCCTGGTAGACCTGGAACTTTCTAGAACACGTTCAACAAGAGTTGGAAGATGAACTATCTGACCAGGAACTAGAGGTATTAGAAAAGGTAGATAAAAAACATGATACAACTTGGAAAAGGGTTGGGTGAGGATTGAGTGATTAGATGATGGGAGGTTGAAAGTTCTGTAAAAAGGTGGAGTTGGTCTGAAGCTTGATAATCAAATGGAGACCTGGTTGACTGTATAAAGCTCCAAAAGAGAGCAGGCTAAGTCCTCAAGGGATACTTTGAAAGTCTTGCATTTGACAAGCAGTATGATTAAAAGCATAATTGGCCATGCATAGTTGCAACTCTGAGGACTGACCAGTGGGATTTTTTGCTGAACAGGCATTCTTGGACAGTTCAACAGGCAAATGAATTATTAATTGAAGCTCTGCCTGATTATGTGGAGAAAGAAAGAGGTGATTAGGAGAAATATAGCAATAAGGAGATATTTGGAAGCCTAGTAATAAGGAGATATTTGGGGGAGGTAAAGTCTCTCCCCACATAAGAGGAGCGTTCTGCTTTAAGGAGCTGGAAATAAAGTTGAATTTCTCTTTACAAACGGTGGTTGGTGTTACCTGTTGTAGCGGCAGGAAAGGTGGCACACTGGGCAGGTTCGGGATGGTTCTGGGAAGACAGGTCAGGGAAGGAGTCTTGGAGCCCTGGTGGCTTGTCATGCTTGTATTAGTAGAGGTGGTCAGGTACATGGCAGGCATGGGTGGTGGGGAGGCAGCCTCCCAGCCCCGCTGCCCCCCTCCCCTGCTCCTCTCACCCTCTCCCTCCTGTGTTGCTGCTGCTCGTGTTCACTGCTGCTCTTTAGTCTGTTGGTCGGTCCTATTGGTCCTGGCGTCCTCATGACACCGCCCATTTAAGCCCGTGTCCAACTCAGGTGCGCCCACTTGCGCATGCCCACCCTGGAATGCTCGCAGCACCGCAGGTGTCCATCATCACAGTGGTGGGAGGGTGGAAAGACCTGACTGATTGTTCTCTGACCCTACACCTGTATAATGGATTTGGTCCCACAGATGTCTACCTACTTTGAACCAAAGTTCTTTTAAGATAGTGCAGCTTCCAAAAGGGAGGCTTTATGCAAATATTGCCAATCCCATACAACGGATCATACGATCATAAAATATAAGGAGAACCATTATACATCAATTTTAGCCAATATGGTCACTGAATTAGATGAGGAATCTGAGGCCCGGTGATGGAGTTACCTACTTCAAGTCACATACATATCTGGTTCAATTCTCTATTTTTTTTTTTTTTTTTTAGCAGTCTAATCTAAAAATATGAGGCTCCCCTAACTCTTTCCTGTCCGGATAGGATCGGGAAGAAATCCTAGTCTTGTTTTGTGGCGGCTACCAAGCACAACAAACGTATTCCTTTAAATGTATCCCCAGTCTGGCAGGCTTTGCTATGCCCACCGTGTTTTTCCATTGGCCATTTCGTGTAACTCCTCGCCCCTTACAAGGTCCCCACCAATCAATTCCTCCCTGCCTCTCCTGGGTTGGGCTTTGAGGAATGTACCATTTGGACTGTGAGGGGTGGTAAAAACCAGGAAGGGAGTCGGCACAGCTCATTTCTTCGCTTTTGCATGTAACCTGGAGGGTTTGGTACAATCTGAGCCCTCAGATGGTTGCGACGTCCTGGCGGAGGGAACCACGCGCCGGTGCCCCAGGGTCTGTGGACCCGTGGCCCCCGAAGCCGTGATCCCGTGGTTCGGCCTAGAGGGCCGCAGTCCCCGCCCCCCCATGTGCCCGCCCATACCGGCGGCGGCGCTGCTGCCTCAGCTGCGGCGCCTGCTGTTACCCGCGCCCGACGCTGCGACCGGTACACTGGGCTGCGGGGCTGCTGGACTGCGGGGCTGCGGGCCCGCGCGGGGCTCGGCCGCCCGGGCCGGCCACGGGGTCGCCGGCGCCGGGGGACACGACAGCATGTGGCGGAGGTGAGGACGGGGCTCCGGAATCTAGACTGGCCCCAACCGTCCCGAGGGGGCCGCATCCCACTAGCGCTCTGAACTCGGGGCTCCCGGGGGGCCGGGCTGGCTCCGCGGGCGCTCGAAGTTAAAGGCCAGCGCGACCGGCATGTGGCTGAGGACCTCCAGTGTGGGCAGCCTGGAAGGCTCCCGACCCACCGTGGGCGCCTGGCGCCTCCTCCTGGCCGCCCCTTCCAGCCCTTCCCTTCGCGCGGCTGCGGAGCCGGCGCGGAAGCCCCTCCTCGCGCTCCCGGGTTTCCCGGCCGCTGTCCTTGACCTCCAGAAGTTGGATGTTCGGTCCAGTGCGGCCAGGCGGGC
Organism: Galemys pyrenaicus; assembly: GCA_019455555.1. Classification (NCBI taxonomy): domain Eukaryota; kingdom Metazoa; phylum Chordata; class Mammalia; order Eulipotyphla; family Talpidae; genus Galemys; species Galemys pyrenaicus. The sequence continues at coordinate 2,830,976 of JAGFMF010011958.1, forward strand.
CCCGATGTTCCAAGGGAGGCGGGCACTGGGGGAAGCCCAGGGGGCCCCAGTATCCAGTGAGAGGGAGAGTGGCTTCGACTGCTTGATCTGGGGGAGGCTTTAGAGGGGCGGAGGCGAAGATCTGTCCTGAGCGAGTCTGGGATTAAGACTTGGGGATGGGGTGCGCTCAGTCGGCCGGACTCCGGGTCCAATGGCCTTCTACTCAGCCGAGGCATGATCCTCGGTCGCACAGTAGCCGGGCGGGTCACCGGCCTCCAGGGGGTAGATTCTGCCTTCATACCTTGCACTGGAGTCTGGTGTGTGCAGGGAGTGGGCTGCTGAGGTCGCTGTGGGCAGGTAGTCCGTGAGAGAAGCCCAAGCGCTTTTTCCTTTTATTCTCTTGTGATAGCGGTGGACTGGGCGAGGGGATGGCAGTCACTTATCATGAACCACCCCCATTCCCCAACCGCCTTACAGAGGTGACAGTGTTATTGGATGTCTGTGTGGTACGCTGGAAATTCTTAGTTTAAAAATCACCTTGAGGTTCCCTGAGCACAGATGGGAGAATTGTCTGCAGTTAGCAGAAAGCCCGATGTGGTGATAGCTGTAGCTTTGCAGGTTCTGGCAGGGATGGTAAAATAGTCATCAGGGTTGTTTGTGGGGAGAAAGGCATCTTATGTCAGGCCCCTCAGGCAAGGACTCTACCTCATCCCTAATTAAGGGGCAGGGACTAGTCGGATTTTTCTTCAGAGTTTTAGTGCAGAGAAAGTATTTCCAAGAATACAAACCACGTTCATGCTCTTTTAATGTTGGTGTTTAACACAGTCGATAATTGTGATTGACATGAAATGGGTTAATGCAGAGGAACAGAGGGGAATTGTGAAGTATCTTTTTTCTAAGGTTCTTTAACTTTTTTCTTTTCGTGGGGTGTGGATGGAGAGAATGACGTTGAAACATTAGGACACCAATGTGTGTTTGGTCCTGAACTGCCCTGACTGACAGTTTCTGTGCACACACATCATTTGGGATGAGGGCTTATATCCCAGCAGTGAAGTGAGTTGGATTTCACAATGAGGAAGACATCTTACAGGAATTGCTGCTGCTGTTAGGAAGCGCTGCCTGGCCACACAGGTACCAGTTCGTTGTTGTGGTTGCTTTCGCCTGTGAGTGCATCATAAAGGTTCTTTAAAAGGATGTTAGACATTCCATTTGGCCTGAGATGTATTAGCTTTACAATGAAGTTTTTTTAGAGTTAATTCCAGAATGATAGGAAAAATCCTGAAGTGGTTTTCCTCTTGCAGAGAAATCTTTAGGAACTTGGGCCTGGTTCCTAAGCCAAGATTCCTTTTTCTGTTCACAGCACTAACCGTTAAAATGCCTAGAACGTGACTACCAGATTTTTGACTCCTCCGTTCCCCCCCTTGCTTCTCATTCAGGGCTGACTGTGTCATGGTGTTTTTAGGGGTGGGAGAAAAAAAAATCTTTGAGAAAAAAAGTCTATGCAAAGTACTTAGTGCAGTTCCTGGCACACAGCAGATGTTTAATAAACTTTTTTTTTCTTTTGGGGGGGGGGTTTGGGATACCTGTGAATGATGAAATTAGACACCATTTTGACTTCAGGCTCCCTCTTAAGTTAGGAAGATTAGTCCCCACCCTAAGCTCTAGCATTCACACTGAAATTTTTTATGGTAGGCTAAAAATAAAACTCAAACCTGTGACCCAGAAGTTAAAAATCAAACAAGGGAAAAATCGATCTCTTCCTCCTGGTTTACTTGTTGCACTTTTCCAGAAAGGATGGTGCACCTATGAGGATAGGTCTTCAGCAGACCAGTATAGGAAAGTGAATGATCAGAATTGACCATTACTTGTGAGTAGTCCTGGATGGGGGGTTTTGGTAGTTGTTGATTTAACAAGTCCAGGTGGAGTCATGAGCTTTTGTTGATTTCCCCTGGCGCTGGCATCGGAGCCGTGTCCTGGGCTGGGTGAGGGCTGACCAGCAGGCAGGGAGAGTCTCCTGTGGGCTCGGCTCTGCAGGAGCAACTGCTTACCTCCTGCTGCATCAGGCTCCACATGAACAGATTCAGTGACTGTCAAACCTAATGTTCTTGAAGGAGTAAGAAGCATCACATTATTTATGCTCTCCAACATTGGGTGTGACATTTTAATAATAATAATAATTTTAATGATAATCATGCTCAAGACTTACTGCTTTCTCTTTGAAGACGTCAGAGGCTTCTCATCAGCTCTTATCTCTCTCATCGATTCTTGTCTCTGAAGTCCTCAAAGTTCAATGCAGTGTATGATTCCCACATTATAGATGAAGAAATAGAAGTGATGTGGTTTGCTCTAAGTTACAAGTGAGTTGGTGCCTGAATTGGGTTTTCCTTTTTTATATCACATTTCACTGATACTTTTGTAGGAAAAGAAAAACACCCTCTTTTTTTTGAAACCTGAGAGGACGTAAGGATACGAGAGAGACCATTGTGTTTTTCTGATTACTAGACTGCTGTGAATAATTGGCATTTATTGAGTGCGTATGTGTGGGAGCCTGTGCTTTGTGCTTTTTGTACATTAACCTCATTGATTCCTCACAACAGTATACAAGGTAGCATTTATTAATAGCCACCGTTTTATAGGAAACCACCTAGAGTTTGGTGGGACCCCAGGTGAAGGAGTGACAGAAAGCGTGGCCGGCATTGGGACCAGGGGTGTGTGATTCCAGAGTCTGTGCTCTTAGTCCCCGTGCTTGAGTGGTGACTAAGGCACAGACTGCACATCCCTGGACACCTGTTGCTGCCGCCGCCTTGGGTCTGATGGGCTGTGGTTGTTCTGGACTTTATGTATATTCATTGAAGTAGAGTTTTCTTACCATGGACTTATCCTTTGCCAGAAGCATTCCACTTGCCAGGTGGAGAGTCATCACTTTAGAAAAAATAATCAGAGCTGAAAAAATGGCTATATTTGGAGAGTGTGAGGCATTTAATAAGCCCAGATGGGAGAACAAGAACAGAGAAGCAAGGTGGTTTGTGGACAGAGGCAAATTGTGGCGTTCAAACCCATGGAACAGCTAACCCAGGCTTTTAACTTAAGCTGTGGGTTGAAATTGTAAACCTGGACTAAAATCTGTGCAGTAAATAAGGATCTCCGTTTCTAGTTTAGACAGCAAAGTTGAAAACTTGATTCCTTTTTTATTTTTTTTTTAACCATCTGCAGTTAATGAAGTATGTTATCCGTTCGGACAGTTTGGAAATTTACCTAAGTCTTGAGGACTTTCCCTTCCCTCCAGTCACCCGCTTGTCATCATTGGTTCTACTTTTCAGAATTCAGCTCTAGTGGTGTGGGATAGGGTGGAACAGTAGAGGGTGTCAGATGCCAGGTGCTGGACAGAACAGCACCCCTACCTTGGAGCTCGGCCAGATGTGACTAGCTGGATTCTCGGCTGAGCTTTAGTGCCCTTTGGGTATGAAGGCTGCTGGGGTCACAGGCACAGAGCACAGGGAAACTGTGACCTCAACCCCCGCGGTTCGTGGGCATTTTGTCATTGACCCATCAAGAGTCCCAGAGGAGAGAATGCTGGTGTAACTTACTAGGAAAAAAAGAATGTGTGATGATCACATGCCACACTGGAGAAGCAGGACTGTTGGTTTGAGCCTTGGTGAAAAAGGATAAGCAAGGGCAGGACTTCTGCTAAGTAGGAGTTCCTGGTAGCTACAACTGCACCCTGAAGCCCTCTGCAGTACCCACTCCGTGCCCATGGTAGGAGGGAGCACGCCTTTGCTGGTGTGAGTGAGAGCGGGAAAGGGAGTCTTGCATTCAGCTGACTGGTCCGGGAGTCTGCGGAGAGCTGTGTGGTTGTGTATCCAGGGAAGGTCCCTCTGGTTTCTGCACTGGATGCACAGTGATATAGACACCTGGAAGGGAGCGGGACAGCCCAGTCTGTGGTTAACTAATAACTTGTATTGACTTTTCCTTGCTGCTTAAAATAAGTAACTATGTCAAAGGCGAAGTGCGAGGTGGCCTGTCTGAAGGCTCTCCTGCCCTGCCTCTCTTCTATTGCTGTTTAAGTGTAGAGGGGATTTGAGCCCCAGGGGCTTTCCCTGTGTCTGAGTTGGGGCTTTGGGGGAAGAGAGCACAACAGTCCAGAGAGGAGAGACAATGGAAGCATTTGGAGCGGCCCTGGGCTACCACTGGAGAGCATACTGGTGCAGCTTACTGAACAGAACCTCAGCGCAGACTGTTCAGCTTAGAAAAAGCCAACTTATAAGTTCCTCCCTGTCTTTCCTGCTCCCTCAACCCCCCACTGCTGTGCTGTTGTAACTGAGAATTGTTGGAAAAGCAGGAGGAGTGGGGGAAGTGGCAGCACGGTGACAGTGACATTAGCAGTGATGGCAGCAACAGACACTTTGAGACACTTGGCTGTGTGCCACTCTCTGTTCTGAGTGTTTGCATGTGTGGATTCATTCGGTCCTCACAACAGCACAGAGTTGGCCCTGTGATCACTCCTGTTTTTTATAGGAGGAAACTGAGGCACAGAGAACTCAGGGGCCTACTGTGTCTGTCAGAAAACGGTGGAGTTCTGCTCCAGACTCAGGCGTGTGGTCTGAAGTTGGGTGGCTGACTTCTGTAGACCTATCCCCATTCTGGGGGGGGTCTCCCTGTTCTTTTCTGACCTCCCCACCTCCCTCATACTTGCTTTGTCCACTCTTATCCAGGCTCTGAAATGTAACAGGGTAACTGGCATAATCCTTTAAAATGCAGGTATCTGTTGGGACAGATTAGAAGAGCTAATTTGAAAGAAAGGTACGAACATAGGCCCAACTGGACTTCCCAGAAGGGGCCGTGGCACAGTGTCAGGGCCTTCCAGGACCCAGGGACCGGGCCGTGGGCTCAGGAAAGAGTGTTAGTCGTAGCTCTGTTCCAGGAAGGCGAGGGGACCTTTTCCTCTTCTCCCTTTTTACCTTGGGTTTCTGATTCTGAAGACTTCGAACTCAAGCAAACTGTTACTGCCCTAACTCAGCTACTTTATGAGTGATTAGTTAGTTGTTTTTTCCACAAACGAGTGGTGAACCTAGCTACTACTTGGAAGAGAACCTTTTATCCGGCTTGGTCACGACTGGCCAGAGTCATTTATTTCCCTGGGAAGAGGGAAGTATTTTAACCAGTGACCCGGATATATGTTAGTTTGTTTCCAGAACAGATAGATTTTTTTTTTCCTCAAACCACTTGCAGTGGCAGTGCCATTCTAAGCACCTACGATGCATTGCAGCTGTCACTTCCCGATGCTCCGCTGTGGAATTGTGCCAACTGTGCCAGGTGCTTACGTGCACACGTCATTTCCTTGCTGTCTTCAGGTGGCTGCTCCCACTGCTCTTTGACAATGGGGAAATGAATGAGAGAAATTCAGGTCCATAAACGCAGTCAGCTGGAGAGGTGGATGACTTCAAGTCCTGTGCAATTAATCACCTTTCCGTACGTGATGATGGCACCTGAATCAGCCCCCGCTGTTTACTTGACAGGCTGATGACAAACGGATGCCCAGACTTAGGGGGCAGAGTGGGGCACAAAGAAGCCCTTGGGTCTCACCACCTCCCAGGGAGTCAAGGAACACAGAAGTCTTGGAACCTAAGAGCTTTAGGAGGTTACACGCTGGTGTCTTTTAGCAGCTGTTGACTGAGCAACTTATATAATCTAAGACCATTGTCACCAGATACTAAGACACTGCGAGAGGGAGATCACCCTACTTCTAAGGGAGTCAGACACAAATGCAGAAAACTGGAGTGTTATGATAAGGGACTTAAATGACTTAAGTGAAAATGGATATTGCCTGGCGAGATGGTTCTTGATTCTGTTTCGTTAATTTTGTGCATGTAAGGTGGAGCATTTCTAGACTTCATCTACCCACTGTGACTGTTGTTTCTGGAATGTTTGTGTTTTTGTGAGGATCCTGGGTAGCCCCTCTCCAAGGACCAGCATTGCACCCTGATTGCAGGAAAGGCTGGGGCCACCTCCCCTTCCTCTAGGCTGCCCTTAGGCCCCCACCCCTATGGATCTTCTGGGCTCAGAGAGCTTCTCCACTCACAGTTGCTGCTGGGCTAGAGATACAGGTGCTTCAGGGAACAGGAGGCACTTGTAGAGGAGCCAGCGTCTGGCCCTCGCCCAGGGAGCAGTCCTAGACGCAGAGGAGCTTAACAGGTGCTCTGGGGACATGGTTGGCCATGTTGCTCTAAGGCTCCTTTCTAACTCTGGGCCCTGAGACTGTGCCTACAGGGAGCCAGGCAGCTGCCTTACAGAGGTGTGTGCCAGCCCGCCGGCCCCTCCTCTTCCTCCATATGAGCCTACTCTTTTTGTCATATGTGGAAGAAGCTGATATATTGTTATATAAAAAAAGTCCTCATATATTCTTGCTGGATATACCTAGTGAGATACAGTTTTTGCTTGTATTTTACTCTTTCTTTTTTTCAAGACCTTTGAATCATTTTATCAGGTCCATTTAAATAGAAATTACTCACGTGTCCTGGAAAGAAGTTAAGCATCTTACAGCGTCTATCCCTGCTATATTAGTTGAGTGGGCTCAGTTTGTTAAAAGCATTTAGGACCCTTTCCTATGCTGCTCATGCGAAGTTCTCTTTGTCCACCACGCACAGTGACCCCCAGAGAAGTCCACCACCTGACAGGTAGCCCTTTGCTGTAAGTATGGGAATGTGGGGCGACCTCCAAAACATAGTACTGTGTAGCTGTACTTCTTTTTTTTTTTTAAATTTATTTATTTATGCATACAAGCACTGGGGTACAGGCCAGAGTCGAGGAGGTGAGAGGATTCACCAGACAGAGTGGGGAGCAGACCAGGCAGACTGACTGAAACACACTGCTGAGGGGAGCAGCGGGCGAGGCAGGAGAGGTCTGCTGTGCCATGTGGGTCTCCTCCCTGGCCGGCAGCAGGGATTGAACTCGTGCTGTGGTGGCTGTGGTTTGCTTCATAGTGCATTGCTTAACCCACTGCGCCACCAGGGAGGCCCACTTCTTGGTTTTAAATTTAATTTTCACAAAGAATTTTGCAACAGAATTCCTTCCCTAGGAATTTAAAATGTTCCTTCTTTCTGCTTCCTGGGCATTCTGATCTCCTTTCCCTTGCCGGAATGACTGCCTGTCACCGCCACGCCTCCTGCCACAGACCTGTCCGAGCCCATGGGCTCTGCCTTCGCCAGCTTCCAGGCCTGTTACTTGGGCTTGCTGGTGCTGCAGGCTGAGCCAAGTACTGTCATGGCTGCAGGCAAGCACGGCCTGGGGGTACCCGGCTGACTGGCTTCCGAACGGCTAGTGTGCACCCTGGGAGTCGCCCAGACTGCCTCCATTTGGGCTGTCTCACTGGCTCCGGGTGCGTGCTTTCCCTTCACTCTTGTCTCCAGGCTGTTTTTGCAGGTTTTCATAAGGTCCGAACACTTGGACAGAGGCAGTAGACAGGAAAATCCAGGGTGGAGCATAGTCTTTCCTTGATGGGAGCGTAAAGGAGGTCAAGGGATTTGACTAAAATCCTCACTTATACTGAAGACTGGGGGAAGGTGGCGGAGGAGCCAGCTCATCAGGAATCTCCTAGATAAGTGTGTGCATTCTTACGATAGTCTTGTGCGATTAGTATCTGGTGCCCATTTAAACACGCTGGAAAACATGAGACTGTGAGGTTAGGTGACCTGCCTGAGATCTCTTGGCTGGCAAATAGTGGCACGAAATCAGATTTAAAAAACCCAGAATGTGTAGTGGCATGGAGTCTAGAACAAGATTTCCTGTACCTTTCACTGGCGTGTGACTGGGTGTGTTCTTTAACCTCCTTGGTTTCTTTATCTGTGCATGGCATGCTTCTACTTCCCTCGTACGGTTGTGCACTTAGAATTCTGCCAGGCCCTTGGTAAGCGCCTGGAGCGCCCCGGCGCCTTAGTACAATCATGACCGCTGCTTGTAAACCGTGCACTGGAACGCTGGCTTTGGGTTTGCTCTCACCTGGGTTCTGTTTTCAAGTGAGCACAAGTGGGCCCAGGAACCAGTTTCTTTGCCGTCTTTGTGCGGGTGAGAGCTGACTCCAGGGGGCAGGTCTCCAGAAACCCCGGCTCCTCCCCTCCTCCAGGCCCCTCCAAGGCTGGCCCTCTCCCCTGCTTCTTCTAACTGCTCTTCTTAGAACACGAATGTGCCCTCACACGTGCCTCCTTATCCCAGCCCCTCTTTGTTTCTCTTATTAGCAGCTCTTTAGCCCTCAGGAATAATTTAGTCATTCATTTATTAATGGACCCCTCCTCTACATTCTGATGCCCTGGGCCTTAGGGCGAGGGGAAAGGCCTCAGAGTACATGACTGAGCCCCCGCTCGTGACCAGCCTACTGCTGCGAGGGACTCTGAAGGGAGCAGTGACACATCCCAGTGGTGGACAGGTGACCGGCTGTCGAGGAAACAAGGACTACAACTGTTACTTCTGGAGACTTCATTACTGCCAAGCACCGGCAATGCTGGAGCTGCCGTGTGCCCTCCAGGTTAGCTGAGCGGTGTCATTCCTCCTTGGCAGGTGAGATGGAAGTATCTTGTCCAAGGGTGCACAGCACATGAGCAAGAGAAGCCTGGGGTTCGAACTCCAGTCCATACTGACCTCCGTGGGCCTGTGTAGACCTGCGCTCCAGGTCACTGGTGGAATTGTCGAGGTGAAGAGGTGTGGGTATAGGCAAAGCTTGAGCGTGAGCAGGATGCACTGGGGGGCAGTGAACCGGCTGGCCTGGCGGGGTTGGACTCGAGTTCAGTATTTAGGGACTGCTGTGCCAGGTTTTGTCTGGGTGTTGGGAGATGAGTAAGACATGTTCCCTACCCTCTGGAATCTTACTGTAGCTGGGGAGACAGACACACAAACAGATGATTTCAGTGCAGTGCGGTAAGAGCTATGATGAGAGTAAGTGTAGGGTGCTGTGGACACAGAGGAGAGGGAGCCAGGGAATGCCCCAGAGTCTTGAAAGGTAAAGTCTCGGTGAGCTTAGCAGCCGAACGCACAGAGGGTTTTCCTCAAAGGCAGTGGGCAGCATAGCAAAAACATGAACTTCTGGGCTCTTCTTGTAAAAGCAAGTTGATTGGCCCAGTGTGAGCAGTGTGAGGGTCCAGTGCGAAGTTTATTGGCAACAGGCAGTTAACTGGAGGGGCTTGGAAACAGAGCAGTGGTGCAGAAGCCAGATTTTGTGTCCCCTAATCTGACCGAAGGGATGCAAGTCAAGCAAGACCAGTTGTGGAAAAGGAGTCAGCAAACTTTCTATAAAGGGCCAGAAAGTAAATATTTTGGGCTTCAGTGGGCTGTGTTTTCTTTGATGTAGACGTTTGACTCTGCTGTTGTAGTAGGAAAACAGCCACAGAGAATTCACACAAGAGGGTGTGGCTGTGTTCCAATAAAGCATCTCTGTAGGGTCCCCCAAATCTGAATTTCTTAGTCTCACATCACTAATAGTCTTCTTTTGAGACTCCCCCACCCCCGCCCAGGTGTTTAGAAATACAAAAACCATTCTTTGCTTGCAGGTTGTAGTTGGCCCACTATGGCATGATTGGAAATGATTCAGATGTGACTTGACAGGGAGCTGGAACAGGATGTTGGGGATGGAAATGGAAGGAAGGGACTTGATGCCAGAGACATTTTGGAAAGAAGGCACTGATTAGATAGAGGAGATGAGTAGGGGGCAAGCCCGCGAGAACGCTGGAGTTTCCAGTTTGCTGCATTCCCAGCCCCCTCCCAGTAAAATGGGCCTTCTTATCCCTGTACCAAGAACATGACTTGATTCCAGAGGAAAACCCACCTGAGCTGGCACCTTAGCTGCTCCCCCACTTCTCAACATTGTTCATTGTTTGGAGGTTCCGCCCCTCTGCCTTGGCTCCAGGCATTGTCAGGAGGCTCCTACTGTAGCTGGGACCCTGCATGCACTTGTGTCTGTGTGTGCAAATGTCTCTGTGTGTGCATGTCTGTGTGTGCATGTCTCTGTGTGTGCATGTCTGTGTGTGCGTGCGTGCACACACACATGCATGTATTTGTTGGAGAGAGTGTGCCAGTTTTACCCCTAAATGCTTCAGCTTAGTTTTATCAAGGTTAAAGATACCCTCTTCCACAACCACAGCTCCCTAACAGACACCAGGAGACTTAGCAGTGACACGATATTACTGTTTTGGACCCAGCAACCCTCACTGATTGCCTGCCACATTTAAATGCTGCTGCTGCTGTTCTCTTTAACGGATTTCCAGACGAAGGTAGGAACCTGATGGTCTCTGGGCCCCACTTGAGGCATCACAGATATTCTGAGGGCTGCTCAGTGGGGTGTATGTAGCAGGACCTCCTGTGGCAATACCTGTGAGGAGAAGCAGCGCCAGGGCCCGAGGACACTTGTTATCTCTTCCAGTCATTTTACTTGTTACTTCTCAGAGCTGCTGCTGTTCCCTGCCAACGTTTCTGAGACAGCTAATCTCCTAAACAGCAGCACAGCCCCCAACGAGCTCAGTTTGGGTTATCAACACACTCTTTGTTTTAGCTTCTCTCTCCTTCTCTCCTCTGCTGTATCTCTGCTTATGGAAACTGATTCTTCTAAAATGGACCTTTTTTTCCCTAGGCTTGATCTGGAAAATAGAGTGAAATTAAATTGGAGTCATTTATTTTGGAAATAAACTGGGAGGAAAAAGTATTTTACTATTTCTGCCGTAGGCTAGCAAAAGGGATTTTCTGTTTGTTACTTTAAAAGACTGAAACCAGAAACAGGGAAGTATCCAGTGCTTATTCTTTAATTCCATGTGAGCTGCTGGAGCTTGGTTAGTCCCATGGGGACCATGGGAAAAGGAACCAGCAGATTCTGCACCTGATGGGCAAGGCGTGAAGGGAAGGTTTGCATGAATGGTGACTCACAGCAGTTAGTTCCCTGTGACTTAACCAGAGTACTTGGTCTTTCCCGGAAGCCTGTGTAAGATGCTGTTCCTGTGACCCAGCACATCTGAACCCCAAGTCAGAGTCCCCACTGTCTTAGGCCTGTAAGGCTCTGTTATGAGAGTGGCACTGTGGAGGGTCACACAGCTCTGGTGCCTCTGCAGCCCTGGCTCCCAGTCCACATGGGGCCCTGCGTTCAGCTGGCAGCTGCGTAGTGAGCGCAGGTGGATCACTCAGTGGCTCTGTGTCACAGTTTGGCTATTTGTGAGGTACAGAGACACTGGCTGTCTGCCAGTTTAAAGGGACATACTAGAGAGAAAGTTTGAGTATAAAGTTTGTGGGTGTGTTTGGAAACAAACTACAAGTACTGCTTGCATACTGATGTTCCTGTAGGCGCGCCCCTAACGCAGATAACGCTGCTCAGCAGTGCTGCGGAAGGACTGACGGCACGGGTGTCCAGAGCAGCTGGCCTTCCTGCACCTTTCAGTTTATGGAGGCCATAGGCGAGGCAGACCGACTAAAAAATATCAACTAAAAAAACGTCAGGGATGTACAAGGAAAGTAGAGATCACAGGCCCTATTCTGAGGGTTCACATTTCACTTGGAGAGTCAGGATAAATAGTAAAGAGCAGCTTGTGGACACCAGGGAGATGCAGAAAACTGGGTACAAGCCAGCAGGAGCTTCTGCTGCTTAGAAGGCAGTTGTTACTATTCTCCTCTCTCCCCTGCTCTAGTGCCCCTGGCTGCCTTGGACACTTACAGTCTGTTGCTGCCCCAAGGCCTTTGCACGCACTATTTCCTCTCTGAAACAAGCTTTCGGAAGATGTGATGTGGTCAGCTCCCTTATCGCCTACTTGTCTTTGCTTAGGTGTTGTCTTCTCCATGACAACTACTCTTGCCACCCAGTTTAAAATGCCAGCGTGCCCCCTTCCCCAGTACTACAAGTCCTTTTTATCCTGCTTTACTTTTCTTTTCCCTAGAGGACTCACCACCCTTCAGCATACTTTGTTTACTGGGAGGTGTTGTGGCCCTGAGCCCTGGAGTCAGACTACCTGGGTGTACGTCTTGGCTTCAGCAACCACTACTTACGTACTTTGGGCAGATTATTTAATTCCTTCAGCCTCAGTTGCTTTCATTTGTCAGAGTCATACCTCACTCAGGATTTTTATGAGAATTTTATGAGAATATGAGTGCGTCCCTATTTAGAAGATGCTTAGTATAATATTTGACATGGAGTAGGTGCCATATGTGTTTGATAAATACAGCTGTTATCTGTTTCCTCTGAAATGGAAGTGAGGTCAAAGAACTTTATCTCTTTTGTTCTCTAATGTATCCCCAGCATTTAGAAAAGGGCTTGGCACGAAGCAGGTAGTAAATAGTGTTGAGCAAATGAATCGTCTGTGGGTGAGTTGGTCTGGAAAGGGGAGCAGAGAGGTGAGGGCCAGCCGTGATGGCTGAGGCCGACCTGGGCTCTTGTTCAGCTCTGCACTTAGCGACTGTGCGATCTTGGACCAGAGTCTCAGTCTCTTCGGGTCCAGGCTGTGGCCCCCTGGCAGTGTGCTTAGCCAGAGTGAGCCGAAACAATACACAGTAAGTGCCAAGCACGGTGTCGGCCTGGCCCAGTCAGATGGTCAGTGGATGTTAGTTCTTTTCCTTCCCTAGCACCCCTGGAAGAAGTGAGTCAGTGAAGGAAGTGGCTTGGTAGGGAGGAGTAGGGGAAATCCTGAGTTGAGGTGGAGAGAGAGGCACAAAAACAAGATGTTATTAGATAGAGATGAAGCCATCCTGGGGTGCTTGACCAACTGGAGCTGGAATTAGAATGAGCTGTTCATTGTCAAGTTTTGATGCAAAAATGAAGGGTTTAGATTTTTCGAGGTAACTTTATTTTGATATAATTTCAGGAAAGCACAAGGATAGCTCAAGGAGCTTATTTTACCCTTTACCCTGAACCACTGATTGTTTTCATTCTGCCCTATTTGTTTTTTCCATATGTTTTCCTTCTCTCTGTATATTTGGTAACTTTGTGCCCTTCAAGCCTTAAATACTTCAGGGTTTATTTCCTGGGAATAGTACCACCCCTAAGTTTCCTTAGGGAGCCTTAGGTTCTCAAATCAGGATGTGGCATGATTTGGTGGGGAAGGAATTTTGGGGAAAATGGCCTTGAGGTCAGGAGGGACTGTGCGTGAGTGGTTTAGAATAACTTCCATTGGAGAGTGAGGAGGACAGTTGGGTGACCAGAAGTGGGAAAGGGGTGTGGGCCCAGGCAATGGAGTCTTAAGGCTGTACTGCTCCAGGCTGGTGAAGACTAGGAGAGGGAGGGATGAGAGAGAGAGAGTTCTTATGTGCTATTAAAAGCAGTGCTGCTTGCTGGGAAGAGAGGTATAATCTGAGGAAGCAAATACAGCTTTATATTATACTTGAGAAAATGAAACAGTACTCTCCCCAACCCCTTTTTTATCCATATTACAGTCTGCAGAAGCTAAAGGTGCACCAGGTCGTGGCTGTTGCAGGTAGAGGCTGCCTCTGCTTTCTCAGGAGAGCAGCTGACTCCTCTGTCTGAAGCAGCTGAAGGACACTGACCTGAAGGTCACTGCAGTGACTGATAACTGGGGGAAGTTCTTGAGGCTTTGCCAGCCAGATAAGAAGCAGAGATGAGTATGTAGGTAATCCAGAGTTGCTGGTGACAAAGACGTGTGATGTTATGTGAAATGGGAGGAAGGTGGGCATGGGGGGTTGCTAAACCAGCCTGCGCCAAGGACCTGCAGTCTCCGGAGATGTGTGAAGACCAAAGAAAGATCAAAGGGTGGTTAGTAATAGCGACGTAAAAAGAAATGCAGTGAAGTATGGGGACCTAACGTGAGCACAGAGACCCAGGCGCCTGTGAGTAAGCTCCCAACTCGTATCCTTGCCAGCCTGATGCCCTCTGGGGCCTGGAGAGGGACTTGCTGGGCTGTTTTTTCCAGAGCTGAAGCCAGAACTTTGGAGCTTTAAGGAACTCCCTGTGAATAATGCCACCCAGGGTGCTAAACCAATTCAGACTGTTGAAGGATTTAAAATTCACTTCCCAGCTGCCCAGGAGTCTTTGTGGAAGAAATACCTCAGGGAGAATTTATCAAAGATTTTTATGCTGAGCATGAAAAGACATCCCCCACCCCCTCATAAGATCATGTGCTGTAGGCAAGCCTATGCTATCCTCTCTAGCTTTCTTGAGTCCCATCTGTAGAGAAATCTTATAGGAAAGTCTTGATTCCCTCTGCAATGGCAGACTTAGGGGGGAAATAGCCACAGGATTACTTGTCGTTTCCACAGATGTGCTCCTAGCGCCAGTTGTGTGCCAAGCACCGGGGCAGAGCGGTGAGCCCTGGCCTGCCACAGCCTGCTCCTGCCTCATTGTTGGATTTTCAGGAATTTTATGAGTTGGTTGTTCATTTGTAGCCATTGTTAAAAATTAATCCTATAGACTTAGAACTTATTGTGTTATGTTATAAGCAAGGGTAATAAATACTCAAAACTCGTCACTTCAGTCCTTTGGCATCAGCTGCGTGTGCGCCTCTCCTGAGTGTTGCGTGGACGCCAGGCGGGACACCGAGCACCCGCCCCTCCCCAGGCCTGGCCGTTCATACCCTTCACTGGGAATCAGGGCTTGATTGTTTTGCTCGATGTGTGAGAAGGTGATGGAGAGAATGTTAACATTTGCAGTTTAAGCTTAAAGTATTTTGTTTTACATCTATAAACACTGCATTGTAAACAGCATCCAAGAATGGAGGGAATAGTTTTGTGATATTTAAAAACTAGGGTCTAAAGGACAAATTGGGGACACTTGGTGGGGAAGGGGACGGGGGAGGGTTGAGGGCAGATGGGAGCACGGGGGACTGAGGTGATGGTGCACTGGTGATATGGTGATCGGGAATACATGGGGATTACAATTGATATCAAATATATATAAATTAAAGGGAAAAATTAGAATAAAATAAATAAATAAAAACTAGGGTCTATATCAGCAAAGCTGTTCATGTCGTGTTTGATCCAGATCTTCCTTTTTTCAGTTTTGTTTTACTCTTTCAAGTAAATGAAACTATAAGCAGTGTTCACCTATTTATCATTCATAGGTTTGCCACAGATACGAGTTAGGCAAAATTCTGTGGAAGCAGTTAGTGAGAATCAGTTGGCCAGATGGAACTTACAGTAGATTATTATATATTTTTATTCCTATATACATTGTTATTATTATATTTCTATGATAGTAAATGCTGGTGGTTATTGTATTATTTTATTATATATGCTATTACTGTGATAGTTTTTTTACTGTGTATCTTACTGCTATTGTACACTGTGCCTCTTTTACATTCATCATGTATGTACAAGTGTCGGGATACTAGGTGGCTCAGTATTTACAACACCATATGAGGTTCACAGCTTAGTGTGGGAGATAAATAATCAGAGATTCCAAGGTGTGTGGAGTACACAGAGCTGAAGGACCCACACAGGGTCCAGGGGTACTTAATCTGGGAGGAGGGGACCCCTGGAAGGCCGTCCAGGGGAAATGACACTCCAGGTGAGCGCAAACTGCAGGTGGACGGGGAGTAGGTGAATGTTCCTGGTGGCAGAGGGAACAGCTTCTGGGTGAGGCAGGGCGGGGGGTACATGACTTGGGGAGCCAACATGCACTTCCCATGACTGGAACTTGATGATAAGCGGGAAGAGGGTGGGAGTTCTGGAAATAAAGGTGGGTGTGGGCCAGATTGTGTGGGTGCTTGCTGGAGGTCACATGAAAGTCAAGTTAGTAATCTAAGGATTCTACTTTGGTTCGGTTGGCCACAGACATTTAAAGGCAGCTCCCCATTTGGCTGACTGTATGTGACTAAAGAAAAGGGGTGTTAGAATAATATTTTGTGTGTGTAAAGGGAATACTTAAATTTGACAAAATGAATTAGCCACTTACTGTGTGCAGGACTTGTTGCTGATGGTTGTCACGGAGACATAAATTGACACCAGTGTCCTTACCTGCTAGAAATATATTACATGCGTTGCCTGTACAGTGAATTGTAATATAAGGTGATTTGAACAAAATGCTGTGGAGGAAGCAAATTCATTCTGATTGTGGGTAGGGAAGGCCATATGGACAAGGCAGAAGTAGTGATTTACAGTTGTTAGGGGACCCCAGAGAGTGACCAAAGGCCTTCACTGTCTTTATTTCCTGACTTAGTCCCCTTGTCAGTTGCCCCAAAGTCTCTGATTATTTCACAACATTACGTCTGCCTCTAAGCCAACTGCTGGGGAGGTGCCACCGGCCACACATCCCTTCTGCTACTCGTGGAACTTGACCAGGAGCTCATATTATGTGCTCTCAGAAACTTGTTGATTGTTAGTCTCCACCAGCGAAGCATCAGAGATCCAGGTATAGAGGAGATTTTAGATAAAGAACATCTGCCAAAGATTTAGGGGTATGTTGTACTAGGAGAAAGGGGAACAAGGGTACCTCCAGTTTCTTGTAGAAATCAGTGAATGCAGGGGAATTCCTTTTAAAAATCATTGCAAAAGGGCATCTCTGTATTTTATTAAGGTTTGTTGAGCATCTGCTGTGGGCCAGTTCCTGTGTCATTTATGAGAATCAGTGACACATTAATCATGGTTATTATTCATAGGTTTTTCTTTAAGACATCTTTATTATATAATTCATAAACCACACAGTTCATTCACTTACAGTGTAAAATTCACTGGCTTTTGGTATAGTCCAAAGTTGTGAAACTTTGGAACATCTTAAGCAGTCCCCAGAGAAGCCGTCTCCCTGGAGTAAGTAAGTGTCTCCTCTCTAGCCTCTCCTGCCAGCCCAGCGGCCACTGCTCTGCTCCCTGTTCTAGAGTTTTGCTGTCCTGGGCATTTTATGTAAATGGAATCGCATAACTGTGATCTCTTGTGACGGCCCTCCTTCACTTAGCATGATGATTCACAGTTCATCCGTGTCATAGCTTGTGTCAGAACCTGATTCCTCTTTACGAGCAAAAATCACTCCATTTTATGATGGTGGTGTATTTTCTTTTTTCATCTGTTGATGGACATTTGGATTGTTTCCACTCAGCTATTTTAAATAAGGTTGCTATGAATGTCAATGTACATGTTTTGTGTGGACATATTTTTTTCAGCTCTCATGTACAGTCATGCATTATTTAGGGCGTTTCATTCAGTGACAGGCCACATATGTGATGGAGGTGAATAGGCCCTGTCGTCTGGACTGAGAGTGCGGTGGGCTATACCATCTAGGTTTGTGTGATTATACTTTGATGTTCGCACAACTGTGAGGTCACACAATGACGGATTTTTCAGAAAGTATCCTTGTTGTCAAGTGACACATGGCTGTATCTGCATACCTAGGAATGAAATTGCTGGGCCCAGTTTCCAGCTGTTTTCCAAAGTAAAGTAACTGTGCTGTTTTACCTTCCCACTGGCAAAGTATTCCAGTGTCTCTTCGCCAGCGCTTGGCATTGCCTGTCTTTCTGATGAGCTGTCCTAGTGGATGGAAGTAGTTTCGCTTTGCATTCCCTGATCGTTAACAATGTTGATCCTCTCTTCGCGTGCTCATTGTTCATTTGTGTATCTTAGTTAGAGAAGTAACTGTTCAAATCCTTTATACAAAAGATTGGATTGCTTTTTGTTATTGGGTTGTAAGCATTCTTTATGTATTCTGGATACAGATTCCTTTCGAGATATGTGATTTACAAATATTTTATCCTGGCCTGCCCCTTCATTTTCCCATTGGTAGTATCCTTTATGCTTTTCCCTTTAATTTTTGCTTTATGCTCTGAAGCATAAAAGCTTTAAATCTTGTTAAGTCAAATTTTCTATTAGTTCTTGGTGTAAACACAGATTTTTGTGGCAGTTATCTCTGTTTTGTTACCAAGAGTTGACTAAGCAGTAACCAGTCCTGTAGCCTTTCATGCTCAGAACTGCTTCTGTTAGTGACTTGTATTAGCTATTAGAAACTTAAGATCCTATGAAAGCAGAAACTCAGGTGTTTGGGCTTTTTATAGCTTTTTACTCCCCATATTGCTGGTAAAAAAACCCATAAGCACATGATTATTGAACACATTGTTTGGGAGCCAGGCTTGGGAATAACTCAAGGTTGGACACAAGTATGTTATAGTCATATTTAAATACTAGCCAGGAAAATGGAGCTTTGTCATTTCCCACTTTAATCTTAACTCCCTGATATTATCTCATGAGATTTTTGGTTCTGTTTAGTAGAAGGAGTGAAATTTAGTAATAAGAGGTGGGCCTCCCTGGTGGCGCAGGGGTTATGTCTCAGCACTGTCAAGCTATCACCAGCCACTATAGCCTGAGTTTGATCCCTGGCCAAGGAGCTGACCCACGCGGCACAGCAGACCTCTCCTGTCTTACCTGTTCTGCTCTTTACTCTGTTTCTGGTGGATCCTTGCACCCACCTCTGACCTACACACCAATTCTTTATGCATAAATTAATAAATCTTAATACGAAGTGTATCCAGGTTATGTAGATAAGCTATAAGAATGAAAACTTAAACTGTCCCCTGTCCTATTCCCTACAAAATACTTTAGCTGTTAACCTGTTATTACAAAGTAAGACGTTAATTTTCTATTATTACAAAGTAAGTAAGACTTTTACGAGATAACACTTTTCCGTTGGCTTCTTATTGCTAGCTCAGGGAACCCCCTCACACGGCTGTGACAGTCAGTGCTGCTTCCTGCAGATGGGGGACCACGTGCAGGAGGTGCAGAGCAGGCCCCTTCTTGTTACAACCACATAAGCCACTAGCAGGTGGGGATGCTGGGTTGCCTTTTGGGGGACACACTTGGGATTACTTGCAAATGTGATTTCAGAGTCTCATTTGTCCATGTCCAATTTAGCTCTCTTTATAAGAAATTTCCATTTCTAACTTGGGATGAATGAATTTGTTGAGTTGTTTTTTTGCTGGTTATCTGAACAAATAGCTATAAATTATGTAGCAGGGATGGGAGCTGGTACATAGGAAAAAAATTAAGGGAAGAGGAAGCCTGGGTCAGGAAAAGGAGAGATGAGAAGTTGTCTTTCCAAGTGCCGGGAAGTTGTGGGAATTTATAAAACAGGAAGTGATTCAAAGCAGGTATAAGACGATTAAAAAATCCCCGGGCTTGTTCATTGTTGCCCATGGGGCATTGGAATGCTTGGATGACTGCTTAGCAAGTATCTTTTTTTTTTTTTAAAGATTTTATTTATTAAAAAAAAAAGATTTTATTTATTTATGCGTACAAGCACTGGGGTACAGGCCAGAGGTGTGTGGGGGGGTGAGAGGATTCACCACAGAGAGCAGGGAGCAGAACAGGCAGATTAACCGAAACACACTGCTGAGGGGAGCAGTGGGCACAGCAGGAGAGGTCTGCTGTGCCATGTGGGTCTCCTCCCTGGCCGGAGGCAGGGATCGAACTCGTGCTGTGGTGGCTGCGACCTGCTTCATAGTGCGTTGCTTAACCCACTGCGCCACCAGGGAGGTCGCGCAAGTATCATTTTGAAGTGAAGCGTGGTTCCTTGTGCCTACTTGAATGGAGCTGCCTGTGACCTAGTGGATGACAGTGAATGGCAGTGACACCTTGGTCTCCTCCATAACTCAGTCACTTGATAGGCTTTGTGTTCACCAGTTGGACCTGAGATGGGCAGTTCTTTCAAAGAAGTCAGTCATTTTTGGAATGTGTTGGGAAGCTGTGACACTTTGCTTCTGCCTGTGTTGTTCTCCCAGGGAACAGATTTTCACACTTTGGAGATGCAGTGATGCGCTTACATGTGGGCCACAGACCAAACTTGGCTCAGTGCTGTCCTCTTCCCCCTTGGAACTCTGGGACCCTGAGTACCTGGCTCCCCTTCTGACTCTTCATCTGTTAGACGTGGGTGCTCATACCTATCCCATAAAGTCATCGTGAGGACTAAAATGAAATCTTGTGCAAGGTAAAAAAATCAGCATTCAAAATAATGTGCATCCGATGAAAAGGCACAGGAATTGTTTGCCACTATTACTGCTGTTCTTTCTAGAAAACAACCAAAACACTGTTTTGGACCCAGCTCTTGTAAACTAAGTGAGGGATTGGGGTATGAAGTGGTATTTTTTGGTAAAACATGAACTGTGAAAAGAAGTTAACAATACAGCAGTTCCCCCCTTATCCATGGGACTTATGTTCCAAGACCCCCAGTGAATGCCGCAACTGCTAATATTGAACCCCATATATCCTGTTTTTTTCCCCAGACATAGGCAGCTGTGATAAAGTGACATTTCATAATTAGACACTGTAGGATCTTAACAATAACTAATAGTAAGGTAGAATGATTATAACAGTAATTTGTAATAAAAGTTACGTGACCGTGGTCTCTGTTTCCTTCAAAATAGCATATTCTACATAATATTTTGGGGCAGTGTTTAACCTCAGGTAACTGGAACCCAGGAAAGTGAAGTCACGGATAAGCAGGAGCTACAGGTAGAGAATCAGCACTGTGGGGAACTGTGCTGGGGTGGGACAGCCGCGGTGCACCCAGTCATCTCACACATGCACATGGCTGTCAAGCTGGGCGCTCTCTCTCTGCCTTGTCACTTTCCTTGTCTGCCTTTACCTCGGGAGCCAGAGTAATAGAAAGTTGTTCTTAGCCCTGAACCTGTAAAATCAGCTACTGCCATTCGCTCAGGCTTTGAGGGAGGCAAGATGTTCTGGACATGAACCATTTTTTTGGGTGAGTCTTTGTGTTGTGATGATTGAGCTATGAGAAGGATGACCTCAGGGGTCTTGCCTTTTTAGAGGAGCCCTGATCTCCTTTGTGTAAGCCAGGTAGGTGCCTATAGGTCCTGCTTCCATTGGCAGACACCCACAATTGAACTACTGCCTCAGGCTGGGGCTGAGGGTACAAGGGCACTGTGCCCCATCCCTCAGTGTCCCCGTGTGGGCTGCTCGGGATAGGTGCAGGTCTGGATGACCCTGCCTGTGCCCCAGCCACTCTTCGGAAAGGAGTGGCCAGGCTTCCCTCTCCGCTTGTCCCCTCCCTGCCTTGCTTTCCCACAAGATGAGGTTAAGGGACGCCTCAGGTTATAAAAGAAGCGAGGAAGCAAGTAACTTCTCCTTCACATGCACACCTCACTTCTCCCTGTCAGGGGAATGTAACCCATTGACAGATTACTAGCAAAGCCCCGTATGTCAATAGGCATGGGGTCAGAGTGGAGCCTGCAGGGCAAGGCCCTGGGCTCCGTGCAGCCTGCTGTGGGCAGCCCACGTGAGCTTGCAGCAAAGCAGAGACACAAGGCCTGAGGGATGGCTGTGGGCTGGTGAGCAGCAGGTATGTGCTGGGCCTGGCTGCTGGACAGGAGCGCCAGTGCCGCCAGCACGGTGGGTTGCTTTGGGTCTGGCAGTGCCAAAGACTACATACGCAGGCGGGTCAGGTTACAGTTGCTGTGGGAACTGTGACCTTTGTATTTCCTGGCTTATGCATGGAATTTCAGTTGCATAATACTACAACAATTTGGATTTTTTCCCCTTTCGCCTTCCTTCTTGGCATTTAATTTTTTTTATCTCAGTGAATGAGATCCATGGCTGTCTGCTTCTTCTATTCTTGGGGCAGAGAGGCCCACTCATTTCCCTTCTTCCAAGAGTGTGCCAGGTGGGACACCAGCCCAGGATCCTGGCCTGTGGGATCCTGGTCTCCCAGGTAAGGCCTGGGGACGGGGTGAGCCACTCGAGGCTGGACAGCTGTCCAGTGGACTTGGAAGCTTATTTCTATGTTGGCACTTCTGTTTACATACCTGGAGCATCCTCCTGACGCTCCTGATGAGATAAATCCTGTCTCATTTTCAGCCTGGAACCCACCCTCCTGAAGTCCTGCCTTCCAGTGAACATACATGACTTGACACTTGATCAGATTCCGCTACAGATATTGTCTCAACAGCTTTGGTCATTGGGGGTGGAGGGTGCACTGTGGTGGTGGGTAGTCTGGTTTCTTTTTTCCACAAACATAATAAGACACGTGAAGGCCCGGATTTTAAGTCATTACATGGACTGTTAAGTGATTATGGTGTGTGTGTGTTGGTTGGGCATTGTGCGTGCACGTTCCCAGTGGCCTGCCGTGAGGAGGGCATTGGGCTGGGCTGTGAAGGACATAGAACAAAACAGGGTCCTTAAACCTAAATCCCTTCAGATGCCCAGTCCTGCCTGGCATGGAATGGCCTGGTCTGCCAGGTATCTTTCCTCTCCTAGGGAACTCTTTTTTTTTTTTGGAGGCCAGAAAACAGTGAGGTAACACATTTATTTATTTATATATTTTTAAAATTTACATATATTTGACATCAATTGTAATCCCCATGTATTCCCCATCACTATAACACCAGTGCACCATCACCTCAGTCCCCTGTGCTCCCGTCTACCCTCAACCCTCCCCCTCTTCCTTCCCCACCAAGTGTCCCCATCCTAGGGAACTCTTAACCCACTGGCCTTGGTGCCTAGATGCCCCAAGTCTGTTCTCACTTGACCACCTGAGCCCCCAGAACAAGCGCCTTAGAACCACTTCTCCGGTCTCAGGCCAGAGTCCAACTTCATTCCGGAGGCCTTTCCTGACCACCTAAACCAAGGAGGCCCAATGTGTTATCTTGTCTTAATTTCTGCTGTTCTTCCCCCCACAGACCTTTTCAGAGTCTATAAGGATGAACTTATTTGCTTGTTTATGCATGGACATTTTCATTCTAGTTGCTATTTCCATTTCTGGGGACACAGGAGCCCCAACACAACATCCAGTGCTTGGTAGTCATAGAATTAATGCTAAGTGAGTGTGTTCTTGTAGACTTGCACTGTATTTCTCTAATAACGAACAAGAAAGAAAGAAAATGACTAGCAGGTTAGCCAGTATGTTATGCTGCTTTGATTGGTTTGCAGTAGATAAGCCTTAGCGCTACTTAGTGTACCACTCTTGAGATTAAAAAAAAAATCTTTGATCTAGGCAAAAAATGTGCCTTTTCTTTTTTTCTTCTTTCTTCCTCCCATCTCCCCTTTATTCCCCTCCTTTATTCCCTTTGATTTGTCTTAGAAATGATTTAAGGCAACTTGAGCTCTTGACCTGTATCTATTGTGAGGCGGGTGAGGGGGACATTTAGTCCATTCTGTGGAATTCTGGACACTAATTTGGGGAGCTTTAAGATTTTCTCCTTTTCTTAAACTTGCAAAATCGTGTTTTTAGAAGCATCCTATACTGCCAGCCAGAACAGCCAGAAAAAGCAGAACTTCTTGTCTCGTTTCTTCACTGACTCCCTCTGGGCAAATCGGTCTGGGTCTGTGCTTTCCCTGATCTTTTAAAGTAGACTTAACATCTCAGCCTCTCTGTGCTGGATACTGCCTGTCACTTGCCTGGTACAGTGTTTAAATAAAGAACCCAAAGGGCCTAGTGAAGTAATGTCTCCAAAACACTTTGAGCTTTTGTCAGGGAAGAAAGAGGTGCTCTGTAAACTCAGAGTATAATTATTCATCATACTTTCCTTCGGTCCACTTCTCTGCCCCGGGTTTGCCTTCTGACTCTGCTCAGCTGCCAGCGTGAACACACAGAAAGTAACTGGAGCAGCTGTCCCCACCCCCTTCTGGCTCCGGGGCCTGGTGGGTAGAGAAACACGACTCTGGGGATCGTCCCTGGTGTGACCAGCAGTCCTCTGAGTGGGCACCGAGACGTGCCCACTTAATTGATCGTATCGGAATCGAGGGTAAGAAGCTCTTATTCAAAGAAAGGAGATAGTGAGAGCGAGTCCTCAGCTCCTTGGGATTCTCAGGCCCCTGCCCACCTTCCTCACAGTGTTTCCGGCTGCCATAACACCCACTTTTTCAGCCTAGCAGAGAGTGGGGGCAGCTTCTCCTTCATTGGCCAGCCTGGTGGTATTGGGAGTGGACGGCCCGTTCTAAATCTCTTTCAGTCCTTCCTGGAGCGAGCAGTTAGCCAGCCAGGTCCCCACACTTTGAGGGTCTCTTTCTCCACTCCGGGACCCACTGGCCAGAGCCCTCTCTGGAGTCAGACAAGGTGCCTCTGAGGTCAGAACTGGGTGGACTTGGTTGAAGTGGGAGGATGGTTTCACTTGATTTTAAGCTTTAGTTTTTTAAAAGAGCATCACGTTTCAATAGTAATGGTGCACATTTTAAAAAATCCCAAACTAGAATTTGATGATTTTTCCCTCCTCCCTCCCAAGAAGTCCTATTCTTCATGCCTGTAATATTCCTGGCACACAGTAGGTGTTTTAGTAGTCCTTAAATTGGGGTGATGGGGAGAAGTAGTAGGTCGAGCTTACTTTCTAAACCACATAACTTAGCAGGATTAATAAAAGAATGGAAGAGCTTCTATTTATTCTGTCTTCCTGTTTCTCGTCTTGTCTTACCTCTGCTTCAGCCCCCACCCCACCTTGAGGCAGTGCTTCCTAAGCGTGTTCCTTGAGCCCTCAAAAAGTGTCCTAAAGAAAATTGAAATATGTTCTTAATACAGTGAACTGAATTTTACTCGTTCTTTTGGTATGGGAGGATTTAGTCATAAAACACTTTATAAATGATCATTTTCTGTGCCAGTTCATTAATCCTTTTATCACAAGACCTTTTGATTTTTGGTTAATAAAATACACATTTCTTAAAAGACTGGATTTGATAATTCAGAGGCATCACAAAACTGCATCACCAGTCCGTTAGAAAATGTTTGTCCCACGCTAATTTACGTGCATCTAATGCATCTGGAAGTCCTTTAGTGTTCTTTTCATAAAATTTAATTGAAAACTTTTCTGATCAGACATGATGGAGGGACGCCGAGCTTCCGCGTGCGTCCTGCTGTCCAGTCCGCCTCATGGACTGTGGCTCATCCTGGTGGCCCCCGGTGCTTGTCACTTTAGATGACTGCTTATTGGCGCCTCACCTCGCATCAACATTCCTGTCCGATAAATGGGACTAGGTCTCTGTTGTACCGTGGGGACATGCAGACTGAGGAAGCTGCGCTCCTCGCAAGTCTAGTAAACCGTGGACCTGATTCAGGTCGTGTCTGTGGAACTCCAGAGCAGCCTGTGATCTTCCCGCCATATCCCCTGGATCTCCACTATTCATCTCTTTCTTAAAACTAATTTGCACGTATTTATGTAAATTTGGGGGTCATTTTTCACCCCGCCATATGTGCACCTGCTTCACTCAACCTCCACCAAAACTCCCGTGCCGTTGCCCGCTCCCTTTCCTTCTCTCCCTCCTCTCCCCTCTTCCCTCTGGTAACCAGTACATTTTTCACAGAGTTGGAGACTTATTTCTGCTGTGCTTTGCCAGTTTGTGTTCTTTGGTTATTTATATTCCACAAATAAGTGAAATCATCTGGTATCTGTCTTTCACTTTCTGACTTTACTTAGCATAATCCTCTCAAGATCCGTCTTTGTCCCAAAAGGTACTATCTCATCTTTTTATATAGCTCTCTATTAATCTTTTGAGGAGCTGTGTACCTTCAGTATTGCAAATCTGAATTTTGTGCCAAGGACACTTTCTTTCCCTTTCTCCCCAGCGTCCCCACAGAGGCAGGTTCCAGTACTTTGGTTTGTTGCTCTGTTTCTTTCCTCGTGTGAATTCCCTCATCTTCCTCCCTTTCTCCTTCACCCTGACCACTACTATCTTAACCCATCCTTCAAGATCTCAACTCAATCTATTTTTTTATGAAAGAAGAAAGCCAAATTGGCTTTTCTGTTTACCTATTTTCATAAGCATTGTTTTTTATTATAGTAGTTAAATGTTAATTGTAATTAAATTAGCTGTACGTTTATAGAATTGAATTTGCCAGAAGTGTGTCATTTCTCCTGAGCAGTAGGTATATATGACTGATCTGTGAGCCGAGGTCAGTGAGAGGGAGATAGACAGACACAGAGTGTATGTACTGCTCAGTGCCCAGTCTTGGTAATCCATAGAGAAGATTCATCCAGCATCACAGCTTGACGGTTAATGGCATTTCTAATGTATCTTCTACCTTCTTTTTGGCAGTGTAGATAGATACTGTCATGACTAACAAAATACAAAGTCATTGTCAAAAGTGTTGTCTAATTCATTGAAGCTTTTGATCATTAGGTATTTTCGTTAATCAATAGGTTGTAAGGAATAGCCTGTATCACATAACAGTCAAAAGTTATTGACAGTAAAAGGACTCATCATGCCAGCAAAACCCTGGGAGCTGCTGACTTTACTTCCTCCCTCTCTCCCTCCCTGCCTCCCTGCCTCCCTCCCTGCCTCCCTGCCTCCCTGCCTCCCTGCCTCCCTCCCTCCCTCCCTGCCTCCCTGCCTCCCTGCCTCCCTCCCTCCCTCCCTCCCTCCCTGCCTCCCTCCCTCCCTCCCTGCCTCCCTCCCTCCCTCCCTCCCTGCCTCCCTGCCTCCCTGCCTCCCTGCCTCCCTCCCTCCCTGCCTCCCTCCCTCCCTCCCTGCCTCCCCCCCTC
>JAGFMF010011958.1:2857427-2929019 GCA_019455555.1 Galemys pyrenaicus
TCCTTCCCTCCCTCCTATTTACTTGGCATTTATGTATTCCTTTTGTGTTCTTGGCTACTTTGTGTGTTGCCTGAGTGCTCAGATTGTAAACCTAGTGAGTATAGGACTTTTGTCATACGTGCCTCTTGGGGTGCTTGATTTAATCCTTGGGGCCTGTAGCCCCTGTTCTGCCTGTACCGTTCTGATACTTTACTTTCCGTTGTTTCCACAAAAGATCCCTAACCTGGGGAAGTTCCCCACCAACATGCTACGTCTACCTGTTGAGCCTCAGCTGCGCGGTCAGGAACATTAGGCTGGACGGTGGGCAGGGACACAATGATTATTTATTGAGCATTTTTACCTAAAGTTATAGAAAATGTCTCAGCAGTGTATTCTCTCATTGACGTCTTCAAAATACCTGATGAAGTAGGTTCTGTTTCCCCTGTTTCCCAGGCGAGTTAGGTGGGAACTAGACTGAATCAGGACTGTGTCTGGGTCTGACTCCCAAGCCTGCGCTCAGAGGCCTTCTCCGCATCTGCACCACTCGAGGAATTTCCCAGTAGGGAAACAATTGATGGCAAACAGTAGCGCTTAGAGGTGACTAAGTAGTATTTGTATGTATAAATGCATGTGTGTATATATGTATAGGGGTAGACACGCATATGCATGTGTAGATGCATAGGCGCTCAGAGTGGAGTTGCTCAGGAAGGACTAGTTGAGGTGAGAGGGCTCCTGTTTCAGACCCCAGTGGAAGACTGAAATATGGTAGAGGAGGAAGACAGGATTCAGGTGCAGGGAACAGAGTAAGGAGTGCGTGCTCGTGGGGCATGAGGGCCGGGCTGGCCAAATTGGAGGGCAGGGTATCTCAGGGAAGTGGGTCCCTAGACCCAGAGGGACTTGACATCACACCGGTGACATGATGCAGTGACGAACCAATAGATCTGTGTAGTTTGGGGTGGCACTTGCCAGAAGAGAGGTTCTGTTTGAGAGTCATGAGTTTGGCAGCGGAGGGCAGGTTCCTCATGGGGGCATGAGTGCTTTCGGACCCTTCGTCTGGTTCTCATTTCTTCATATCCCCGCCGGGTGCCCTTGAGGCTTAGTGCCACCCGCTCTGGTCCCAGGACCATCTGTCTGCACGAAGGCCCCATGTTGGCTTGTCAGAGCACCCTGGAGTGTGCGGTGACAGTCGGGCCGTGGAGGTCGGACCACAGTTCACCCTGGCCCTGCAGTCTGCCAGCTGCACCGGTACCCTCCTCTCCCCTTACCCACCCCCATGCCATTTACAGATAATAGTGACTGTTAGGATTGTGTTAGAATTAAGATGATCACAGATATAAATACAGAGGCTGTTTCCATCTGGCAGATCAGACTTCCTGAGGTTAAGTGCCAGCTAGGTCAAGTGTCTTGCTGTGTGACTACTTGCAAGTTCCTTAACCTCTGTCTCCTAATCTATAAAGTCAGGCTGATGATTGTACTTACCTCACAGTGAGGATGATGGGTGGATGGATAGATAGCCCTAAAGCAATGTCTCACATGGTAATAAATAAATTACAGTCAGTTAATTGTAGCTGCTGTTACTGGTAGTCACCGTCACCACCATCCCATTACTTGGTGTGGCTTCTGCCAAACTGTAGGCTCTTTTAGAGACTTCAGGGAGTAGCGAAATCCTTTTAAAAACCAGTGATTGTTTTCCGACACAGAAGGACTCTTACAATCACAGTTTTCCTGAGGCACAGAAGGTATTTTGCCATTTTAAATAAAAAGTGTGGGGGAGAGGAGAGGAGACTACACAGGTGTGCTTTGCCAGGGTTTGCTCCCAGGGTGGGAGACTCCTACCTGCGTGGACTGGGCCACCTGTGCAGTTGTCTGGGACCGAGTGGTACTGAGGTGAGCCCTGCACTCACTTTCTGTTGTTCTGTTCTGGAATGTTCCCTTCCCTTTGTCCACGTTTAGCTATAGGGTGCAATTATATGCGGCACCCAAGGCCAGCACCTTCTTCCTGCTGCTGCTTGAGTGTCCCAGCCCTCTGTTGTGGAACCAGCAGTTGTATTTGAGTCTTGAATTTATCTGCAGGGAGCAATTCTTTCCTTTCCTTTCCTTTTTTTTTTTTTTTTAAACAAAACTCAAATCATTGGACCTTGTCCTTTGTAGATGAAGTGAGAGTTGCTTTCTCAGGACTGGTTCATACCAGAAACCAGCTGCTTTTATACTGCTGCAGAGCTTTAAAGGGACAGCTCATTTGTGGATCACATTCTCTCGTTGTCTGAGGGTTCTAGCTGTAGACGATGGCAGAGTTGAGGTGGGTGACAGCTGGCAGCGGTGCATGAGTTTGGTTTTAAGACTTTAATCTCAAGTAGCGTCAAAGTCTTGTGGAGCTAATCCCTCTGCCTCCCTCTCCCGCCCCGTTATGGTTGGTTATGAGTGTGGACTTGTGCTGTGTGCAGAGATGGTGAACAAAACGCAAATGGGCAGATGATCAAACAAAAGCACAAACTCATCATTTGGGGCCTCTGGCTCTGGTGTTAGTGTCCTACGTGGAGCAATGTCCTGGGTTAGCAGTTGTTTTGTAAATGGCAGAAAGACTGGCTTGTGCATGTTTGACCTCGACTGTGCAAGATAAAAATGCAATCACAAGGGTGTGATTGGGGTGGGGGTGCTGCTGGAGGAGGCTGGGTGCCGAGGGACACAGAGTGACAGAATGATAGCAACAAGTTGGCCTCCCTCCAGTCCGCCTGCCTTGGATTTTGCACTGGAGCTGAGGAGGAGCGGCTGGGTTTTTAGGGTATTGACTGGCTCCTGTTTTTGTTCTGGTTAGAACACAGCTTTCTAATTGCAATAGTAACACCCTTTTGTGGTCAGATATACCCCACTTATAACATTCTGCAGATAAGGGTTCAAAACAAACAGGTGACTCTCTGCCTTTGGGAAAGAGGTGCAAGGAAGTGTCTGTAGTTCCTTGGTTGTTCCGGCCATGGCATTTAAAACTCTTGTGAGGAGCTCAGATGTTGCCGTGTGTTACGGGTAAGGGTGGGGACCCAGACTTTAAAATATGTCCCTCAGACCTGGCACCTATTGGACGCTCAGGTGATTGTGCAGTGGGTGAAGGAGCACTGGACTCTGAGAGGCATTTGGCTTGGGAGTGGGTTAGGGCGGGGGAGGGCAGAGAGATGTCATTGGCTCCCTCAGTGCTGGTGGTTATGTCAAGTTTGTGGTGGCTCCTGAGCTTCACAGGCAACTGTGAGAGTGGGAAGGGGCGCAGATGAGTGAAGAGTCTTCCTCTGTGCCTGGGGATCTCCGAGCTACCCTGTAAGCCTCAGTTGTCCTCATCTGCTCGGGTCTCCACAGAGGAACAAAGGTGCTTGACCATGGCAGGTGAGGAATGGAGGAAATACAGCTATCACATGTCTGCAGCTGTCTTGCCTTACTACGTGAGTGATCCCCCTGTTAATTAAAATATAGGTGTGCAAATGGCGGCCATGAAGCAATGGAGATAGCTGTTACTTCATCTCATGCACGTGTCCCTGAGTCTTTCTTTAAACATCCTGTCCCCAGGAAGGGAAAGTCGTAGATAAAGTCAAGCCACTGATGGGCATACGGACTTACTGGTCAGCCTTCCCAACCTTGAACAGGATGCAGATAACAAATAAAGCCAGCAGTTGGTGTGTGTGTCCTTTAATCTAATCTGTATGTTCTTCTTAACAATGTCTTTGGATATTACTTATCCCCATAAAACATATAAAACTATATCTGCTATAATTGGTGCTCAGTAATTGTTAAAAGGTTTTTCTTTTTCTAAATTCTGATTCCTATTGCCACAGCCTAATCTGGTCCCTTTAGCTCACATCGAAGGGGTCGCCCAGGACTCCTCTCAAGGCCTGGCTGCAGTTCCGTCTTCCTTGAGCCTGCCCTCCTGGCCAGGCTGTTCTCCTCTGAGGGCTGCACTGCTCTTCCCTAGATCCCAGACCAGCTCTCCTACTTGGCGGTGAAAGCCTGCAGGGAGCTGCCTGCCTAGCGCCGATTCTCACCCTCCCCCCACTTCCCCTACCCTACTACGCTAAGTCTGGCCTACACCCATGTCTGCGCTTTCTCTGTACCCAAAAGACCTGCTCTTACCTGCTTACCAAATCCTGCCGATCTGTGCGGTGAGAGCCTGGCTGTACATGTAGGAACAGCTTTCTGTAGCATTTTGGTTGTTCCCCTGATTGGACTGTAAGCTTCTTGTGGGTGGGGGTACTGTCTTCTGTGTGGCCAGCGTAAGTTGGTTGCCTTGGGAGCAGCAGCAAAGCGTTTGACTGACAGCCTAACCACTTTTAATAGTCATTAGCCTCAAAATGATCAGTAAAAGGCACATTCCTACCCTTGCCCATATTGATTTTTTCTGTAGGTATTGTGTATCTCAGGACATAGGTTGTATGGATTTGGCTAGGAAAAGAAATCTCAGAAAGTTTTTCAAGATGAAAAACTTTGCATTTCTCACAGAAATGCAAAGTCCGCTTTGCTCTTTGGAAGGTGTAAGGAGGTAGAGGAGAGGGGAGGCTCCAGATGGGTGCCATGGTGATGGTAGTGTTTGGGGCAGGGGTGGATAGGCCTTCCTTTCAGCAGGAGATGCTCTAGAACGGCTTGAGGGCAGGCACTGCTTTGAGAGTGGACTTGGGGTGCAGACCCTCCAAGATCTCTTGCTTTTCCTTTCGTACCTCCTGTTTTCTCGCAGGTACCCCAAGTTGGAGATATGGTTATCTCCTAGGTATAGCACACAGTGTGGGGAGTCAACTCCAGTAGTTGGTGTGTGTGCTGAGGATATGTGCTTTTGCTTTATCAAGAACCCCGGGGAGCTGTTTTGGACATGCTCAGGGTGATAAGGAGCTCCAAGAGAGCTTCTGTGGGCGAGACCGCCTGCTCATCCACACAGGGAGAGATCCTGCAGCTGGAGTGTCAGAAGTGGAGTTGGGGGGAGAGGGTGGGTCTGGAGATGGATGAGAGACCGCTGCCTGGTGCTCGTCTTCCCTAGGAGCTGACACTCCTGCAATGAGAATGGCATGGTGCCGTTGTGCTCACCTCTCTGCGTCTCGTAGGACCCAACAGGAAGGAGGCTCGTGCATTTGTTCTTTGGTTAATTCTTCATTTATCTTTTTTTTTTCCTGCTGGCCTTAAATCTTGGGCTTTTCCTCTTTTGTTCGTATGCTCATATTTTATCCATTAGATTACCCTATAATTCCACCTTCATATTTTCATTCAGAGTCTGACCACAACCTACCCTGATACTTAGCCAGGCCAAACCAGCATCATCTAGCCCCCTAGATTTTTGTAGTAACTTCCAGGGTGGTTTCGCTGGACCCCTAGACCTGCTGTCCACACAGCAGCCATCATGATGGTGTTCACAACTTGGCTGCTCTCTTGTCATTCTTCCTCAGACCCCTTGTGCTTCCCCACTGCACCCCGATTAAAGCTGACCTCCCCCAGCAATTCCTGTCCTCCTCCCACACTTTGTTCCTCTCCCATAGCCTGTTCTCCCTCCTCACTATGTATTTCCTTCTAATATGTTGGGGTTTACTTGTGCATTGTCTGTCTCCCCAGCTAGAATGGAAGTTCCATGAGGACAGGACTTTGATTGTTTTGCTCACTGTTCTGTTCCCAGTGCCAGGCACTTGGGGGGGGGGTGAACATTCAATATTTGTTGTTTTCATTTATTCTGCATCTTTATGCACTAGGAACCAGACTCTACACCCCTCCCTCAGGAATAAGCATGGTCTGCTACCCTCCAGTGAGCTCACAGCCCCCTGAGGAGTAAGGACAAATAGCATCTAAGAGCAGCTTAGGGGACAGGTGCTGCAGGGGCGCAAGCCAGTGTGGGAATGAGGAGGGAACTAACCTCTCAGGGCGGGGAGGGGACCTGTCTCCTGTCACATCTTACTTCACTTTCCAAGGAGCCTTTGAGAGAATTAGCAACTTCTTTTGCCAACAAATATTAAAGGGTTATTTTTCTCTTGCACATGAAGTGTACTTCCAGACTCTGGGAGACCACTGGATCTTGAACACAGGGAAGGTGTTAGGATTTTTTCATCTTCATGCCAAATGAGGCTCATTCCTTTAACCTTCCCTTATAAGGTCTGCCTTCCAGCCAGTTAATCTTTATTTTTTCTGTACCCGTGCCATTACCACCTCACCCCCTTTATTTATCTCTGTTTTTCTGTCGTAGAAAAACCAGGGGAATTTATTTCCTTAACTCACCTAATGCCTTACTAGCAAAACAACCCTGCTCCCCTCCTTCATCCTCCAGACTTAGGCAATCACTGTGAATGGCCCCTGCTGCCAGCTGCATCTGGCACCATGCTCTGTGCAGCGCTCGGCCAGCCCTCCTCAAGCCCTGTCTGCAGTCAGCTCTGGCCTGCCGGCTGCCACATGGGGCTAGTGTGGTCCAGCCACGGCGGTCAGTTCGACTTGACCTGTGGAGGGTTTTTTTTGGCTTTTCAGGGAAGAGAAGGGCCTCGGTTCCACAGGAGAGGAGGATGAGGGTGAGCTGTTTTGTCGGCAGATGAGGCTGCTTTGGAGGGAGGGAGGAGCCACACAGTAGGTGCTTTCTTTTTCTCTCACTGCCACAGGCATGTGTTATCATCACCATCACTGCAGAGAATGCGCAAGTGAACATAGCCCCTGCTAGGCAGTTGCCCTGGGGGAGCGTAACACAGTGATTTGCCTTCCTGATGGCCAAGGAGCTAGGGCAGGCCTCAGCCCCAGTGGGGAGGAGTCTGAATTAATGAACCAAACAAAGGCTGAGAGATTTGCTAGCTTCTCCTACTAGGACTTTACTACAGGAAGTATGGGAGATAAGCTGTCAAAACCATGTGAGAAGTTGACTGTAATGGAGTTTGTGTTGTTTCGGTCCATGAGGAAAATCTACAGGTTTATGCCATCCCGGGTTCATCTCATGGATCAGTTTGTGTGTTTTTTTTAGCCATTTATTTATTTGTGAATACAAGAACTGGGGTACAGGCCAGAGGTGCAGGATGTAAGAGGATTCACCAGAGACAGAGTGGGGAACAGAACAGGCAGACTGACTGAAATACACTGCTGAGGGGAACAGCGGGACACAGGAGAGGTCTGCTGCACCATGTAGGTCACTTCCCTGGCCGGGGATCGAACTTGTGACTATGGATGCTTTATAGTGCTGTGCTTAATCCCTTGCACCACCAGGGAGCCCCCCCAAAACCCTCCCAGTCATGGATCAGTTTATTCTGAGACTTCAGTTATGAGTGAACATGCAATATTTAATTTCTTGGGGGTTATCCTCCCTTCCTCTAAACTCCTCGAGAAAGTTTCTGCTGTTTAATTAGTAGCAGCACTTACTTCTTCAGAAACTGCAACCCAAGCTGTTTTCTGTTACCAGGCATCCACTGACGAGCTGCCATGGTGGAGGCTGTCCCGTCTCCATAGAAGACAGCGCACCACTTTAACTCCTGCAGCGCTGCCCGTAGTCAGTACAGGCTTCTGCTAAGGTGAGTGGGTCAATCAAGGGGTAGTGTGAGTTAAAAATTACAAAATGCAGCTTAAACTTGCAAGCTTTCCTTCTTTACATAAAAGCAGCTGAGAGGTGGGAAGCCCACCTCTGGGATGGCCAGCTCTGTGGCCATTGGACTTTGGTTCCTTCTCACTGTGTGGTTCTGTCCCCGTTAACTTGCAGGGGCCCACTCCGTTGGCAGGTGAGAGTCTGACCTCACTCGCGCAGCAGGCACCTCGATCAGACATCACTGTGGGAACCCCAACCATCGTATTTCTGTTTCCAGGGAGAGCGCCAGAGGAGGAGTTGGAGAGACAAAAAGCTGCTTTCCCAAGTGAGACAGTTCCTTTAAAGGAGTCTCTCTGGAAGGCTCATACACTCCGCTTACATCTCACTAACCAGCACTTAGGAAACATGGCACAGCTAGCTTTAAGGAACTGGTTTTGGAAGCCAACATGTTGTTGGCCCGATTAAACTGGGAGAGCTTTGCTAACTGATTTGCTGTTGCCAGTGTGTCTCGAAAATACTTTCTGCTTCGTGTGATTTCCTGCCCTATCTCTGTGGCCATCAGGAAGAGCTGGGCATATACATGTAGTTATCCTTTTTCCAGATATTCCCTGGCTGACCTTGCATATCCCCTTTCAGCTAAACAGTAATGTAACTGCAGGGGGCTGTGGACGTCGTGGGCAAGAGTGTGATGTGTTGCTGGGGTGGCATCTTGGTCAACAGCAGTGGCCATGAGGCCTGGGCGTACCTGGGATATTGCTGTTGTTAAGTCTCTGAGTTCTTCCCTCCTCTTTGCTTCTCTGAATCCTGTTTTGCTTAGAAGTTGTGATCTTGGTGTGCGGCCCACCTCACCTCATCACTCAGCTGCCTTTGCAGGGGCCTCAGAGGGGCAGGCAGTGGGGGAGAATGCGGCAGCTCTGGTGGATTAAACCAGTGACTTCAGCATGAGACGCTGGTGCGCGTGTATAGTTCTTTGCAGCTGCACCTGCAAGAGCCAAAGTTGCAGAGCACACACTGTCAAGACTTCCTCACCGCTCACTTTCTCCCCTTCTGTGCATGTGCATTCACCAACACCAATTTTTTTGGTTTATGGTTAAAAATCTGAAATTCCGAAGTTCTCTGGACCTAAGTCCTTTCAAAAACTTAGATCTTATACTCAGCTCAATGGGCAAGTGAGAGAGAGGTCAGCTTGAGACTGTGCAGACATGAGATCATTTCCATCTCCTACCCCCCCCTCCCCCGGCTGAAAGTTGACCAGGAACTTGTCACTGGCCCTTTGAAGCGCAAATGGAATTGTCAGGAGAAGTGTGGGCTTCATCTTAGAAAACATTCTTCTCAGCGGTGGCTTAAGAAGACATTGATTTGCAAGAACTATATTAATACATAATGGGATGATGGTAGGTGAAAATAAGTGTGTGAGTGAGTACAGGAGATGGTGTTGGCGATCAGATTTTAATTGGGTCTCAGCTGGGAACCTTTTAGATGCCTTCTGTGCTCCCTGCTGCTCATAGCTTCTTCCAGGGCTGGTAGGCCCGGGGTGAGCCAAGGAAGGGTACCTGGAGATGGGGGGGATAGGTGGGCTTGGATTTCTTAAGAACAAGCGGTATTGGGGTTGGGCCAAATCAGGGAGATTTTTGAGGAGTAGGGCATGGGAAAGGAGCTGATGATAGCTAATGGCTGCCATTTATTGAGCATTTACAGTGTTTTAGCCCCTCTAAGTGGCTAAATGCATTGGCGTTTAATCCTTACAAGAATCTTGTGATGTGGATATTGAGTATCCAAGAGTTGAGTGACTTGATTAAAATCACACAGTTAATGCACAGGAAAACCAGCTGCAGGCATCACCCCCAACCCCAAGTTGTTTTTGAGGTAGGCAAGAGTGAAGGTAAAGAAATGAGTAATAACCCTAGGCACCTATCTGAAAAAAATTAAATACTAACTTGAAAGGAAACTTGTACTCCCTTGTTTATTGTAGCACTATTTACAATAGCCAAACTATAGAAACAACTTAAGTGCCCAAAACAGAGGAATGGGTCAAGATGATGTGGTATATATGCACGGTGGAATATTACTCAGTGATCAAAAAAGATAAACGTAGTCCATCTGTGGCAATATAGTTGAAGCTGGAAGGAATAATGCTAAGTGAAATAAGTCAGAAGGAGAAGTAAATACCAGATGGTGTCATTTATATGGGACGTAGAGAAACCAAACTAAGGGTCAGATAAAGACACGCTTGAAAACGAACCCTTGGAAGCTGACTATAGAACTGAGACATCTAGAAGGAGGCAAGATGGGAGAGGATGAGAACAGAGGGGAGGGAGCACAGTGGACCATGGTGGTGAGGGCTGTGGGTGATTTGGTGGTGGGAAGATGTCAGGAGACCACTTTCCCCCAGGAACAGCATCCTCTGGGGGCTTAGAGTGAAGCGCGTATTCATCTTGTGCTCCTGTGACCTCCAAGTTAAACGGTTTTGAATTTGACATTGCCATCAGTGTCCTGGTATCGGGAGCAGAAGGCAGACCCAGCACCACGGCGGCTCTTCTGTAGCCTTTAGTCAGTATCTGCTCACCCGGAGGCATTGTCCAGAGGTGATGGACAGCCTTCCTTGGTGGCAGATGTTACCTTCTCCTCAGGTGCACTGTGTGGCTCTCCTCAGCCTCCCTGGGGCTTGCTGGTCTGTGTGTAGGCCTCTCCCGCCACGCCCTCACCCCCCCACCCCCATCTTAAAAATGAATCACAGAAGCTCAGATTTTTCCAGTGTGTGATTGATTGGTTGTTGAACCTCTGCTTTATATTTGATGTTTTCCTCTTTCTGTTGTTTTCCTCTTCTTTGACCAGAAGGCACCCAGGTTGGCTTTCTTGTGTCTCCTTAACTCCAGAACTGTAACAGCTGGGAGAGTGGAATGTGGTGGGAGATTTGAGGAGGAGGCACGCTGCCTTTGCATGTCAGAGCTGGTCGCTTACTCCAGAGGCTTAGTGTTCTCTAGATGCTGGGATTCCCTTGGTGGTGTGGCACCTTAGGAAATGAAAACGAGATTGGTGAGTGGTCTGGAGAGAGGTGAATGGGTGTACTGGGGACCACCTACCCTGATTCAATAGAGCAGCTTTTACCTGTCCCAGAGCTTGGGGGCTGTCTGCTCACGAAAGGTTTAATCACTTCGCTAGCCCAGTGGTGTCTCTCTGCAGAAAAGGAACCTGAATCCTTGCCCGGACAGATGCTCACCCAAGGCAGAGTGGTCTAGAGCCGTCAAGCAGCAGCGGCGTCGTCCCCATCCTTCTAGCACCTCTACTCTGGGTTTCATAGGCCAGAGAATGTGGGTTGAGTTCTAAGTAACTTGACTCTTGCAGGGCGCCTTCAGGAGCTGTCAAAATGCTGATTCTCTAGAGCAGAGTTAGTCGATTGTGCTCTCGTTTCCCACAACAGAAACATACTTGGCTTCACCGGCCACCTTCAGTAGTCATTTAATTCCTCCACAGCCATGTATGTGGTGTTTGACCTTGGACGCGGCCACAGTTCCTTTATTGTGCTTTGCGTTTTTCCATTCGTGAAAGGAATAATAAATACTAGATACATAGAGCGGAAAGGAAGCATCACAGAGGGCCTCTCTTATTTCTCAGATCCCTTAAGAGCAAGGGATTTGTTTTCATAGTACACGACAGCTTATGAAGCATTCCATATGCATTGCTGAGTTTGATCCACACCCATAACAGAGAGATGCGGGTCATGATTTCCACACTGTATATGTGACAGTGGATTGAGAGAGGTCCATGTGACTTGCCAAATGACAGACCCTTGATTCGGCTCCCTGTCCTGATCTGAATCCTGCCTCCTGTGCTCTCTTTGTGCTGCGGGGCCGTCAGCGCGAACTTCCCTTGCATCTGGGCACTCAGTTATGTTTGCTGAGGGCCTCACTGGGAAAGGGCAGTGCCACTTTGTCTGAGACAGCAGAGGAAGTGACCCCGCCAGGAAGCTGGGCCACATCACCAGATGGCACAGTTGGCGAGACCACTGTGCTGGCCCTTCTCCTGGGAGCACTGTGCTGGGAGGCCAGCACAGGGTGGGGCTGACAGTGGGATTTCCTTTCCTGCTCATTATGGGATGGTGAGGATTTAAAAAATGTCTGAAATACTCTTTGGAGAGAGGCTGGGTGTGTGCCAGAGTTCATGGCTTTAAGCCTCTGAACATCACCCTGCAGCTGAGCACCCAGAGCTGCCTTCTGAAGGTGTTTAGCCCTAGGCGTGGCCCTTTCTAGGACAAACTGAAGTTATTCCCTACTTCAGACCTCCTCTCAGGCCTGTCAGTAAGAAACTCAGGGCTCTTCCAGGGGAAGCTCATGATTCTTGGCAGGCAGGCAGTGGTACAGCTTCGGAGTATCTTTATCTTTTCCTAAACAAATACAGATAAATATGCTCTGAGTGACCTGTGTGTCTGTGCTTCTCCTTTGCCTGAGTTCCCTCCCCTCAGGCCCCACCATCTAAAATACTATGCTCTCTCTTTTTCACACTGTACCCCAGACTTCTTCAATTTTACGCAGTCCTCTAAAGAGACTCTTTTTTTTAAAAAAAAAAAAATTATTTATTTACACATACAAGTGTGGGGTTATAGGCCAGAGGCGTGGGGGCGGGGGTGGTTCGCAGCAAGAGGACTCACCAGAGACAGAGTGGGGAGCAGAACAGGCAGACTGACTGAAGTACACTGTTGAGGGGAGCAGCGGGTGAGGCAGGAGAGGTCTGCTGCGCCATGTGGGTCCCCTCCCTGGTCAGGGATCGAACTCGCACTTCTGTGCAATGGATGCTTCACAGTGCTGAGCTCTACCTGCTGCACCAGCAGGGAGGCCCTAAAGAATCTCTTTCTGATTCACTTCTTTACCTTTTCTAAACCACCCCATACTGGATGGGCAGTCAGAATACCCTAGGTCCTTGTTATCACTCGGCAGCACTGATATCGCTCACACTGATATCGCTCAGTAGTTTGTTACAAAGGCAGCAGCTCAGCGCCCCCAGACATACCAAATAGAATATGCGTTGAAACAGGATTCCCAGGTGTGCACAAACCCATTTGCTTATAGTTCTGTGTCGTGTTGTATTAATCTGTCACCTTTTATACTAGTTAATGGTCTCCTTCTTTTGCTTTAGAAAGTCGTCTTTTTTGGATTGCTTTACAACACCTAATGCAGTTTTGGCACAGAGTCGGTAGAAATCGGTATCTGCAGTTGGACAGGCGGTCACCATTTATTTAAAAGTTCATCGGAGCATGTGGAGGATATGAGATGTGAGATACATACTTAGAAGAATTTATTACCAAAGGGTCCAGGGACACAGGAAATTGGCATCTACTGAGTGAAATGACGTCCGTGGAGGGGAGACAGGCACTGGAGCTAGCCAACCCTCGGTAAATAAATCCTCCCAGCTCCATCGTGAACTGTCAGTATGTGACCTTGGGGGAGTTGACTGTCTTCTCTGCACTGTAATTTAATTGCTTGACCTCTAAAGTGAGGATAATGTTATACTTACAATGGTATTCTGAAGATAATGTCGGGAAAGCATGTACTAAAATGTTTGGTACATAAGTGTTCAGAAAGTGGTAGCTGATGCTATGAAATAAATGTGTTCAACGGCTTAACCATAACTAGCATTTTTTTTTAAAAGTTACTTTAATTGGATTCTTGTTTGTCTTTGAGATAGATGCCTTCTATTTGATGAAAGGGATAAAATAGAGACACCTTACTAAAAGTCTTGTACATCTACCCCTCTTGCATAGTTTCAAGATTTCCAGGAGGGATTGTGAACTCTTAATGAAACAAAGTCCCTGGTCCCCATCTTATGTATTCAGTTTCCCCAGGAACACCAGTCTTGGTGGGGGGTGGGGGAGACAGAGTCTGGTATCAAATGCTATTTGGCTGATGTGTGAGGACTCCGGAGATGCTGGGGCTTGACAGAGGCTTCGGAACCTGTGCAGTTCCCCTCCCCCAGCATTTGTGTGCTACACACAGATGCACAAAACAGATCACTGAGAGGTGGAACCTGACCCAAATAACTGTCCTAGGGGCTCTCAGGAATATAGTTAGAAAGCCGGCAGGATTGTGGCTAGATGGGGGCATCCTCCCCCCAGTTCTTGAGCTTCTACTGCCTGAGGGAGCTGCTTGCAAAAAATTGGTGCAGGTATAGAGGAACTAGGACTGCTGTCTTTTTCATTCCCACACCAGAGCTGGACAGGAAGGGCTTGGCAAACTGCAGGATGATTTCTTCAAGGCAGGTGGCAGGAGGGGAGGCGGATGTTACAGGAATCTGGTAGATCAGCTTGGGATCTGTTGTGCATTTACTTAGTTGGAGCAGAGGCTTGAGAACCTGCAGACTTGAAAGCTGAGATCTTGGATCTATGCTACTATTGCTTTCACTTCTTATTTTTTTTGCTGTTGGACACAGGGTATCTGCCTGGCAGAAGGCATAATATATGTGGATGGAGTCACAAATGCTGATTTCTAGTTCTTTGAAGATGAAGATCATTAACCAGTGGGACCTTCATTTCCTTTGCTCATGATTTGAGATAAAATAGAGTATGTCTAACTATGCATTGACTCTGTTTTGGCTATATCTGAATCTTGTGATAAATCATTAAAGTTTTTTTAACTCTGAAGGGATTGAAGCTTCTTCCTATACTTAAA
Source organism: Galemys pyrenaicus (assembly GCA_019455555.1). NCBI lineage: Eukaryota > Metazoa > Chordata > Mammalia > Eulipotyphla > Talpidae > Galemys > Galemys pyrenaicus. The sequence goes on from JAGFMF010011958.1 coordinate 2,871,573, forward strand.
TTTTACAATGACAAGTCAATGAAAAACCAGAATTAACTAACAGAATTCACTTTTCGGTTCATGTTGGTGGTGTGTAACAGCTGCCTGTATGTGACACTGTGTGTGAGGTTTAGTGACAGGGCCTTATCTTGGAGTTTAGACTGAGGCAGATATCCCAGTGTTGTTATTTTCATTCCTGATTTACCTGCAGACTGGCCCCTTGAAGGAGGGATACTTATGCTGGTGGGCGGCCTTGGTCCTTCAGGTTGACTGGCTGACTGGGCTGGTTGGGCCTTGCCCACGGGGAGGCGAGCTGTGAGGCTGATGTGAGCAGTTGCGGGGGCTGGCCTCAAAGAACAAAGAGGAGAAGGTGTGCCAGGCCGGCCATGTGGCTCGGCAGCTCTGATCTGTGGAGGACAACAACTTATGCACAGTGTTTCACGTCCAAAGCCACACTCCTACTTTCTTTGTGATTTAAAAAATGTCTTCCCTCCCACTTTCACTCCAGGCTCCCCGGTCCATAGCCTTTGAAGTTCCAAGTGTGGAGAGGGAACCGAGGGGGCCCGAGTCAGGATCCTGTGCTCCAGCCAGAGCAGCTCGCTGGAGATCAGAGGGAGGGCCCTTCCCTGGGGAAGAGGGCAGGAAGGCCCAGAGGCTAAAAATAGGCAGCTCTGTAGAACCTGCTCCCTGCTCTCAGGTCAGATGTGGTCTGGGCTGGCCCAGCGGGGAGTACAGCGTGTCTTGGAATAAAGGAGAGAAAACAAATCAGCCCTCATTAAAAGGCAGAAAGCAACCACCACTACCACAAAATAAGCTCTTACTGTGTGTCCTAGATAAGAGGAGCGTTCCCATGGCCTGGTGGTGTGGGGTGTGTGTCCCTGTGTATGCTTGTGAGTGTGTGTTTGTGTGAGGCGCAGGGTGGTTCTGCCTGCCGGGTGCTGAGATGTTGGGGAACCGCAGGTGGGTAATCTCACAAGGCTTCCCTGAGAGAGCTTTCACACCTTCGAGGAAGAGGGGCCCCACTTACAGGGCAGCTCTCCTTAGGCCGACTGGAAGACTCTCCCGGGGTCACACTGTACAGGAAGTGCACGGCCCGGGTCTCACGGGAGGTGTCCCCCTTGAGAGGGTCAGAAAGCCGGCTATGCCAGCTATTCTGAGACGACCTGCAGGCTGCCTCGTCACCCCGTTTTCTGTTTTCTTAAGAAGTAGTGGTTTCCTACCCCCACCAACCACGGCAGGTGGAATCTTCTGGTCTCCCAGGCTGGAGGCAGACTGCGTGGAGCTGCTGCTGAGTACAGCTGGGGAGAGGCGCGCATCCCAGGGACAGGCTCGGAGGTCCAGGTCCTTGAAATGCTGCTGCTTTAGGTCGTTTATACCTGTTTCCTCCTCCTCCTCTTCCTCCTCCTCCTCCTAATACCTAGTTCCGTGTTTTTACCAGGAGTGACTTTCTGTCCTTACTTTCAGACTAGATTTGGAACAGCATAGTCAGGTGTTGCTTGTATCTCCCTTTGGGCTTGTATCTGCTTTTCCCTGTAATCCGAGAAAGTATCTGCGCTCTTGAGCAAACTGCCCCCAGCTCTGAGCAGCCTGCTGTGCCTCATGGCCGGACCTTCCTCTTGCCGAGCGATGGCGAGTGCTCGCGGTATGGGCCTTTCTGACTCATGTTATTCCTTTTATATCGGTCAGCTGGCTAAATATAGCTTCTTCTTTCTCTCACCCCTTCCTTCTCCCATCTTTGGGCAGAAAGAAAGCCTGGTCTGTGGTCTTGCATGTGGTGGGCTGGGCTCGAAAGGCATTCTTTGGTGGGCTTGTGTGGAGAGAGCCCCTCTCTGTGGGCAGCGGGGTCCTTGACCACCCAGCCTCAAGGAGTAGCTTCTCAAGTAGGAGAAAGCAGTTTCTCATGTGAATCTTGTTGCTGTTCTATTTGGGGAGATGTGGGAGTGTAAATGCTTGAGGATCTTGAGTTGGTGCCATGGCTTTGGCTCTTTTTCCTGGAACAGGTGTGTGTCCTGCTCACAGAACCCATGCGGGGAAGAGGTGCTCAGCAGGCCCCGGCAGGTGAGCCAGCCAAGGACCCAGCTTCAGACCAGGCCGGGGTGAAGGTGGCCTTGAGCCCAGGTTTCCGGGGTCCCGGCGCCAGGGTTTGCGTGGACGTGAGTGGATGAGGAGAAGGCAGCTCGTGTGCTGGGGTGGTTTTTAGATAGGCTTGCAGCCGGCAGTGAACTCACTCTACAGGCTTAGCTGAACCGGGAAGAAAATATGGAGACAGATGGCACCTCAACCCCACACCAGAGAAACAGCTCTTGGCAGAAGGTGGAGACCGAAATGGCAGTGCAAGAGAAGAGCTGAGTCTTCTCTCCAGGAAGAATCACAGCTGACAGCAGACGGCCTGAAGGGATAGATTAAGTCTAGCCTACAGTTTCTATTGGCGCATATATTTATTGGCTTAATCTGAAACTAACTTTACATCCAGTGATACTGTTAAGAAAATAACAAGACGCACTGCTCATACTCATTCATATTTAACAGAATCTGATAGCATACTGGTGGTTGTAAGGCTTAAGAACTCAGAGGTGTGCGGTGATACTATCGAAAGTAAGTCACACAGTGCTCTCGGGAGCAGTCCCGTCTCACACAGCGTGCTGTGCCCTCTCCGTGATGGAGGGCCAGCAGCCATGTTTCTCTCAACATGCGCGGCTGTGCTCTATTTTCGTTTAAATATCCAGTGTCTCCTCCATGCTTCTCATACCAGTCCGTGAGCTGGTGTAGTTCCAGTCTCTTGAAACCTGGTCTCTGTGGTCTTTCCTTGGAGTTGAGTGCCTCTCCCTGCTGCCCACTGTGCCCGGTGGCCCCTGGCAGCGGGTGCCCAGGAGAGCTGGCACACACAGTTGCCCGGGCGAACTTTGCATGGAATGCTGCCCTCGTGCCATTAGCAAAGCGGAGGCTGGCTCAGCCCTGCTCTCCCTGCCTCCAACTTCATTGTTTGGGCCTTAATATGCTTGGGTAATAATATGCTTGAACAGGGGGAGGCCATATTAGCGTGGCCTGCAGTTATAAACAATATTGGCTCTGTGCGATTTCTCCTTCACCCCTGCTCCCCTGGAGCACTGTGCCCTCTGCCACTATCGCCCCCTCTGTCTTGCATATCCTAACCTTGGCTAAACAGCTTCATTCATAAGATGGTCAGTGTTTTCTGGGAGGAAAATGAACTGAAAATAACCAAATTCGGAGAACCTCTAGCAGTCATGCACAAATGAAACTGTTTAGTTTCTGGGTAGAGAGTTTAACTGATGTCTGAATAACCAAAGTATTTCCTTTGTATTCCCTACACGCCAGTCCCTGCTTGGGAATCCTATTTGACAACACATACACGTGCTCAGATCATAAGAACCACCTTTCCTAAAACTTCAGCCATTTTCTTGGCGGGGCGCACTGGGGAGATGCCATTCAGTGTGTCATAGAACACAAAGGCTTTTAACTGTCAATTTCAGCAGGAGTGGGCGGTGAAGAGGACCTGGAGCACAGGCATACGGTCTATAGCTTCTATAACTAGGGAATTGTGGGGAGGGGAGGGTTCTGTCTTCTTTTCCATACTAAAGCTCTCCCACTCCCACCCCAGCCCTGCTTCTCACATTGTTCTGTGGTTTAAAACTGGATAAAAGCAAACCCTGCCACACACCTGCATTTCCCTTGCAGTTTGTCAGTTGCGGAGACTGGCTTCATAGACTTCATAGACAGCCTGCTCTACTTTCTTGTGTTGATTGGTGGCTGATTATGTCATTGTGGTATAAAACTCAAATGGATTCTTTTCTCCATGGGCTGGCCCCCCAAAAAGCAAACGGCAGAGATCATGCTTTTTTTGTCTCCTCTGGCTCATGTTCTCAAACAAGGTAGACAAAGGTGGACGCGAATCCTTGACTGTAGCTTACTTTGATTTATCCGTAAAGCTCAGCCTTAGGCTCCTAGAATAGGGTGGACTTTGTTTTTCTTTAGAGCACATTGTACTTTTTGCAGTGAAGAGTCTTGATCTTTCTGCCTTAATCTCGGTTAAGAAGAAGGATAGAACCCTTTTCTAAGAAACCATGTTCTGCTGTCCAAGAAAGGGGTAGGAAGAGCTGTTAATTTCAAGAAAATAAATCATAATTGGAAAAAAGTTTACTTGGTTCCTCATAGAGCTTGGGAACTCTTGCTGTTGGCATATCTTCATCCTAGACGTCAGGTTATGTGTCAGTGTATAGTGACAGCTCTAATGCACAATTAGGTTCAGAGTTGTCTCTGCTCTAAGGAGCAGTGTTACTTGTGAGAATCTTTCAAATGCATGAGGACCTTTGCTTTGGCCTTGGACTTTACCGAGCCTACCATGGTGCAGACCGAACAGCTGGGCTGTCAGTGATCCGGAGATCTGGCCTGGCCTGCATCTCCCAGGTGGCTACCCACGGGGCTTGGGCTCACCTATACTGCCCAGCAAAGTTCTTGGAATTACTTGACCCTTGCCATCTGGAGGTTGAATGCCGGGGCCTGCACCGGGTTTCTGCAGCAAACAGCACTAGTGGACAAGAACCCAGCTGAAGCTCTCTTTGTCACCAGCAACCCACTGGTCACTGTCTTCCACTTGGTAAGGGCTCTGGGCACCAGAAGCTTTTTTTTCTTCAATTTCATACCCTCCTGGTCAAAGGCCCAAAAAGTTACTTCGGGACACATTTTTTGTTTTTTCTTTTTTCCAACCAGCGTTCATTCTTCAAACACATGGTCATGCCCAAATTAGCTCTGACCTTAATGACCATTTCCAAAAACCTTGACTAGGAAAGTCTGGTAAGTAGAGGAGGTGAGGTATGTCTGACAAGAGGCATCGTTGGAGAGACAGGAGGCACTTCTCCCAACCCGCAGAGCTGTCCTTGCTGGGGCCAGGCTATATTTACCTGTCTCGGTCTTTGATTTGCTGGGCGAAAAGAAACTCTCAGGCTGTCCTCGTAGCCACAGTCACTCAACATATGGCCTTTCCTCACCCACTTGGATGTGCTTAATTCTGTGCTTCTCTGCAAACATACAATCACTGGGCTATCTTTAGCTGTGTTGTGGTGTAACTTCACCCCAAGAGAGACAGAACATTCAGCTGGTTTACATTTTCCTGAACAAAATATACACACTCAAAGATTAGGCAGATCATTTCATTCAGTTCTGTGGAATATTACTCAATTCTTTTGTTGGGTAACTCCTCTCTTGTTATTGTTGTTTTAAGGTTAGGGAAAGAGATTTGCCGAATACATGGTTGATGTGTGTAGGGAAGAAGGCCTGCTTGAAGGTTAATTGGGCAAACGTGTGCTGCATTTCCAGATTCACCTGTTTCCCGGTCCTGGTGACATTAGAATAGGACAGAAAATGGGGGTAGGGATGGGGTGGGTGACATGACACACACCAACCCTCATGTTACCCCAGAGATTCTGATTTGATTGATCTAGGTGGGACCTGAACATAAGTGCCTTTTCAAGTTTCTAAATGATTATAATAGACAAATAGTAAATCCCAGAATATATGTGTTACAGTATAAAATATATTATAGAAAATAGGATATATTGGGTCTCCCTGGTGGTGCAGGGGGTTGAGTGCTGCATTACGGGACTTCCGCAACCACTGCAACACGAGTTCAATCACAGCCAGGGAGGGGACCCACATGGCATAGCAGACCTCTCCTGCCTCACCCACTGCTCCCCTTTCTGTCTCTGGTGAGTCCTCTCAACCCCCGCACCTCTGGTCTGTACCCCAGCTCTTGTATGCATAAATAAATAAAAATCTTTAAAAAAGAAAATAGGATATATATTTTTTAAAGATTTATTTATTTATGCATATAAGCACTGGGGTACAGGCCAGAGGTGTGGGGGTGGGGAGAGGATTCACCACAGAGAGCGGGGAGCAAAACAGGCAGATCAACGGAAGTACACTGCTGAGGGGAGCAGTGGGCACAGCAGGAGAGGTCTGCCGTGCCATGTGGGTCCCCTCCCTGGCCGGCAGCAGGGCTCGAACTCGTGCTGCAGTGGCTGTGGTTTGCTTCATAGTGTGTTGCTTCACCCACTGCGCCACCAGGGAGGCCCAAGGAAATAGGATATATTTTCCTTTTTCCTTCTCTTTTATTTCACACACACTAAACGGCATACCTGAAGCACATGGTCATTCCTTGCCCTCGTAAAAGTTTAAGTTCTTAGAATTAGCAGGAGTTTATGAACAATGGCAACTGTGGCTCTGCTGTGACCTTTGAGGCTCTTTGAATGTCCATGCCTACATCTACAAGTAGATGGACTCTTCAGCATCCACTGAACTTGTGTCCAAGCCCCAGCCATTCTTCTGCAAACAGCCTGGAGAGGTGCTTCCAATGCTCAAGACCTTGGCTTGCTATGGCCATTATCCTGATTGAAAGGCTTTGTTTCCTCTCTTGAGATGACTGATTTTTCAGCATGGCTGACAGTGCTTCTGTTCTCTGTTTTAATGGTGGACTCGCCCTGGACAGGAATCTTGGAAGAGCTCTGAGCCTCATCCCCCCGCCCCCCACTCACCCCCAGCAACCACAATGACTCACTGTGGTCTACAGGGACAGGAATTGTGGGACATGGCCTGCGTGGAGTGAACACCTGCTGTGCCTGTGACGGAGGGGCTGGAGGAGTGCTCTACCTGGTCCTGGGTCCTGCGCCTCTGGGCACACAGAGCTGGATGTCACTGGGGGAGAAGTGGACAGACCCTTCTTTCCATAGGGCTCTGACATTGTGGGAGTTTGCGTGGCTTTTGACTTGTTCTGTGTAATTTTACTGCACCTTGATTAAGTAACTCTCTGCAAACACTGGACACTGGCCTGTCAGAGACAGAGTTAAGACTTTTCCTCTGGGCCTCCCTGGTGGCGCAGCAGGTTGAGCGCCATACTGTGAAGCTTCCACAGCACAGCAGCGCGAGTTCAATCCCCAGCCAGGGAGGGGACCCACATGGTGCAACAGACCTCTGCCGCCTTGCCCACTGCTCCCCGCAGCAGTGTATTTCGGTCAATCTGCCTGTTCTGCTCCCCGCTCTGTCTCTGGTGAATCCCCTCACCTCCCACGACTCTGGGACTCTGGCCCCAGCTCTTGTGTGCATAAATAAATAAATCTTTTTTTTTTAAAAAAAAAAAGACTTTTCCTCTGAGAAAATCGTGCATGGATCTAGAAAATGCCCTGTAACTGCTTGAGTGTTAACTGTCTACCCCTTTCAGCCCAGTTGCCCTTTTGTGCTTTTGTATTTAGACATTCTGAGTTTATACTGCCTCTGTCTCTTTCCTTGTCGTGAATGTTATTCTTTATTCTTTCACTCCCACATTTGTTATACTCTTGGGTGTGTTTTGTATATTCCACCACTGGACCTGAAGATGTCATGGAACTCGTCCTTCCCTGTTCCCTTTGATCTGGGTTTGTTTGGCTTTTCTAAAGTGGTGGTACAGATTTAGCAGCCTTCATTGAATCAGTTCTGTTTTTAATAGACTGACTCACATAATACTTTTCACCTGTAAAAAGTCTTGTTTTTGACACTGTTACCAACTAGCTCAGAAAGGACAGATATTACAGTGGAAGCTAACTAATACACTGAGAGAAATCGGACCTGGGTCTTCAATAATCCGGGTGTTGTAAGAGAGCATCGAGACGTATCTGGGAGGACTCTGGACACCAGGCACATCGGCCCCTGAGACGGCTTGGAAAGACCACAGAGACTGTGCTTCAGGGGCGAGAGCTGACCCATGGTGTTGTGGCAGTGTGGGTGACTCGGGACAGGTTATTTCAGCCCCTGTTTTCCCAGCATCTGCCTTCCATCCTCATAGCATGGTATGGGGAATGGATCATCTTACATGCGAGGGATTTTAGGAGCATGAAGTGCAGCCTGCGCAGCAGTGGGGTCGAGAGTGTTCACAGATGTCACTTCAGTCTCTTTCTAGAGGGGGGGTGGCGTTAAGAATCAGCTAGCGAGATCTCTGAAATGGCTCAAGACTCCTGCCCTTCAGACCTTTGCTTTTAAGGTACCTGCTTAGAAGAGTGTCTGTGACCAGAATATCCTAGGGCTGCTCCTGTTCTTAGCCGCTGGAATCTGCGTTTCCTTCCTGGCACTCACATTTTGTAATTCTGTGCTTGTTTGCTTACGTGTTTATTGTGTTTATTGTTTGTGTCCTCCACTGGACAGTAAGCTCCCCACACAGACACTTTGTTTTCATTCAGTGGAAATTTAATGCCAGGCATATGGCCTGACATACACTGCCCACTCAAGAAGTAATTTACTAAGTGAAGTAAAAGGCAGCAGGACACATTGATTTTCTGCCTGGAAAGCACTTACTTTGGGGGTGCCCAAAGACACGTCTTATTTTTGTGTGGGTGCCCAGATGCAGGGAGTGTGTGTACCTGAAACTACAGTAGTACCCCCAGATTGCAGGTGCTAGATGCCACAGATTGCCTTTGTGGTTCACCTTATTCTTTTCCCTACATGTTCCTTTCTGCCTATTTCTGCCAAGAGACCCTGAGCTCACTTTTCATTCAGGTGCACATTCAGTTTGGCAGGTCCCTTCAAAAGGAAAAGCTCAGTCTGGACTGTGGGGCTTGCTGCCAGGGAGTTTGATAGCTGCCTGGCGGGGAGCATGTGTCCTGTTTGCTATTTATAAAGTGCACCACGCTGGCTCTGGTCGAGGCCACACCCACTGGACTCCCAGCTGTCTGCGGGGCTCATGCCAGTAGCTCGTTGGCTTCTGCAGTACACGAGGGGTCATGTTGGTGCTGTTCGTGTGTGCTGTGTGTGCCCCGCAGGTTAGGTTCTCTCTTCCTTTTGCTGATATTCTTTGCTCTTCCCCCACCCTCCCATGGTAGCATACGTATGTCCTGTAAACTTAAGTGCACAGATCTTAAGTGTACACCTTAAAATTTTAATATATGTAAGTTTCCACGTATATCTGACAGATTTCAGCTGAGCCCACTGAGTTTTGGGGGGGTAAGGGATTTATTGCAGGAATTAGACATATAGTGGTGGGGGAGTTGGGGCAGGTGGTCCTGATGGAGAGGCTGGAGGTGAGAGAGAAGTCACTAAGAGTCAGCCTGAAGCTTTGCGTGGGTGGACAGGTCAGCGCTTATGGGAGAATCTGAGGAGCCAGGTGCATGGCTGCTTTAGTTCCATATTCCAAATCTGGTGCAAGTTCCTCTTTGGCCAATTCAGGCCTAAAACTCTAGCTGTGGATCTTGGGGCACAGTCCGCAGCCTTCTCACATCGACACAGCCCTGGCAGTCCCTGTAGCCACCTTCAAGGTCAGGATTCCAAAGGCTCCCCCTTGCCCACCCCAGATGGCCACACACCCCTTCCCATTCCCCTACCGCTTTTCTGACTTCTGTGCCACAGATAAGAATTTTGCTTGTTCTTCATCTTTTTATAAATGGGGTTGTGCAACGTGTTTTTTTTTTTTCGCGTCTGCTTTTTTGGCTCAATGTTGACCTATGAGTTTTATCCATACTGCTGCATTTGGGGCTAGTTCATTCTTCTGCCCAGTCGCATTCCATTGCACGACTGTAACAGCAGCATATTTCTTATTTTGCTATTTTTGGTCATTTTGGTTGTTTCCTCTTTGGGAGTATTGTGGATAAAGCTGCTGTAAACATTCTTGTACTTGTCTTTTGGTTAACGTTGGCATTCATTTCTCTTGGGTGTATCCCCAAGAATAGCAATGCAGTGTTTTAGGCGTAGATGTATGTTTAGCCTCAAGAACTGCTGCTGAGCAGCTTTCCAGAGTGGCTTGTCTTCATTGTCTGAGGGTTCTGCTTGTTCCATGTCCATATTCTTGACACTGTCAGTCTTTACTTTTAGTCCTGCTCACAAGTATGTAATAGTATCTCGTTGTGGTATGGATGGACATTTTCCAGGTGACTCATGCTGTTCAGATGCTTCTGGAGGTTTGGATGTCTTTTGTGAAGGACCTGGTCAAATCTTTTGCCCCATCCCAGTGGTCATGCCCCCACCCAGTCTCCCAAATCGCTGTTCTGACTGACTTCTGTATCGTAGATTAAAACTTTTCTTATTGGTTGATACCAATCCTTCACACCTTCTGGATATGAGATTTTTCTTCATGACAGAAAGCCCTTTGGCTTGAGGGAGGCATGTTGCTTCTGGAGCAGGGAACAGATGGGGGCATCAGGTGTGTCTGAAGTGGGAAGTCTGGGGAAAATGTGGCTGTTGCTCCTTTCTCAGGGAATTAATTACATTGTAGGAGTAGAAGTTAACACCCCAGCTTACACATGATTTTAAGAAACAATACATTGGATCTCCAGGTATTCCTGTTGCATTTTAAATGTACAGTTTAATTTGAGTACTTAAGTTGTATGCTCACAAACCAGATACTTCATTCCTTCCCCAAAGGTTTGAATATTACTAGTATGGTTGTCTCAGAGAAGCATGGGGAGAGAAATTGGGGAGAAGAATCCACTTGTATAATCCATTGTCCTTTGCTAGGTTGGCCTTGGGTTGCACTTGATGGAATCACTCTTCTCCCTGGTGTGTTCCCTCTTCCAAGCCAGGCTGACCCAGGAAGGCGTGGGTCCTGACTTGCTGGAGGGGAATGTGGTGCGGTGCCCTCAGGGAGGGCGTTTTGTTCTGTTGTGTATCGAGACCTTCGAGACCTTTTAGTTGTCTCATTTTTCTCATTTTCTGGTCCCACTAACCCCTCATTGCTTCTTTTTTATTTACATTCTGCAGCAAATTGACAGCTTCTGGCCACCGTCAGTTTCGTCCACGGGTCAGATCCTTTAAGAGGATTCTGCCTTTATCTTTTGAAAGGGAAAGTGTTCTTCCGTCAATTTCATTTCTTCTGTTTGATCAGTTTTTTTTTTTTTGTTTGTTTGATCAGTTTTTTGGAAAATTGGGAACTGGGGAGTCAGGAGTGTTTATGAAAGTATGCAGCTGTTGGAGGAAGGACTGTGCCTGCTTCAATATGTAACTGAAGTGCATTTGACTCTTTGGCCCTGTCTCCTCCTCAGAATCTCTTGGGGAGGAGGGATTTGTGCAATAATAGTTTGTGGGGGAGGATGCCAGGAAAACGTAAACAGAGTAAGGGTTCTTCACTGTCACGTAGGAAACACTTTTCTTGGCATTACTTATTTTTATTATATATATATTTTAAGATTTATTTATTTATGCATACAAGAGCTGGGGTACAGGCCAGAGTCGCAGGAGGTGAGAGAATTCACCAGACATAATTGGGAGCAGAACAGGCAGACTAACTGAAACACACTGTCGAGGGCAGCAGCGGAAAAGGCAGGAGAGGTCTGTTGCGCCGTGTGGGTCCCCTCCCTGGCCAGCAGCAGGTACTGAACTCATGAACTCGTGCTGCAGTGACTGCGGTCTGCTTCATAGTGCGTTGCTTAACCCACTGTGCCACCAGGGAGGCCCGACATTACTTACTTTTAAAGTAAAGAAAAGTGTAAGCCCAGGCCCAGCCCAGGCAAGTAAGGCAGCTAGGGCGGGAGGAGGGGCTCTCTTTGACCCTCACACTTGAGCACCCTTCGTGTTGCTGAACTATTAGCAACGGGAAATGAATTTGAACTTCTTTCTTCATATCCATCACCCCCTCAAACCTGACGAAACCGTTATCACCTTTAAAGTTTGGAAGTTATTAAACCCCTTTGGATTGATGGAAATGTTCTAACACCAGATTGTGGCCGTGGCTGCCTGTCTCAGCAAATTTTCTAAAAATCTCTGAATTCTGCACTCAAAGCAGATGATTCTTATATGAATTATAACTCAGTACAGTTGCGCAGAAAAACTTCCTGCCCAGAGACTCCTCCCAGGGCATCCGGATGGCAGGCTCAGAGGCCTTGGGCTTCCCAGCCAGTCCTGCAGCTTCCCATGCCAGGAATCTAGTCCTCTCCAGGGCCTCAGCACTGACCTGGGGCAGTAAAGCCCCAGGCGTCAGCCATCCTCATTTCTCTTCCAGGGCCCGGAGGCCACTAACCCAGTTTGTGGTCCCAGCACTTCTTTCCCTCCTGCTGCTCAGCCATTTTATTGCTCTGTTAACACCCAGGTTATAGGGCAAGCAGGGAATCTGGGTGAGACTTCAGTCCCAACAGTGTGGCCCCGCCACAGCAGGTCCTCCTGTGCTCAGCCCAGCTGGCCCCTCCCTCCTGTCTTGGGCACAGTGGGAGGGGACAGCATTTTAGATTCACTCTTGAATGAGTCTGTATATTCTCTCAGCTTTTTTTTTTTTTTTCATCCTCTTCTGCTTTCTTCCCATTATAGAAGTGATTGAAAATGAGGTAGAAATGTTTTTTCCACCTGTTATTTGAAGGGTTTCACGTGAACACGTGGGTTAAATTGCCCTGCAAGAGGTGTAGCCGTCCAACAGGGGCCTGTTCTCGCTGATGTGCCCCTGGCATGATACTTACTCACTCTCCACTGTCCTGCACTGGAGATGGTCATGCTCTCGGAGTCTGATCTGATGTCTTCCAAAATACAGGGTTGCTTAGTTAAAGTCCCTTAACAAAATGTCTGTTTCCCTAGGGGCCACAGTCTGTATCAGAGATATATTTTGGTGGAACAGAATCTGTTCATTTTTCTCTGTACCAACCTGAGTGACATTTCTTTATGCATACAAGAGCTGGAGTACAGGCCAGAGGCGTGGGGGTTAGAAAAAGTCCACCAGAGACAGAGTGGGGAGCAGAACGGGCAGGCTGACTGAAATACACTGTTGAGGGGAGCAGTGGGTGAGGCAGGAGAGGTCGGCTGCGCCATGTGGGTCCCCTCCCTGGCCAGAGGCAGGGATTGAATTCGTGCTGCAGTGACTGCGTTTTGCTTCACAGTGCATTGCTTAACCCTCTGCACCACCATGGAGGCCCCACCGAGTAACATTTCTAAAGGTGATGGAGTTGGTCTGTACCCAGAAGGGTGCTGTGCTCCCAAGTCAGCCTGGTCATGCTTGGCATCGAGTGGAGCTGCATCACGACTCAGGCCCAGAAGTGCTTCAGGGTTAAGAGGGCAGATGGCATCTTTGGGTCGCCTTCCCCACAAGGATTGCTTTACTCCTGTGGCAGCACTCATCACACTTCACACTGTCCCCAGGGAGCACTTGACTTCTCTCAGATTTTAGATTTCAGTCCATATAGCAGGCCCACTTCCCTTCTGTGTGCCAGAGCCAGCAGGCCAGTCACCAAGGCCAGCCTCGTAATAAGTTAGGCAAGGATTTTAGAAAATCAGGTGGTGGGCACCCGATAACTTGTAACCGAAACCCACCACTGCTGACCTGAGGAGGATGCACCAAGTCAGCCCTTGGCCATTGGCCCTCAGGGGGTGGCATTTTAGGATAAGGATAGATTTGGGGCTAAACCACCTTATCTCACTGATGCTGAATTGTGTTAAGATTAATTAGCCTTCTGTAGAAAAACTTTGGTAAATTGCTGGCTTCAAGCCCAGAGAAGATGGGCTTTCAGAGCTCAAAGGTCTCACGGCAGTTGATTTTTGGGAATTGGTGTTTGGCAGAAAAGAAACTACGTTTTGGCTGCACTTCAGCACCTGTTGGACTGGGCCAGGGCCATCCCTAGGGTAGGGGTGAAGGAGAAAGGGAGAAGTGGGCTGTAAGCAGGTACACTTTCAAGAGCCAGCCAGACAATATTCTTTAAGCGCAAGAGAGAAAGAGCTGCTGTTATTTCCTTTCCTTTGCATGTTTCGTTTCTAACCAAATGGGCTCTTTCCCGAGTGAAGGAGTTGGGGACCTAACTCACTGATGATATCGGCTCAGCAGAATCAGAGCAGAGTAGGATTGGCTTTGCAGAACAACTGATCTAGAGAAGACTTTTGTTTCACTGGGGAAATTAAGCCTTCGTCCCATGTCGTTAGAGCTGATTTGGAAGGGAAAGTGTATTCTTTGAAACTGGTTTGTTTTTCCTCTGGAGAGGACAACAGTGGCGTATTTTTGTGGGTTGTTTGTTTGTTTGTTTTTATGAAAATAGTTTAAAGAAATCATGACCTCAGAGCCAAGTCTCCTGTTCCCTTCTGTGACCCGGAAGGAGCTAGGCAGATGTAGTCAGTTTGATTGGGAGCTGGTGGAGGTGGAGGAGGCACGTCTACTTTGTTAGCTGCAAGCCTCCCGAGGAACTTCCTGTCTCCGCTCCTGTTTCATGGCCATGTTCTCCGAGGAGTGGACACTTGGGCCGGCTTCACCTCCCCCCATTTTCATCTCCGAGAACCTGTGGGGCACACATATGTGGCTATTTTTCCTTTGTGCTGTCTACCTCTCCCCCCCACCCCCCAGGAGCTTCCACATCACTGGCCACTTTGGGAAGCTCTGGTATCTAAAGAAGGTAAATACCATCTTGGAGTGAGGATTGAAAACAATAGTCCTGTCCATAAATGGGCCCTGTCCATAAATGCCTAGGGGCTGAGCTTTGGCCACTTCCTTTTCTTCTCTCTGAACCAAGAGCAAGTTAATAACAAAGTAATTATCACACAAATGCCTATTCTCCTCTACTGTACTTCTATGACATGTGACCCAGGTAAGCCTTTTTTTTTTAATCTTTTTCTTCCTATCCTGGCACCAGCTTTTCCCATAGAGTATGCACTCAGTGCTGTGTAAAAATGAATCACTTCCTGCTAACCAGTACTGCACGGGCAGATGGATAGAGTCATGGTCATGCATCCAGAGGAGTTGGTAAGTGCTGAGAGGAAGGTGTGTGCCCAGGTGGGATGGGACAGAAGGAGGAGCCTAGGGAGACAGGCTCTAGAGGCGTCTGAGTGATGAGTCGGTCTCCTGTGGACAGCGAGGAAGGACAGACTGAGGAAGGGGAGTGACATGAACCAAGTTGAGGAGGTTTGTAAAAGAGTGGTTTTCCCAGAAACTGCGAGAATGACTGGAGATGACTTGTGTTTGGCAGTGTAGGGAGTAAGGCTGGGGCTAGATCTCAGTAGATTTTGATGGGGGGTTGGGGAGAGAGGGGGTTGTTTCCTAAATGTAGTTCAGGGCTATGATAGGGTCACATTGGAGTTGGGTCACATCCGCTCTTAAAAGAAGCACTCTGGTGCTCCTATGGAGGGTGGATTGGAGTTGGGTGAGGTTAAGAGGCTAGTTTAATAGTCCAAGCTAGAAATCACAGGTGCTTCCCAGAGATAGTGGCAGAGAGATGAGTGAACTTTATAAAATAGAGACCCTGGAGTTGGAATCAACAGGACTTTGTTTTTGGTTGATTGGCTTGGAGGGTGGAGAGCCAAGAAGGGTCTGAGATAACCTTAAATTGGGTGAGTGGATGGCAGTGGTATTTGACTACATGAGGGGTGTGAATCGGGGAAAGAAAACAGAGAGAGCTGTTGTGTTTTGAACTCTTCGGTGTGAGCTGCCTGTGCAATATCTAGAGGAAGTTGTGTGGTAGCTTTTGGATCTCAGTGGCAAGGGAAGAAAAGGTAAAAGTTTAGGGGTCACCCAATTTTGTCAAAGAGAGGGGCAGATGAAGTAATTGGAGCCCTCTGTGAGAGAACTGAGAGTGACAGGAATAGTAGAAGAGCAGCCAGAGACAGATTCCCAGGAAGGAGAGTTTCTAGGAAGAGCCACAGAGAGGGACCAAGAAAGATAAAGACTGAAGTGGTTGAGCCTTTCCCAGTTAGAAAGCCGTCGCTGACCTCTGTGGGGTGATGGAGACAGAAGCCAGACTGGAGTGGGAAGGAAAACGATGAACAGAGAAGAGCCAGCAGAGGTCATGAGGTGGTGACAGCAAGCGTAGGCTGGTCTCTCAGGTGGCTGGTTATGAAGCAAGGAGCGTGAAGGGCATGTAGGTCACTGTGGGGTGTGTGTGTAGAGATAAAAGAGACTCCAAATAGATTGGTAGACAAAGGAGACTGCTGGTAGTGAGGAAGAAATGTAGTGTATGACCAGTGGGTATACTTAATGCCACTGAACTGTGTACTTGGAAATGTTGTTAAATGGGGGGAAATGTATGGGAGTAGACAGGAGGCAGATACAGAGAACAGAGAGGAGTGGCTGGACAACCTCTGACTGGTGGAAACTTCTCAAGCAGGGGGAGGGGAGAAAGAGAT
The DNA here is from genome assembly GCA_019455555.1 of Galemys pyrenaicus. Lineage (NCBI taxonomy): Eukaryota > Metazoa > Chordata > Mammalia > Eulipotyphla > Talpidae > Galemys > Galemys pyrenaicus. The sequence goes on from JAGFMF010011958.1 coordinate 2,887,602, forward strand.
TAAGTGTGGTGACTGGAGAGCAGGAAGGTGAGGCCATCCGAGTCTCTCTTCTCTACCCTGCGAGAGGCCAGGGCATGGGGAGGGGAAGGGTACATGTGGAGTAGGGAGCCTGAGAAGAATCCACATTTACAGGCACCAGTGAGGGTTCCCTAAAAGGATTGCTGGGCAATGTTATATCCTTACCTGTGGCCACATCAGTCTGTACTGTTAGCAGTTTTTTTTCCAGAAGTTCAGAAGTCATTGTGACCCCATTCCATGTCCAAAACTGGCATTTCAAGTGTCTAGCTGTCTGTCTCTATTTGCCAACCTCCCTCTCCACCCAATCTCTAGGCAGCCTTATCAGAAGCTGGTGAGAAGTGAAATGTACAGTGGCCCTTTGGCCCCTTTGTCACCCTGCTCTGAAAGAAGTCCTGCCTTCCAGAAGCCTGAGGCTCACGACAGCTTTGTGGTTTTCTGACGCAGATGAAACATATGCACACAAACCCTGGACTTAGAAAAACAATGGGTCCTTCCTTCACCTATCTTCGGGGAGGTGGGCTGGGGGCTATCTTACAGCATTTCATGGCACTAATACCACTCTTCTTTTCTAGAAACCAGTTTCTTTTTATAGGGAACAGTTACTCTGAAACTATTTGGGTGTTGAAAACAAAGCTGCCTCCAGGTCTTGGCTCCTGTCCTGGCCTCTCCTGCTGGCAGGAACAGGTCCCGAGTTGGGTGCATGGGCGGCTGGGCGGAGCATGTTTAAATCAGGTCCAGAGCTGGTGGTAGTTGTGGGGAAAGGGCAGGTCTCTGGAGGGCAGAAACCACCTGGGTTCCCCTGTAGGATTCTGGATCTCTGTATTTGTGTTCCTTCTCCCAACCTGGCAACTTTCCTAAGACACTCAATGCATTTTTATTTTATATGACTGCTGCCTCGTATCCTGACAGAATTTGCCCAAATCCCCAGATGCCTGGGCAGGCTGGAGAAGTTCATTTACATCTCTATCCATCCATCCATCCTTCTGTGCTTCCATCCATCCATCTCTGGTTGAATTAAACAAGATGAAACTCAGTGAAGGTAGTTACAAGGTCTGATGAGTCTTGAAACAAAACAGGGTGGGGGCAGGAGTGGCAAATTTTAGAAATAACACGAGTAATAAAGATACTGGGGTACAGCATGCTGGCAGCATAGTGTACATTCTGTCAAGTTTTTTCTTTTTTAATTGGGGTTACACTTCTGCTGGGTAGAACAGATAGTGTGTGTGGGGTGGGGGGGAGGGAGGGTTGGGTGTGAGGTGGTAACAAATGCCAGAGGGAAAATACAGCAAGGTGAGCCGGTAGATAAGGAGTTTGATGAGAAGTGAGGGCTTTTCAAGTCAGTGGTCATAAAGGGTTTCTTGAAAAAGGTGGTATTTGAGCAAGACTTGAAGAAAGTGAGGAAGTAGCCATCTCCATCTGGGGGACGAGCATCACGTGAAAGACTAAAAAGGACAAAGGGCAGGTGAGCAGCCACTGCAGGGCTTGATGAGCAGAAGGCAAGTCTAGGTAGTGCCTAAGAACATGGGAGGCAGAGGGGAGCAGTAGACAGGCAGGGGGTGGGAGCGAGGGCTGTGACTGCTCCGAGCCCATAGGCCGTTGTGAGGATGCAGTGAGATGGGACGCCACTGGGAGCTTTGAGCAGAGGGATGGCCTGACTTGACTGTTGTTTAAGTGACTGATTTGGCTGTTGTGTGGAAACTACTCTGGGGTCGGGTTTAGACTGTGGGGCCAGGGAGAGCCTACTGCAGACATCCAATGAGATGACCCTGACTTTAATGAGCGCGGGGAAGAAAGACTGGTGAAAGGCGGTGGGTTGGGGCTGACTTGAAGATAGAACAGGCAGAATTACTGAAGAATTGACAATGCCATGTGACAAATAAGGATAATCCCAAGGTTTTTGGACTGAGAAACTGGCTGGATGGTGGCTCCATTTACTGAGATGCACGATACTCAGGAAGACACTGGCTGGGCGTGAGAAAGGGGGTCAAGGACTTGGATTTGTGTGTGTGTGAAGTTGAAGCTGCCTGCCAAGTATCCAGGTAGACTTGTCGAATAAGCAGTTGGTTGTACAAGTTCCGAGGAGACACCCATGCTTGGGCACCATCACTATCTGTTATTATATATTATTTAAAGGCATGGAACTGAGGGAGAAGCTCCAGGACAGAGCTTTTCAAAGTAACTTGTATTTTAATTAAGGGATAGTGAAATTAACATAGTAGAAACGAACAGGTTTTTGTTTTGTTTTAATTAGAATAGAAAATATCAGAGTATCTCAGTAGGAAGGGTGAGTTTGATCTTGGGAAATTTTAAAGACACATATCAATACATAGAAAGAGATAGCTAATGCATACAGCTTGAAAAATGAAAAAGCTACCGATGTGTAGGGAGTGAATGCAGAGTGAGAAGAGTGATGACCTGCAGTACAGTTCTTTCAGGAATTGGAGTGAGCTTGTCAAGGGGGCTGGGGCAGGGATTTTAAAGCTGAGAGGTCTTATGTTGATGGGCATAGTTCAGCTGGAAGCAGGTGAGTAGATGTAGGAGGAAAGGTAGACGGGGTTGTGTAAGAGAGAGGGAGGGTCGGGTACATGGAGGAGGGTACCTCAGGGCCAGCACGTGGATAGATGTCTCTTCATTGTCATAGGGAGACAGTTGAGGTGGGGATAGACATTAATGCTAAGAACTTGGAGGTAAACGCTAAGAAAGGGAAGAAACAGAAATAGGGGACAGAAATGAGCAAAATGGGTAGATGGCAACTATTTTGGAGGCTGTTACATGAAAGAGGACCTAGTTTTCCTTTGATACTTTGCAGAGGTAAATTCTGGACCAATGGGTAAAAAATTCTAGGCAGAATGAATGAGTCTGGTCTTTCTTGGTAAGAATTAGGAAGTTAACTGTTCCAGCTGTTGGGAGATTGACTTCTCGGTGAGATAGAATGTTGTCTGCCATTGGAGCTGCGTGGGTGAGTGGGTGGAGGATGAAGGACGCAAGTGTGGGCTGGCTGGTCAGGCGCGATGGTGTCTTATGTCCCACCCAGCCTTACTACTGTGTATATTGTGATTCACTGCATTTGGTAAGGCAGACTAGACAGTGGAGAAGCACCAAATTCTCTTCCAGGGCAATCTCTTGCCAGTTCGTATGTTTTGGGCCAGCTTTATCAAGCTTTCACTGCAGGCTTTGTCCCTGAGAGGGGAAGCTAATGAAGATGTCCCAGAGTCCCTTAGTGGGACCTTACATTTTCCCTTAAAGATGACCAGTCTTTAAGGGTTGTTCATATCCCTTTGGCCTGCTGGAGTTTTGGTGCTCTCTGAACCCCTGTGCTGAGCTGGCCCTAGAGGTCATCCCACACAGCCTGCTGGCCAGGCCACTCCCTGCATCTGCACAAGTGGATTGTGCTACCCAGCCACCCACAAACCTCATTGAGCACCTACTTTATGGTTGGAAGTGCTGAGCAAAATAGATTGGTGCCACCCCTGTGGAGAACAGCTTTTACTTGGGGTTCTCCTTTGCTTGTGCTTTCCCACATCCTGGTGGATGTCTCCCCTGCCGGAGGCCCTCATCAGGCCAGCTGGTAGTCTCGATCATAGCATTGCTTCCAGATTAGTGGGCAGGAGGTGTCAGTCTTTTGGTCTCTGCACATCAGCTCTTGTGCCCTTGGTTGTCAGTGGGTGGAGGTTCACCTTGTCTCCTGCCCTCTGTTCCTACAGTGAGTGCAGCAGCATAAGGTGATTTCAAAATGTTTGGGGATTGACTCCACAGAAGTATTGCTGATAGCTAAGGTGGTTGAACCTGCTGAAGAATGCAGACTGATTAAGTACAGTGTTAGGACTATTTTAGTTACGTGACTTCTCAGTAGCCAGTAGGAAGAATTGCAGTGAAACCAGACCACTCTTACTCCCTTTATAAAAGGGCTCCATTTCAAAGGAGCAGATGCAGCGATAAATGGTGGAAGTGGTGGTGGTGGTGGGGTGTGTGTATGTGTGTGTGGGGTAATGAATCCTGTGTTGTATGTCCTTGCTAAATTTATTTGACCCCAAATATCTGTTGGTAAGTGGGCAGCTCTCTTCCTAGCAATGGGGTCTGACTATATTCTTGCAGGTTCTGGCTCACAGGCAGCAAGGGGCAAGGAACATGTATTTTGCTGAGCTTTTTAAAAATTCCTCCAGCTTAGATTTGCAGTAGGTCTGTATGCAAAACCACATTGCATTTTTGTATGACCTTTAAACTTCATCAACTGCAACTTCCCCTCCTGCAAAATGAAGATACATATAGTATCTACGCCCGAGGATGGTGGTAAAGATGAAAAGGCAGAAGGTATGGATCTGACAGCTAGGAATTTCTCAGTTAACTCTTTCTGCCATTATTGATGGAAGTCCTTTTATCTTTCTTGTAATAACTAAGTTTGTCAGGAATTTATGACACAGAACTTATTCCTTTGGCCCCTCCCTCCCCTCAATGTCATTACCACACCTTGTAGAACTAGAATGAATAGAGAGAACTAGAAGTGGTCCAGAGCTAGAATTTGATGGAATGGAGAGGAGAAAGAGGGACGAAAGAACAGAAAAAGGTCTGAAACATTTTTCTTTCTTTTCTTTTTTCTTTTTTTCTTTTTTTTAAAGATTTATTTATTTATACATACAAGAGCTGGGGTACAGGCCAGAGTTGCGGGAGGTGAGAGGATTTACCAGACAGAGCGGGGAGCAGAACAGGCAGATCAACGGAAGCACACTGCCAAGGGCAGCAGCGGGGCGAGGCAGGAGAGGTCTGCCTTGCCATTTGGGTCTCCTCTCTGGCAGGAGGCAGGGATTGAACTCGTGCTGCAGTGGCTGCGGTTTGCTTCATAGTGCGTTGCTTAACCCACTGCGCCACCAGGGAGGCCCCATTTTTCTTTCTTTTAAAAAAAACAAAGTCATCTGAGCTTTCTCGTTTTGTTATATAAAGAGCCATTTAAGTTGCCCGAACATGACCTTTTGTTGCTGGGATTCTAAACTTCTGGACAGTAATAACAATACTGCTTTTTATTGGTCTTGCTGTATGACTGACCTGCTAAACAGTTTACACTCAGTGCTTCAGTCCCTGCAAAACACTCTGACCTGTTGACTATTACTTTCACTTTACAGATGAGGAACCTATAAGACCCTGGGCCTTGGGCACTGTCCTTTCTGATTTCTTGTTTTTTTCTGGGTTATTTGGGGGCGTGCGTCAGCATCAGTTCTTCTGCTTATTGAGCATTTGGTTCTGACTTGGACTCTTTAGCGTTTGGGGATAGTCGAAAGGCAGAGGTCATCATTTCTCAATTGGGGAGATACTCTTAACTTGCTTCTGGAGAAGTAAAGAGTGTAAGAAAAAGATGATTGGTCAGAGGAGCTAGGGCATACCAGTGTCTTTTGGGAATTGGAGACTTGGAAAAGAGAACCCAGAGGTCATGTGGTCTTGGTGCTTCTCTGACTCCTCGAGAGGGCAGGTACACAGTCAGAAATCAGGTGGCGTGTGCCTTCAAACAGAAGTGCTGCCTTCTTGTTAATTGTTCCTTGTAGAATGTGGCTGCCTTCCCAGGCTGACCGCTGTACTCATAGATTCCATTTTTTGGTAGCACGTTGGAATTTCCTCTGTAACCCCATCTAGTTCTCCACCTTTCCCAGCCACACAGTCCACAGTTAGTGCTTTCCCCAGGGATGTCCTTTCTGGTGAGGAGGGACCCTCACTGGACCCCCATACAGAATCCCAGAGGGATTCTTTTTTTTTAAGGATTGATTTATTTACGCATACAAGAGCTGGGGTGTAGGCCAGAGGTGCGGGGCCAGGGATGGGCGGTAGGGCGGAGTGAGAAGAGTCATCAGAGACAGAGTGGAGAACAGAGCAGGCAGATTAACTCAAGTACACTGCTGAGGGGAGCAGTGGGCAAGACAGGAGAGGTCTGCTGCGCCATGTGGGTCACCTTCCTGACCAGGGATAGAACTCATGCTGCAGTGGCTGTGGATGCTTCATAGTGTTGCAACCTAATCCCTTGTGCCACCATGAAAGCATGTTTTGGGATGTCTAGGAAGAAAGTCTGATGAATAATGCACTTTTGGTTACAGAGGTGCCTTCACAGTTCTGTTTAGACAAGCCACCATGAATCCTCCCAGGGGATTCTATTTCTCTCCTAACCCCACAGAAACATAGTGTTTCCACTACAGGTTGGACTAGTGCTGCTAAGACCTGGCCCCTGCCCTACAGGTGCTCACACTTAGTGGAGGGGAGAGGGAGAGTGCCCTTGCTGGTGAGTAGTGCCACACGGGACACAGGGTAGACCCACTGCATGAGGACGGGTCCTGAGGTGAGCTGGGCACTGTGTCCTGTCTCCTCAGCCTCCTGCGGAGTCAGCTCAGTGCTCATAGGTTGGAGAGTCAGACAGTGGAATACGAGCTGAATACCAGTAGGAGAGGAGGGCTGCCCCTGCTTGTACGCGGAGCTTGCCTCCGGCCTGGAGAGCCTACGTCAGGGCTGTGGGAGCGAAGAGGCCGCAGGAGCTGGGGAGCTGTTACAAGTGACAAGGAGCCTCATTGCCCTGCCCCAGGGGAGGACCCGTGTTCCCATTCACAGGCAGGGGTGGCCCGAGCCGCCCTTGCTGCAGAAGTACAGGTCAGGACTCAAGGCACTTTGGCCAGTGTGGTCCTTGTCTCTGACAGAATTCGAAGACACTTCTGTAACCAAAAGTGCATTATTCACCAGACTTTCTTCCTAGACATCCCAAAACACGCCTTCCTGTATGCCTGCTTCGCAGTTCTGTTTAGACAAGCCACACCGCTGGGTGGCAAGGGGCGTTCCTTGGCTTGCCCTGAGAGAGGCGCCTGCTCTTCTGCTGATGTGTCAATACGCTGCGTGTAGGAGAAATTCACCCAACTTGACACTGCTTCATACGCTCGATGTGTAATTCTTGTTTTCTCTTTCCTTTTTCTATTTTTAAAGATGATGCTCCCGCAACCCCTCAAATAACCACCCACCTATTCTGAGCGCTGGAGATTTGAGTGTGCTCGGAACCAGCCATGAGTCAGTCACAGCCTTTTACTCTTGTTGTAAATAGAAACATAAACCCTGTTCCTGCCTGTTTTGTAGGCTGTCTCTCCAGCCGTTTCCTCCACAGCCAAGGAATGTTCAGGGCTTCTGAGCCAGCAGTCAGTTGCCACAGGACAGAGCATGCCGGGTGTCGTCCGTGAGCAGGAACAGCACCCAGGCCCTCCGGCATCACGATCTGTTCCTCTTCCCTCCTCAGACTCCTCGCTTCCCTTATTCCTTCCTTCTACACCCTGGCTTTTCAGTCCCTGGAGTTTCTGGCACCTCTGAGCAGGGTTCCTAGTCTCTAGGTTCCTGGTTCCTGTGATTATAAATGTTGATTTTCCAGGATCTTGGGGTATATGGTACCCAGAGGCGGTTCAGGAGAGGCCAGGAGGGGCTGGCCTTGGGGAGTGAGGGAAATGCACTCACGGCTGCCTCAAGTGAAGCAGAGTGCTGGGTAGGTTCCCTCCTTGGAGGAGATACCTGGGCCAGCAGGCTGTGAGCAGGGCCGGAGCCACCTTGGAGTTGCTTCCCTGTTGCGGCCGTTGGGCTTGCAAAGTAGGAAAAACGAGGCACCCCATGGGAATTCATCGTGTGTCATCTTACCTTGGGCGCCTGTCACATTGTTCCAGGAACCCGCTTACTCCACTGTCTGTTGTCAGTCGTGGCCTGCAGGTCTGGGTCCCTCCGACTTGGCGCTCAGACTCACCTCTCACCTCTCTGAAGCAGGTGCCTGGGATGTTGGCTGAAACCTGCACATTTGAAAGTGTTTGACCTCTATGGGAGGGTTGGAAGCTGGTTGTCAGCGGAGGTGTCCCTCGATTAGAGATGCTCTGAGCTGGTGAGCCACGCTGTGGGGGTGAATTGTTTCAAGCTGAGTGGGCTGCAGCTGCTGAGGGGGTGTCGGTTCACGCAGTAGCACCCTTTGGAGCTGATGGCCCAGACTCTTTCAGGGAGGTGTGAGCACATGGCAGGTGTGGCTGTGGGGACAGCTCGTAGGAACAGGTGCTGTGGGATTGTCCACATGTCGGTTTCCACAGGAACGTCATGGTACCAAGTGCTCCAAATCCTGGCAAGAAATGGAAGTGGCTGCAGTTTGGAAACAAAGAAAAATCCTTGCTTCCTTGAGTCCAGGCCAAGATCAAACCCAGTGTGTTTGAAGTTCTGACTGTGGTGGCCTTCAAGTTGGCTGAACACGGATAGGGTGTGTGGGGCGGGGCTGCACAGCGCTGTCTGCTCCCAGGAAGCTGCAGAGATCTCCACAGAGAAGAGGGGCAGAGCTAATGACCTGGGGCCTTTGCTGCTAATTGTGGGTTGTTGTCTGTTGCCCTTTGCTCTGCCCTTGGAGAAACACAGCCTGTTTTTTCTGCCCCTGCAAGCCACCCTTTGACTAGCTACAGTTTCTCACATAAGTCTTGTCCTTTAAGAAAAACAAGGGGGTTCTTTCCCTGAACTTTACGACATATCTCATGTTGCTCACTGCTGCCTAGAGTGAACTTTCACTTAGGGCAAACTGAGTTTGTTCTGGTTAAACCCATTTCTCACTGGATTCTTGCCTTGTGGATCTGGGAATAATCTGTGTTTTTAGTGGTATAGCTGTTATAGGCAGGGCCAGGAGAGGTGGTCAGGTAAGAAATACAAAGCAGGTACTCAGTCATTTTGTTCAACACCCTTTTGTCAAAATGTTGATGAGGGGAAAAAATAGATTCCTGGCCAGAGCCCCCCTGTCAGTGTGGCGTGTGTATGCTCCCTGTGTCTGGGGGGTTTCTCTGTTGTTCTGCTTCCCTCCCACACCCCAAAGCTGTGCATGCGAAGCCCCTTAGTGCTTCTGTATGGCCCCAGTCTGCCTGAATGAGTGGGCCCTGCGATAAGGTAGACCCCTGTCCCAGGTGGGCCCCCCCTTTTGTCCTGAGCTCTCAGAATAGACTCTGGCCACCGGCAACTCTCAACTGGAATAAGCAGGTTGGAGGATGACTACAGAGGACTGCTTAGTATTGGAAGCTTTTTGGACCTTTATTTAGAGGTTCGGTGACACTTGTGTGGCCAGAAATACGCTGTAGAGACTGGGCTCTTATTGATATCAACGGTAAAGTTGGTTGTTATTTCCCTGGAAGTCGGTTTCCAAGGATCTGTTGATTGTTAAGCAAAGGCTTACTGTATGTGAGATGAGAAGCCAACTCAGTGTGTTTGGGGTAAAGAGTGACCACCTTTGGCTTGACTGCCAGTGTACTTGGAAGAACGCTGTGTCTGTTGACATAGAGAGCTTACGGGGGAAGTGGTAGTTCCTTATATTTAGGTACTACTTGCATGAGACTTGAGACACATCTTCAGTTGATTTGGTTTCACCTTGTAGTATTATAGTGAGGTATGGAAGAAGCAGGTGGTGTTTCCACTACACCAAAAGGGATTCTGTTGCTCAGTGACTCACCCAGTGTAAGCGTGTCAGGCAGGGGCCTCCCTGGTGGCGCAATGGGTTGAGCGCCACACTGTGAAGCATCTGTGGCACAGCAGTGTGAGTTTGATCCCTGGCCAGGGAGGGGACCCACACTGGTGCAGCAGACCTCTCCTGCCTCGACCACTACTCCCCTCAGCAGTGCATTTTAGTCGATCTGCCTGTTCTGCTCCCCGCTCTGTCTCCGGTGACTCCTCTCAGCCCCTGCATTTCTGACCTGTACCCCAGCTCCTGTATGCATAAATAAATCTTTAAAAAAAGTGTCAAGCAGAACATGGGTCTCTTCCATGATGCCTGTCTCCCGAGAGTTTATTTTTTCAGCACGAGTGCTGAAAAACTCCCGCTACCCTGGTTTCACTGTGTTGAGTCACTTGACCCCCACATCCCCCCTAACACGGTGGATCAACAACTCGGGTTTCACTGTGTTGAGTCACTTGACCCCCACACCCCCCCTAACACGGTGGATCAACAACTCCCGCTTCATTTCTCTGCACTGAGTGACACCCGGTCTGTCACGCTAGGACTGATTTGTGACAGACCCTCCTGACGTGCACCAGCAGCTGTGCCCGTCAGGGCTTCCTCAGCACTCCCCTCATAGACCTTCAAACTGGAAGAGCTGTAGAGATCATCCAGCCTCGCCTCCTTGTCCTGCACAAGGGAAACTTGAGGCCTTCTGAGGCAGAGGTGACTAACAGGGTCACGCAACCAGTAGCTGACACGTGTGGGCTCAGAGCCAACTTAGTGCTTGTCTCTTACCCTTTCCTACTTCTCAGTTCTTCTGGGGCTTAGTCTGGTATCTGGCCCTTTGCCTCCTCCCTCTAAGCAGTGATGAGCAAGAAAACACAGAACAAAATGATGGCACCCAGTCTGGGTGAGTGTATAAAGGAGCACATAGGCGCTGTCCTGTGTCGGAGCTGTCCAGCAGACTAGGATGAAGGTGCATAGAGGGTCGGGATAAGTGGAAGGTGTGGACATCATCATCATTGTTGTTGTTAAAGGTATTTGTGAGCCGAATGGAGCAGCTGTAAAACCTTCCCATCCTGCTGTGCACTGCTGCTTACAGGGGTAGAACTTTTTCAGACCTCTAAGTCCCTGTTGACTTTGAGAGCTCTCGACTCGGTGGTTTGGTGTCTCTGGCCAGTCCTTTTGGTTCTCTGTAGACGTCCTCCTCTGCACCCCACAGGTCTGTGGTGTCATCTTTCTCTGCCAGCCCCTGCAAGTTGCTGAGTCTCTTGACTCTTCCATGACAAATGGCTCTTGTCTTCCCGTGGATGTTCCTTGTGAGACTTGCTTTCATGGGTTCAGCTACCAACCCTCTGCTAACCACCCCCAAATCTGGGTCTGAGTCCCCAGCTGCTCCCCTAAGCCGTGCCCGAGGCCTGCCTTGTGAGTACCCCACATGGACAGCGCAAAAGTGACGGTTCCATCCCACCTCACAGATGAAGTTTCTGGTTCTAACTGTTGGCCTGTTCTCCATTCACTCAGGGACCTGAGCTGCAAACCTGGGGCTTGAGACTTGCTCTTGACTGCCCCTTGCAAGCTCTCTGTTTACTGCCTGTGCCCTGTCTTCCTGTTTTCTCTGCCTGGCTACTACTCCTCCCGGTTCATCTTGCACAAGAGCTCCACTTCCCTGTGGTTTCAGCAGACCCTGCGCTGTCCCCACATCCCTGTACCCTCCCTCCAAGGCCACTTAGTATAGCGCATTTAGCATTCTGTTCACGAGTCTAACGGTCTGTCTTACACTAGCAGATAAGATCCTTGAAAGCAGACTCTGTCTTACTCATCTTTCCACCTCCAGGAAGGTGTGTGGTGTATTGAAGACAGGCAGTGCTCGGACAGTGAATGAGTGGCTCCAGCACCGAGGAACTCCACTCTGGAAAGGAGTTCCAACTTTGAAGATGTCGATAGACCTAAGTTTGGATTCGCTGACCATTCTTTTATCTTTCTCTTTCTTAGATTAATGTGACAGTGGCAGGTGGATCAACAGCCATCCAGTGCCCCTTTGCTGGGGAGGACTCTGAGAAGGGGAAGCATGGAGGAGAGCAAGAACGAGACGACCAATCACGCTCACGTCCTCTTTGACCGGTTTGTGCAGGCCACCACCTGCAAGGGCACCCTCAAGGCCTTCCAAGAGCTCTGCGACCACCTGGAACTGAAGCCTAAAGATTACCGCTCCTTCTATCACAAGCTTAAGTCCAAGTTGAACTACTGGAAAGCCAAGGCCCTCTGGGCAAAGTTGGACAAACGGGGCAGCCACAAAGACTACAAAAAGGGAAAAGCATGCACTAATACCAAGGTAGGGGCTTGACCAACTCCAGGCTCTCTGGCCGCTGAAAAGGAAGTAGGCACACGAGAAAGACTGAGTGGAGGGAGACTGGGTGAGCACAAGGCAGAGTCCAGCCCTAGCCCGGTACAGGAAATGAAGCGTGTAGCTCGTGGGAATGTGTGGACCCAGATCCGGTGCCTTTGCTCACTTGATGGAGTGTCATACATGCGTGGTGTGTTCCGTGGGTCAGACCCGACTCCAGGTATAGCTCGTGTGTCACATAGTGAACATTCAGGGTTCACATATTTAAGAAGATCCTTGAAGTCCTGTCGTAGAGGAGCTTTTTTATATGGCTGAGACGCTTTTGAATCTCACGTTAAGGGAACACAGGTCATTTAGCAAAAATTGCCAAGCCCTGTTAGCATCCTGTCTGAACGTGGCTTTGAGGCGCTTGACCTGTCACCTTCACCAAGTCGGCATTCAACACCTATCAACCACTCAGGTGCAGATAGCGCTTGCCGCTTGCCGGCTTGGAGTTCTGCCACAGGCTCCAGCCCGCTCCCCACCCTATTCCAAAGGTCTGTTTTTGATAAGAAGCTTGGTGTGAACCAAAGTATTTCTGGAGAGTTTCTTTTTTTTTTTTTTTTTTCCTTTTTCCTTTCTTTTTTATTTTCTTGTATCTTTGTTTATTTTTGTACAATATTTGAGTTCTCACCTTAAGTGTAGTCCCCATGAGTCTCCTACCACCACAGAGTTTCTATGAAACAGATGAGCCTGGACAGAGGCCTGGGGTGTGCTTCCCGGAACAGGGGTAGGTGTGTGGTAGGAGCAGAGCACAGCCTGCTTTCCTCCTGTGGAAGATCACCTCTGTGAGAAGTGTGGGAAAAGCTAGCGGGGGAATGAAGTTGCAGCTGACTTTATAACTGTGTCATTAATGTCCTTTCATGAGTTTTAATTTGCCCAGTTAGTGCACATCTACAGATAATGCCTGGTGGGATTTGCATTTGGATAGCTATTCATCAGCAAAATTCAGGAAATTCTTCGCTAGTATGTAGACCTTCAGGATCATTTCCCAGGATTTCCCATCCACCGTTGGTGGCTTTAGAACTCTGTTCAGCATACAAAACTTTGACTCTTGAAAGTTGCCTCCTGGTAATCGTTTGAGAGATAGGCCCATTGTGGGCCTCTCAAGGTGGCCTGGCCTGTGTGTTTAATAATTTGTGTGTTTTTAGAGAGAAATTTGCTGGGCTCAGATGGCTTCCAAAAAGGTCCTCTCCTCCCGATGAAAGATGAGGTGTGATTTTCAAGTCACGTTGCCGTGATAAGCCATGTTAACATGTCACGACCTGCCTGCCTTACCAGGCACCCAGGGTGAACATGCTCTGGGTTCAGGCCCAGCCCTCACCATTCAGTCTTTTTTAATCCATGGCAGTCAGTAGCTTTGCTCTCAAGGCATCACAAGTGTTCTGCCATCACCCAGGTGGGGTTAAAGGTTTCTTGGTTGTAGGGAGAACAGCCGTTTAGGAGCTTCAGGGAACGATGGTTGTGAGATCTTGAAACATTTAAGGAAATGTGAGTTTCCTCAAGGGTGCTGCCTTTGCCCTGAAGGCCACTGTATTTTTCAGTGTCTCATCATCGGAGCTGGCCCCTGTGGTCTCCGCACAGCCATTGACTTATCCTTATTGGGAGCCAAGGTGGTCGTCATTGAGAAGCGAGATGCCTTCTCCCGAAACAACGTCTTGCATCTCTGGCCATTCACCATTCACGATCTGCGAGGTCTGGGTGCCAAGAAATTCTATGGCAAGTTCTGTGCTGGAGCCATTGACCATATCAGTAAGTAAAACCAACTCTCCTATCGAACCCACCCGCCCCCTACCTCCTGGTCAAAGGAAAGAGACAGGCAGATTATCTGAGGAATTCACACTCTGTGATCATTAGTATCTACCAGACAGAAAATTCTGCTGGAATCAGAATCATTTCTGTGAGTGTAACTTAAGGGTTCCTAACTTAGGTCTTGGATTCTAACTGAGTGCTTGCAGTGAGTAGGTTTTGGGGCCAGGCTAGGAACAACACTACCAATCTTGGCATTGACCCAATGGCGGTGGAGTCCAGTGAAGAAGCACCAGACATGTGGTGCACCGTAATGTGATAGAGACACTCTACTGATGTCAGAACAGAATGCTACGGGCACACTCCTAGGGAAACCACACTTAGAGATGAACTAGAGGCCTAGTTGGGTCATGAATGGCAAGTCTATAATGGAATTCCTTTGTTTAGGTGATTCTTGAGAGGTCTCCCACCAGGACATGCTTGTTCTTGTCATCTCCAGGCTGATCTTGGGCCTATGCTTTCCTAAGATCCCATAGAGTTAATGCTGACAGTGGTTTTGTCTGCCTGACTGTTAAGTGGCCTAGCTGAAAAGCAATTCAGTGTAGACTGTATCTGCATTATGAAGTTGAAGTCTTGTTTATTGATCATCATTAATGATTCCAGGGAAACCTTCCCAAGGAACTTTGCCCTGAGCTTCCCCAGCTGTGCCCTGTAAATACATTCCACTGCAAAAACTTTTGCTGTTAGTGTTGTGCCGGTTTATCAAACACTGGCTGACAGCTGCCATATTCCACTGGCAGAGGAAGGCTCTGCCCAGCTGCCAGCCTGGAGTGTGTAACACATCCTGGAACTCACTGCCTGCAGCAATAAAATGTGGGCTAGCATGGGATTCAGTGAGTCCTTGGGAGTGTGACTCAGAGGGGCAGTGATTATGGTGGTAAGCTGGGGAAAAGAGTTGTGGTGACTTAGAGGATTTGCATATACTCCCAGCAATTTAGTCTTGGACTGCAGGTAAGATTGGTCTTAAGAGAGGGCCAAAGGTCAGTAATTCAGTCAATTGTGTGCCTCAGGCGTGGCAGGATTGGTTTTAGAGCTGCTAGATCAGGGGTTAGATTTTCATCTCAGTGTACTTGGGGCTGCTGCCAGGTTGGGTACCTGGTGGGTAATCCCTGGACATCAAATTAATCAATAAATCTCATTATGATGAGTGAGATTTTTCAATCACTTGCAACCTTAGTTTCTTTCTGAGGTTGGATTGAGATTTCCCCGTTTCTCCTTATAAGAATATGTGAAGATCAGTGAGGTGGCAGGCAAAGGAGGGCTGCTATGGGGGTCTCTGCGAGCGGCGCAGCCCCTGCGTAGCACACCGACAGCACCCCTCTGTGTCTCCTGCAGGCCGTGTCAGTGCCGGGGCCTGGCAGGGTGTGGATTCGGGTAAATAATGGTGGTGCTGGCCGAATCCGAGGAAGATGGAAAGGAGAGTCCTGTGGGCTATTTTCACATGTTGTCTCGAAGCTTTGGTTGTTTTGAACACCTAACCCAAGAGGTTGAAGTGACCTTACATGTCTCTAGAACATCCCTTCCACAAAATTGTGTTTTCCTTTAAAAAAGAAAACAAGAAATTCTAGGTTGTGCTTGGAAAATGTCTGCGCTGTGGGAGGCTTTGAAAATCTGGGTAAACTGTGTCGCTGGGCAGGTGGGAAGCTGAGCAGGACCTGCCAGCTGGTACCCTCTCGCCAGAGTGCTTCTCCAGTGCCACTTTGTGCTCCCCAGGTATCCGGCAGCTTCAGTTAATACTTCTCAAAGTCGCCTTGATCCTGGGCATTGAAATCCATGTCAACGTAGAATTCCAAGGGCTTGTACAGCCTCCTGAGGACCAGGAAAATGAACGTGAGTTGGGTTGGGCAAATGAAGGAGGGGATAAAAGGGCATGGAACGGGTGAGAAAGATGAGGGCCAGCGAGCAAACTAGAGGAACTTACAATGGTGGGAAACGTCCCTTTGTGAGTTGCCTTCAAAGCTTTCTTTCCGTGGCTTGCACCTCATTCTTTTTGACTTGCACTTGAGCACTGCGCCTACTTGAGTATCTAGAGAGGTCTCAGACATCTGCTGGGTGAGGGGGATAACCTTCATTTTCACTTTGTTTCCCAGGGATAGGTTGGCGGGCACTGGTGCACCCCAAGACCCATCCTGTGTCAGAATATGAATTTGAAGTGATCATTGGAGGGGATGGCCGTAGGAACACCTTGGAAGGTACTTGTCTCTGCTCCTTTGCCTGGCTTATAGCAGAGGGAAAAGTGGCTCTCGCCCCAGCTGGGATGAGAGTCTGTCATCACTCTCTGTGTTCCTGCGAAGAATATGTGTGCTACCCATTCTAACTCAGTGGCAGACCCTGCTCTCGCCTAGCCCACTGGGGCTGCAGTTACATCCCCTACATAGCACCCTTGTTAGAAGGTCTACACTAGGAGACAAACTATACTTTGAAGTTAGCACTGCAGGATTAAATCTAAACGTCAATAAACAGGATTCTTTCCCCTTTTAAAAATGGAATCCCGGGCCTCCCTGGTGGTGCATTGGGTTAAGCAACGCATTATGAGGCAGACCACAGTCACTGCAGCATGAGTTCGATCCCTGCTGCCGGCCAGGGAGGGGACCCACATGGCGCAGCAGACTTCTCCTGCCTTGCCCGCTGCTGCCCTTGGCAGTGTATTTCTGTTGATCTGTCTATTCTGTTCCCCACTGTCTCTGGTGAATCCTCTCACTCCCCACCCACCTCTGGCCTGTACCCCAGTTCTTGTATGCATAAATAAATAAATCTTTAAAAAAATAATAAAAAATAAAAAAAATAAAAATGGAATCCCTAGTACCGAGTAATTGTCTGGAGAGTCAGATTTCAAATTGTGAGTGAGTAAGAACCCTTATCATCCTTCCTCCCTGAGTTGTTCTTAGGTAAGTAGAGGAGAGGTACCCCAAAATCTTCCCATCCATTCATATCCCCACATTCCCATATGTCTTCATCAACACTCCCTCCTGTTTGACGTGATCTTCCTTCTCTGGCCAACTCTTGCCACCTCTGAACATTTCTTTTCTTCCAGGATTTCGTCGCAAAGAATTTCGTGGCAAACTGGCCATTGCCATCACAGCAAATTTCATTAACAGAAATACAACAGCAGAAGCCAAAGTGGAAGAGATCAGTGGTGTGGCTTTTATATTCAACCAAAAATTTTTCCAGGAACTAAGGGAAGCCACAGGTTGGTGTAGATAACCCTAAAGCAGTGAGGAAGAAATTTAAATAACCTCTTGATATTTCTGTTGGAGGGTCTGGTAGGGTGGGAGGCATTTGGTGTTAGTATGTATTGTTCATCCTTCTGCTTTTTTCTTTGCTCTTATATTTTGTCCTTGGCATAATGCCTTCCAGGTAGCTTATCTCTGGTGTTCTTTATTCTTAACACGGTAACTGGGATGCCCTGGGTTTGGTTGTTATTTTCTTATTTGCTCTGAAGTGTCATCTCTGCCTTCTCCCAAGCCTTCTCATCCCCTTCCCCTATGCTCTGGCCTTAAGCGGGGGTGCTTGGTGCAGTATGCTGTGGACTGGTAGTGTCCTCTGGTTTATTGAACCCCTGACTCTAGCCCCGAGGCCTTAGTCTCCCCTAGTTCCACTGTGGGCTCATAGGAAGCCGGGTACTGGAAGGGAATGAGGTGGTGGTGTGATAGCTTTTGAATAAATGTGCAGGAAATTCTAATGCTCTGTTTTCTACAACATGCTTTCTTTCCATTACATCTGTTTTTTGGATCAATAGAATTAAAAGGTTAAAACTTCCCGTTTTGCTTCCAGTATCCAGTTGTCTCCTTTTCTCCACTCAGCTTCCTGGAGAACTAGCAGAGGTTTTGGCCTGAGAACTAACCCAAATCCTTTTGCTAGAAGTTAGCCTTGGTCCCCTTCTCGTCCGCGGGTGTCTGCCTACTGTTGCTCTCCATTAGGGCAACTTGCGTGTCGACTGATCTTAGACCAGTGCGAGGGAGAACAAAGCTCCCCTGCTTTTCATAAACTGGATGCAGGAAGTGAGAGTCTGGGCTCTGACATCATTTTTATTTTCTTTTTCTCTGCCTGGAGTTTTATAACTCCAGTCTCTGTGGACCCACGTACAGTCTTTCTGGCTGCCCTAATGTCCCTTCATTTCAGCTGACTTATGCGCTCAAGTTTCTTTTCTGATTGCAGGTATTGATTTGGAGAACATTGTCTACTACAAAGACGACACGCACTATTTCGTGATGACGGCCAAAAAGCAGAGTCTGCTGGACAAAGGGGTGATACTGCATGTGAGCAATGGATTTCTTCCAGACCTCTTTTTGTGTTGTACAGGTTAATGTGCTCACCAGAAGGAATGCTGCTATCTGATCGTTTCTTCCTGCAAGGGAATGAAAATGAGCGCCTAACATCTCTCCTGGGAGCATACTCTGATGTTATTTAACTTTTTAAAAAAATTATTATTATTAAGAATTTCTAATGTAAACAGAAGTGGAGAGAACTATACAAGCCCTTGTTTGCCTGTTATCTAGTTTTAAATGTTATTAACACATGGCCAATATTGTTTCAGTGCCCCAAGCCCTTCCCTGCTCTTGCCTTTGGAGTGTTTCAAAGCAAGTTTGCAGATACCAGTTCATGGATAAAAATACTCAGTTTAATTTTAGGGAAGTTAGTTTGTAGTTATATATGCCCTGTTATTGGCTGGGTGATAGGTCATCTTTTGGGAGGGTGTGACCCAGGGAAGGGAGTTTGACTAAGACCTGATTATTGGTGTTTATGGGAGCCTGACAGTGGTTCTGATTTTTATTGCGTGTTTGCCTCGCAGAGGTCCGGGGGCCACAGACTATCTCAGGGCATCGTTAGACCCCCTCATGAGCTAACAATAAGGGCTTACTGTCTTTCGTCAGGTCCAGCTCAGTCCATGTGACTAATTGTGTGACTCTCCCTGGGATAATGATCTGCAGTGTGGGATCAGAATCACAGGGTGGATGGATGCTGAAAGAAAGGCTTCCTGAAGGAGAGTTTCTCAAGCCTTCCTGAGCCTGAATATGAGAAGTGCTGTCCCCATGTGACCAGAAGCCTAGAAAGAGGCACCAGACGTGCTGATTCAGGCCAATAACAGTTCCCACCAGAGACGCTTAGCTGACTTCAGGATGTCCTTTGTCTCTGCAGATGCTGATGAATCAAGTCCCTTTAGTCTGAATTACACTGTTGCCTTATCTGAGAGTGGTGTGGGGGGCGAGCTGACGGGCACGTGGCGAGGCCTAGCCCCCTTTCCACTCCCAAACCTTGTGTGATTCTCAGTCTCGTGGTCCTTATGTGTGGGAGAAACAGCACAAAGCAATTTGTTCAACCCTTTCTGCCAAAAGCACAAGCAAGATATATTTGATTGGATGCTTGATAAAATTGATTTGTGAATTATCTGGGGCGGTTATGTTGCTCTCAGTAAGAATAGAAAATGAATTAGCTGGCTTGTCTTAGCACTAATTTAAGGCTTTAAGATATCATCTTAGAATTATGGTTACCAGTTAAAATTAAAGAGAAACAATCTAGACGCCAGGACCTGGTTCACCTTTCCTTATGTACTGATTGGTTTGGAGAGAGCAGGGCCTGCCGTCCGTGTGCTGCTAGATACTGAGTCCACCGTGGCTACCTAGTGCTGCGCAAATGCTGTTTGCAGGACCAACTTGAGTGTTTGTGTTCTGGCTTTTAACATCTTGTAGTGGCAGCTGAAAGTACTCTCAGAGGCTCTTGGAAGCTTTAGGCCCCACTTCAGGAGAATAAGGACTTGGCTCTGTATGCCAGGACCCTCCAAAACAGAGAAGTTTCTAGTCTTTTATGTGAGAGCCCTTTTTCTCTCATCATTGTTTGTCATTGTCGGTGGGTTTCTGTGAAGCTTTTCAGAATCCTATGTATTATTTTGAAGCCTTCGTTCCACTTTCAGTATATTTTTTCCCAGCCTCCTGGATTATGCTTGTTCCCACCTCCACGTCTTTCTGGCACAGAAGCTTTCAGGACCTTCCTGTGGGTCTGATGCCTTAAACAGGGTTGAATGTTTACACAATATCCCAGTTGTCCAAAGCTATTTGCTACCCAGAAACTAGTGATTGCCAATAATAATGCAAACTGTAAAATGCCTTTTAGGTCACAAAGTGCCATCACGTACATTATTTTATCTGGTATTCAGAACTGCTCTGTGAGCTGGATTAGACAGGATTGAAGTAGTGACTTACTCCAAGTAAGTGAGAAGTCAGGACTGTTAATTTGTACAGGAGATTTGTTCTTGGGATGTGAGGAACTGTGAGGTCAAGGGAGAGGCTGGAACCAGGCTTTGCCTAGCATGCATGGTGTGGCTCCGTTCAGCGAGGCTTGTGTCTGCACCTGAGCGCTTCCGTCTCAAGCCTTTTCTCTCTCTGGAGACAGGACTATGCAGACACAGAACTCTTGCTCTCCCGAGAGAATGTAGACCAGGAGGCTCTGCTCAACTACGCCAGGGAGGCGGCCGACTTCTCCACTCAGCAGCAGCTGCCATCCCTGGATTTTGCCATCAACCACTACGGGCAGCCCGATGTGGCCATGTTCGACTTCACGTGTATGTACGCCTCTGAAAATGCAGCCCTAGTGCGGGAGCAGAACGGACATCAGTTATTGGTGGCTCTGGTTGGGGACAGCCTCCTGGAGGTGAGTGCTCAGGATGGCAGCACTTGGTGGTGGAGGCAGGGACGCGTCTGGGCAGCCTGGGTTGTAGAGAGAACAAGGCCGTCCATGTCTTACAGCATCCACGCACCCTCTGTGGAGTCACCCCCCAACGTGGGGAGGCTCCAGGCCTTGCTAAGTAGGCGGGCAGAGGTTGCACCTGCTGACTTGCCTCTCCACTAGTTTGAAGTAGAGAAGCCTTGTATCTGAACACTTGCCAAAAATGACTCTTAACAGCAAACTTTTTCCTTGTTCCTTAGTTTAGTTTCCCTCTTTTGAAAGATAATTTAACTATTTGCTCTCTTTCCCCGGCATAGCCTTTTTGGCCAATGGGAACAGGAATAGCCCGGGGCTTTCTAGCTGCCATGGATTCTGCCTGGATGGTCCGAAGCTGGTCTCTGGGAACAAGCCCCCTGGAAGTTCTGGCAGAGAGGTAACCCAGCATCCTTTCTGGAGAATACAGGGAATAGTGACAAATGTCTTCCTCGTATAGCAGACTACAGGTTCTTTCTTCCTTTTTGATTAAAAATAGTTTTGCAATTAAGACAGGAAAGGCAAGATACTTATTCTTAAGGTCATAGAATAAAGATCATGCCTTTCCTGTCTTAATGAAATTTGTCTTAATCTCTGTGTACCACTGAAGCTTGGTACCTGATTCCTTTATGGCAGGTATAGATACATGTAAGAAGCAAATTAAGCCCTGTTCTCTTACTAAAAAGACCTCTACTACTGAAATCAGCACGATGGTCGGGGATGCACTAGCAGAAGCAATTAAAAATGATTTGAATGCACAGAAACAATTAAGCTGCTTGTAAACATTTCCCAAACTCCCAAATGTTAGATGTTTTGAAATAGATCATCGCAATGCATGGCACATCCTAGGATTTGCTGGGTGATGAAGGGCAAATGCTTTGCCCAGAAGAACTAGAGAAACAAGGTTTCCTTGATAAAAGTGATGGTTGATAACATTTTAAAGCTGCTACTTGAGATACTCTGGGTAAATTTAGTAATGAGTTCTTTACCCATCTGTGATTTTCTTAAACACTACATATTGGCTTACTGGAAAAACAGCAGTGAGTCAGTTGCCTTTTAAATCAGGGTGAGACCTTTATGCCTGCCCCAGTGATTACTTGTTCTCGCTGATCAGTAGCTTGTCCAGGGCCTGTGGAATTACTGAGCTGATGCAGTTGGGAAGCAGGTTTGGAGGAGACCTGTCAAGGATGAGAATTTGTCATATCCTTCATGTCGTTGGAAGGTGGTCAAAAACTGGAATATTGTATATAAATAAAGAGAGGAAGCAAAACAAAACAAAAAAACTAGAATATTGCCAAAGGAGGGGGGTTGTTGACGGCGCCGTCACTGCACTGAATGCACCTGGCGTGTCGTTGCAGGGAAAGCATTTATCGGCTGCTGCCTCAGACCACCCCTGAGAATGTGAGTAAAAACTTCAGCCAGTACAGCATTGACCCTGTCACCAGATACCCCAATATTAATGTCAACTTCCTCCGGCCAAGCCAGGTAAGAGCCTGATGATGAGTTGTCTGCATCTGGGGCCATTTTCAGGACCCATCTGACTTGAGATATTGAAATTTGTTGATTAATACCAAACACACACAGCCCTTTTTCATAATTTGAGGACATATAAAAATGAAATGGTTCACTTGAAAAATAATGGTTAAAGATATTATTGGTCACTCTTTTGTAATCTTGCATTATTCTCAGAAAGTCCAAAGCCTATTTCTGTGTTGAGAGGGACATTTTCACTAAGTATAATGATCCCAAAGAGCCCAGCAATTTTGAGAAAGCAGCTCATTCAGCATACAATTTTTATTCATTTTTAAAAAAATTTTATTTATGCATACAAGAGCTGGGGCAAGGCCAGAGGCACAGGGGGTAAGAGGGTTCTCCAGAGACAGGATGGAGAACAGAACAGGCAGATTGAGATCCCCTGCTGAGGGGTGAAGGGGGCGAGGCAGGAGAGGTCTGCTGTGCTATGTGGGTCTGTCCCTTCCCTGGCCGGGGATCGAATTTGTGCTGTGGTGGCTGCGGAAGCCCCACAGTGTGGCACTCAACCCCTTGTGCCACCGGAGGCCTTTTTTATTCACTTTTTACCTCAAGTTTAGGAACCTTAGGCCTTGTGTATTTGTGTGCTCAGAGCAGAGTCTTCATGGCTGTTGCTGGACAGCATGAAGGGTCCAGCAGAAACCATCAGAGGGACTTTGTGGCTGAGGTCTTTTTATGGCTAAAATGTGTGTGTTCACATGTAAGCCCATCACATTCCAGAAGGATTTAAAGGCCACATCATCATTGCTTCAGCCTAACCTTTGCCCAACCTGCTGTCCCAGTTTTCATCAGTCATTGTGCTCTCACATGGGAGTTTGTTACGTGGTGTTGATTTTCCTTCTTTATGACTTTTTACCTTGCTGCCAGGTGCGCCATTTATATGATACTGGAGAAACAAAGGATATTCATCTGGAAATGGAGAACCTGGTGAATTCCCGAACTACCCCAAAGCTGACTCGCAATGGTGAGCTCCAGTAATGTTTTTTTGAAATGCAGGTAACCTGTTCGAAAAAAAAAACCAGACCCTCTACTTTCCCAAAATTTGACCTTTTGGCACGCACCATTTTGTCTAAGGCGGTGTTTTTGACTAGAGGTCATTTCCTGCCCCCCATGACATGTGGTGGTGTCTGAAGGCATTTTTGACAGCCATTAGCAGGGGAGGGTGCTCCTGGCAAACAGGGGTGCTGCTGTACCTCCTCCAGTGCACACGTCAGTGCCCCACAATGAAGAATTACCCAGCCAGAACAACCCAAGGCTGGAAAGCCTTGGTTTGAGGCGTGATAGGACACAAAGATAAGTGAGCTCCAGATGCTGCCGAGAAGACAGAGGGGAGCACACGACACACGCACAGCTGAGACTTGGGGGGCGGCTTCACGGCAGAAGCAGCAGCGTTTTCGTTGAGTGCTGTGACGTTGCCAAAGGACGGCTGTTAAGATAAAAACTATTCTTATGTTGTGTGCTCTGAAGTACTGAAGGTTTTTATAAAGAGAGTGACATGAGTGTACCTGGCCAGCTGCATGTGAGGCGAGATGGAGGGGGAAAGTGGCAGAGGCAGGGGGGCCGGAAGCGCCTTGCAGTAGTCAGAGTGGGGCTGCCTGTGGTGCTGATGCCGAGAAGGGAGAAGGCAGTGGACTGTAGTTAGAACTCTTGACTGTGGAGCCAGATGCAGCTGGTCCTAGCCCACACTTCGCCATTTGTAAAGTGAGTGGCCTTAACAGGTGGTTTGGCATCGCTCAAGTTTGGTTTCCTCCTCTGTGAAATGAGGGTAGCAAGTCCCACCTTGCTTTTTGGTGGTGAGAGTCTGTGACGTGTATGGCACGCTTATTGCCAGGCCTGGCATCCTGTGGGTAGCCCAAATGGCAGCCATTATGTCATTGCCATTGTTGGTTATGTGCAAGAGAGACAAGTAAGGTATCAGACTGGATGGGCATTGGCAGTTTGTTTTCACAGTGGGTCAAGAGACAGCTAGTCCTAACAAGGAAACCGAAGGGTTTGCCTTCTGTTTGGGGTATTTTGAAATTGATGTGCTATTGAGTTATTGAGGTGGAATATGATAACCCAACAGGCAGTTCAGAACACTTCCGTCTTCTTTCACTGGGGTGTCATCTTGAAAGCAGAGAGTGTATCTTTGTTCACTGTTATATTATTTTAGAGCCTGGGATATTGAAGTTGTCCTTAATGTATGAAGTGGGTAGATATGCAGGCCTGGGGGACACTTGAATACAGTTACTTTCTGAAGCCAAGACATTTTCCAGCAGTGGAGCTCCATAGTTTCACAGGACATTTCCAGTGAGATACTTAAATGTATGAAGATTTTTATAATACACAGTTATGTTCTGGGATCATTAAGTGACTGTGTAAAGCTGGAGGTTTTCAGTAACCTTAGGTAAAGAAACAAGTCTTCTTTGGACATGACAGGAGGTCACCCATTCTCCCTACAGAGCTCTTCTGGTGCAATTAAGAAAAATGGATTTTTATAAAGGCCGTGTTTTAGAAGACCTATCAGTGCACTGGAAAGCATCCAAATATATATTCTGTTTTTCAAGATGTGCCAAGACTAGCCTGGGGGAGTTTTCTGATCTGGGGTCCCTGGCCGTGCTTGTGTAATCCTACAGTTTGTTCACTTGGCAAATTTCTTGGTATCTTGGAAAGTGTAAGAGCCAGACTTTTTTGGCTATCGGTTTGATATGCCGCTAAATAGAATGGAACCTTTTCTACTCTGATCCTCCCAGAGTTACACTGAAGGGAAGGAGCTTCCTCAGCCAACTGCCAAGCAAGCTGTCCAGGGAAGTCTTAGAACTATGGCAGGTGCCGGTGACCGTTCAGTAGGTGGCGCTCTTCCCTCTGGTCAGTGTCTGTGAGTGCTGCAGGCACGGTGGGCTTCAGCATGAAGGTCCAGACCAGCCTGGTTGTGACTTGTCGTTTTGTTAGGAGAAAGGAGATTGACATCGTGAATTGGTCTGTGTGACTGGCGAGTTTCTTATCTATCCCAAATCCCGTTGTTCTGATACCAATTACCTTGCTGTTTACTTTGCAAGAACAGAAATGACTGTCTCGTCCCTGCCTTCTGCAAATTTTCAAACTGGAGATGTGTACCACAAAGAAGATCCTATATCCATGTACTGGTCACCATGCTTCCAATAATGATTTTGTTGTTGTTTTAGAGTCTATAGCTCGTTCAAGCAAACTGCTGGGTTGGTGCCAAAGACAGACAGATGGCTACGCAGGGGTAAATGTGACAGATCTCACCATGTCCTGGAAAAGTGGCCTGGCCCTGTGCGCCATTATCCATCGGTATCGGCCTGATCTGATGTAAGTCATGCTCAAACTTTGTATTTCATTTATATTTCCTAAAGATCGCAGAACCACCTTCTTATCACACAGCCAAATTCTGTACTTATTCCTAGAATGAGGCACACAGTAAAATTCTTTCTCTATAAGGCAGTGATTGATTTTGATTTAGTTCATACTTTAACCTTTGTATGCCAAGTATTGTGTATGCCAAGTATCAACCCAGGAATGACTGGCTAAGCTTTTTAGACCTCAGCACCACAGCACTCAGAAGGTTAAAAACTGGCTTTAACACCCACCTGGACCCATTAACTTCACACGAGGGAAAACTGTTGATCGGCCCCAGGTTGAACTCTTTGTTTCAGCCAGCTATCTCTCAAATGCTATTGGTCACAAAGAAAAGCTGGCTGGAACATTTGGCTGGCTGAAGGCAGCTATGTCACCACCAACAAAACAAAAAACAACAAACACTTTCCTGATGCATGATGCTTGTCGGTAATATCTCTTTGTTAAGGGCTATACATTTTGCAAACATGCTCTGTCAAGCCCACGAACTCAGTTCTCATGGCCTGCCTGTACCAGTAACATCTCCTCTCTGGGCCATTCTTTACTCACCTGAGTGCAGAATCAGTACACCAGGCTGGCCCCAGGTCAACTGCAGTGACCTGTGTGCTCACATTTCCCCCCTAAGCTTCTGTTACCATGGGGGCCAAACAGAAAGATTCAGAAACAGAAGCAGAGCTTGCTGAGTTACTTTGGCTGCCGATCCTTTTCTTACTAGGTCCACCTAAGGGCCCAATTTTTGTGTGTTTGTTTTGTGTTAATGAGTGCTTAAGGAATCCTAAAAGACACAGTCCTATTTATATTAACTTACAAGTTAATGAGGCAAGAGCTAGTAAAAACAGGTCTGTATGGTGTGATTCAGCAATGGGGATTTCTGGTTCTTTTGGATAAAGGCAAGTGACCTGTATTGCTCCTGTCCCTTAGTTCACATGTAGGTGGGAGGCTGGTAAGAGGTAGGTGAAAACAGACTTATTCACCCCCACCAAAAAGTGGGAGGTGGGGGTACTTGCAGATGAAGGGGGGGCAGTTTAAGACAGATTATGCAAAATGGCACAGATGTGCGTAAAGACGGTGATTCATTTCTATCCCAAAGGAAAGCCGTGGGGAACACAAAGGTAGAAGCAACAAAAGGGAATCCAGCAGGTAGGCAGAGGGGCCACATTCCTGTCAAGACAGACCAAAGCCTGTTGGGAAAAGGTTTCGGGAACGTTCTCGTGGCAGAACACAAAGCAGCAAGTAGATAATCTGGCACTGTTGAGACCACAATGACTTCATCCAGGATAGGCCTCCATAGCTTCATACACTTAATCTACAGAGAAAAGAAATTTAAAAAAAAACAAACAGCTGCTAGTGTGGTCAGTAGGTTAACCGAAAAATAAGGTGTGGTTCATTCATCTGAAATCACCTCAAGAGAATCTGTTGCTCTTTACTCGGTTAAATGCAAGGAGCGAGAAACAGTAGGAAATGCTTGTTAATCTAGATACTTGGGAAAACTCAGGAAATTTAGCAGTGGAAAATCTTTTGAGGAAGGTCTTGGAATTTCCCTTGGCCTGGAAGGCTGAGTAAGATTTACCAAGTCCAAAGGGCATGGTGGGTGGTAGTCCTGGGCTTTTAGGAGCAGTCTGAGCCAAATAAGATTTACTTCGCCTTTGAACATTAGTTTTGTAGGGTACGAAAGAGTACATGTTAAGATGGTTTCTATTTTTGAGTTATGTTTTATTTGATTTGTTGTTATTGTTGTTGAAGAAACTTGTGTTACTGGGAAGACAGGGGTCTTTTTTGTTTTTCCTCTATGGGTAGATCTTTAGTCATTTCTCCTCCTGGAGGATGAATTACACTTCCTTGGTAAAAGGAAGGAGACTGAGAGTGAGATGAAAGGTTTGCGCTCTGGCTCCAGGCACGCCCGACACTAAGTCTGAGCTGAAAACCCGGGAAAGGTCGATGGCTCCAGGACGCTATGTTTTGGCTTAGTGACAAGCAGACCTTCTTGATACGTTTTCTTCGTCCTGTTTCTCAGAGATTTTGATTCTTTGGATGAGCAAAATGTGGAGAAGAATAACCAGCTGGCCTTCGACATTGCTGAGAAGGAACTGGGCATTTCTCCCATCATGACAGGCAAAGAGATGGCCTCCGTGGGGCAGCCCGACACGCTGTCCATGGTGATGTACCTGACTCAGTTCTACGAGATGTTCAAGGACTCTCTTCCCTCGAGCGGTGAGCGCCTGGGCATCGCACCAGTGCCCCCTGCCCGTCTTGTTGCTTCCTTCCCGCCCTGTCAGTTGCCACCAGCAAGAGCAGCCCTGTGCTTCCTCTGTGTTCTCGCTGGTCGGCATCAGGGCAAGTCCCTGCAGCTTGGCTCTTTCGGTTTTCCCTTTCCTGTAGCTGCCACCCGTTCTCTCGCTAAATCTAGAAACATGCAAAAATCATTTTTTTTAAGATTTATTTATTTATGCACATAAAATCTGGGGTAGAGGCCAGAGATGCAGGGGGTGAGAGGACTCACCAGAGACAGAGTGGGGAACAGAACAGGCAGATCAACTGCAGTACACTGCTGAGGGGAGCAGTGGGTGAGGTCTGCTAAGCTATGTGGGTCCCCTCCCTGGCTGGGGATCGAACTCGTGCTGCAGTGGCTGCGGATGCTTCACAGTGTAGTGCTTAACCCCTTGCGCCACTAGGGAGGCCCCCCAAAATCATTTCTACTAAAAGTGTTTTTCCTTGACTCTACCACTTCTTCATACTCCTTCGCTCACACCCAGCATTTAGAAAGAGTGGCTCATGCTGGGGGTCTGCCTGGGCTTCCTGGCACCTGGCCTCCCACCCTCGTTTCTGTTTTTCCTATTCTGCCTGAACTATTCTCCACAGTCCCAAGGAACCCCAAATCCATACACTCTTAATTTCTCATTACTTATGCCCTTTTCTGCACTGTTCAGCACAATGGAACAGTCTCCTTTTCCTTGAAATTCTCCCTCTTCCCCTGCCTTCTGAGATGCTGCACAGATTGCCTCATCCTCCTTGTCCTGTAACTGTCCCCCTCTCTGGCATTTCTTTCTTCTCCTACCTCTTAGAGTTTCCCAAAAATTTCCCCATGGCCCTCAGCCTGCTGCTACAAAAATTAATTTCTCTGTCCTTTACTGTCCCATGGAGTAAGTTTAGCATCATGCTTAAGACTTGTTGACCATGGCACCTGACCTGAGTTTACTTCTCAGTGCTCCCACTTGTTCAACCTTGAACAAGTTACTCATGTCCTGTGTTTCCCTTACTCAAGTCCTCAGTTTTCCCATCTGTAAAATAAGTAGTTAAGGCTTATTTTAATATGTAGTTAAGGCTGTGATACCTTTTTTTTTTTTTAGGCTGTGATAGCTTGAGAAGAATGTTTGCAAACAAAAGCACTTAATACCTGCTAGTATTATATTACTAGTTTTGATTTATATTTTGAAAATTAGTAATGTTGCCAATAAAACTTAGCATCCAGAGTCTCTGCCACCATTCTCCATTGTCTTCCAGGCCATGTGCTCTTAGAGATGTCTGTGGCTTTTCCTGACTAGCTACGCAGTTCTTACAAATCAATAGAGCCAGTCAGAGAGGGTTCCCCAGGGTGTAGCTGAGAGAATCATGACCTGTGTCCCATACTCCCCTCCTCCCAATCTGTTTCTGTGCCCTGAAATTTATATTCCAAAGGTGAGGCTTTAACTGTCATTCACAGGGGGGTTCCAACTTGGGAGAATCAAGTTGGAGGCACCAAAGTACATTGGAAAAAAAGGGTTGATTTTTGTTTATGCAGCTGGAAAAGAAGAGGGTCACTGTCAGGACCTAAGTCACATTTCCTCTGTGGGATTTCCTACTGAGATCTGTGGGCCTTTACTGGAGTGGGTGAACTGTTAGATATGAGACTTATTCTGGTCAGAGCTTTGAGGCCCCTCCAGAAAATATTTCTTGCTCTTCACAGATGCCTTGGACCTGAATGCTGAGGAGAAAGCAGTCCTGATAGCCAGCACTAAATCCCCCATCTCCTTCCTAAGTAAACTGGGACAGACCATCTCTCGGAAGCGTTCTCCCAAGGTAAATGGAGAATGTTTGTTGATTGCGTTATAATCGGCACAGAACTTTACGTTTCAGATGTGCCACATAATGGCTTGACAGGTTCGTATTTTGTGCTCACCACACTAAGTCTAGTTAACATCCTTCACCACACAGAGTCAGAAAATTTTTTTCTTATGAGAACTTGTAAGATATCCTCACTTAGTATCTTCCAGATATGCAGTGCATTATTATTTTGGAGGAGTCCTTTTTACCAGTTGCAAAGCCAATGGCAAGGTGTAGTGACTAATAATGCAGGCTCCTCTTTTCTTGCTATAGGATAAAAAGGAAAAGGACTTGGATGGTGCTGGAAAGAGGAGAAAGACCAGTCAATCAGAAGAGGTAAGAATTAACTGTGACTTACAAGAATAATTATATTAATAGTTGCCCTTTTTTACTTAAATCCTTAATTTCCACATTGTTACTACTAGATCCTTCCATTTTCATCTTTTATGAGAATTTGTGGGTGGTTGCTTTTTCTGAGGCCTTCTGCCTTTGTTTAGTGTTTTGGAGGGCATCTGAGGGAACACACACACACGCACACACACACACACACGCACACACGCACGCACTAGGGCTCGCCTGCCTCTTTGGAATCACACAGTTGGCAGGCAGTGGCTTCCGTGCTGTATGACAGCACCAGCATAACTCTGTCTTCCCGGACAGCCCCTGCACTGAAATCTGGCTGACTCCACCTTGACATTAGAACAACCAAGGATTGTTAAGCTCAAACTAAAGCAGCGGTACCAGCCACCATGGCAGGTGCTGACTGCCATCTGAGGGAAGGGTGTCTGTGAGGGGACGGGCTCGCTAACAGAAGCTGATTCTTCCGTGGTCCTCGTTCATCAGGAGGACGCACCCCGGGCCTGCAGAGGCGGACGGCCCATGCTGGTGAGCACCCTGACAGACAGGAGGATGGACGCGGCCCTCGGCAACCAGAACAAAGTGAAGTACATGGCGACCCAGCTGCTGGCCAAATTTGAAGAGAATGCCCCTCCTCAGTCCACTGGCATGCGGAGACAGGTACATCCACCTTACGTCCCGCCCACCCAGATGCAGTCAGGCCATGTTCAAGGCCAGGTATTTCCACTTGTGTGGGAAGGGCTGGTCACAAACCAGGACTCAGGGGCTTAGACTGGTGTCTGGTTTCCCCTCGCCTGCCTAGCAGATGAGCAGTTCACACAGCTCCTATGCTTTCAGAGATGCCTCCTTCCACCATTCAGATCCAGGGTGTCTGTGTCAGAAATCATCAGAGGGATTTAAAGTATTTAGGCGTGTGTCTGTGTCTCTATACATATCTGTATGTCCACATACATCACACGTATGTACTTAAATTAGAAAAGTATGTGCTTATTGGG
Source organism: Galemys pyrenaicus (assembly GCA_019455555.1). Lineage (NCBI taxonomy): Eukaryota > Metazoa > Chordata > Mammalia > Eulipotyphla > Talpidae > Galemys > Galemys pyrenaicus. Next base: position 2,918,278 of record JAGFMF010011958.1, read on the forward strand.
GAAAATGCTGAAAAGTATCAAAAAGGCATCTAACATAGCTCTAATTCTTTTAATATTTCACTGTTTCTTCTGGTAGGTATTTGTTTAGTACGTTCTTCATAGTTGAGGTCATTCTTAATAATACACTTTTCTGCCTTTTTTATGTAACTTTGGCCATATGCCCATGTTGTCCTAAAGTCTTTTTTTTTTTTTTTTAAAGATTTATTTATTTATGCATACAAGCACTGGGGTACAGGCCAGAGGTGTAGGGGGGTGAGAGGATTCACCACAGAGAGCGGGGAGCAGAACAGGCAGATCAACGGAAGTACACTGCTGAGGGGAGCAGCGGGCACGGCAGGAGAGGTCTGCCTCACCATGTGGGTCCCCTCCCTGGCCGGCGGCAGGGATCGAACTCGTGCTGCAGTGGTTGCGGTTTGCTTCATATTGGGTTGCTTAACCCACTGCGCCACCAGGGAGGCCCTGTCCTAAAGTCTTTTCAAGTGTCTTACAAAACGTGTGTCTACTGTGCTCCTCCTTCTCCTCTTCTTCTCCTTTTTTTTTAAATTAAGACAGCATTGGGTTAGCACACTGTTGGGATCCAAAGGTACACTGTGCTTTTCTTACCCTCCCTCAAGTATTGGATGTTTTGGTTGTTCCTCATCTTTCTTGAGGTTTGCAGAGGCAATGGTCTTATGATCAAGTTTCTTCTGTGTGCTCCAGATGATCTTCTAGTCTGTCCTTGAACTAGGTTAGGAGTGTGAACTTTTAGAGATTTTTCACGGCTGCTGACTTGCATTCCCTTGAGTCAAGCCTGAGGGTGCTGGATGGGAGCATTGGAATTGAGGCTCCACGAGCCTCGTCTCTCCATTTGCTTGTCTAAAGGTCATGAAGACTTCTTGTCAGAGAAGGTGCAGGGGACTGGCCTTCTCACTCATTTGAGTTCCTTGTAAAACCTCTGGTGACCTGATGAGAGCATCTGGAGGAGAGAGAGCTCATTTTCTCCATGCTTACCTCTCTTCCTCCTCTCCATACGCATCAGCCATTGTTCCAATGGGCCACGGTGGGGAGGGGGGCTGACTTTGCTTAGAGTCTGGCCGTAATTAACTTCTTCTTGCACCTCATCTTTGATTATTAATCTTCATACTGTAATCATTTCATGCTGTGGCTCACAAAAAAGTTGATAATGTCTGCTACTGATCACTTGGGGTTACCTATTGGTTCTCATAGTCCCAGGTTCTACTCCCCTCCCCCCAAGCCAGGAAGTCTGGTATGACCATCATAGGACGTTTGCCCCTAAGAGAAGGTTGTTCTCCTTGTTTTGAATGGAGAGATTAATTTTCCAAACTGATTTAGTAGTTTAGGCTCAGAGGATTGAGATGGGAAGAGATAACAAGATAATAAGTTTCTGTTTCCCTTCTTTTCTCTTGCAATTGTTTTTTTTTTGGGGGGGGGGACTTCTTTCCTTTGTAACTGTCTAGGATTTGATTCTGTCTCCCGCACTCCCAGCTCGTAGACATGTGCTCTCCATGAGCACCTTCTCCGTGTCTTCTCCTATATTAATGTCTTTTATTTTGTTTTGTCTCTATGTCCTGTCCCCCATCCACATTTGACCTGTGTGTCACAGCCGACACAAGAGCGTGGGGTGAGCCAGCCGTCCTGCTGCCTACCTGGGCAGGGTCGCCCTGCTCCCACCCCTCAGTGGAAACAGGTAAAGGAATCACTCACAGGGACCAGATGGGTGCCGCCCCTCCCCCGTGCTTCCCACCCCACTTCTCCATCTGCGCCCGCACTTTGGACTCTGAGCTCACTCCCTGTGCCCAGCGAGTGGTGACTCAGGAGAGCACTCAACAGTGCCAGGTGGACTGTCTGACTGGCCTGACTCCTTGGAGTCTGGAAAGCCAGTGTAAAGGGTGGGCTGTCAGCTTAGTGTTGCTGAAGCCTTGTGCTGTCTTGTTCCAGGACCGTTGTCTCTGGATTTTGCTATCATAACCTTTTGTTCCAAGTTGACTTTTTACTTGTGTCCTGACTGCCTTTGGAGGCACAATTCTGAGTTTATAATGTCTGAGAATTGGAGCGGTAGAGTCTTTCATGTTAAGTAGGAAAATGTCATCCAAGAAATAATCTTGAACTATGATTTTTTTTTTTATGTACTTCAAATCCCAAAGATGATCACCAATATAGTTTTGGTGTTGGTCTATGTTACTCTTTCTAGAAATTTTCACCATAGCCTCTAAGCAGTATGGAATCAGGCAGAAAGGAAGAGGGAATGGCGCCTGGTTGATAATGGGACCCCCTGTCAGAGAGACAGGGGAAGTCTACCATGCTTCCTCCCTTGTCACACTTGAGCCAGTTCCTGCTTTAGTCAGTGCTATGAGGCCAGATGAGCGGACCTCGATTTGCTCCTATGCTGTAGAGTGACAGCTGGCAGGAGCTGGGGAATGGCATGTGGCTTTTACCTGAATTCTATTCAGGGCAAAATGTTCCTTTTAATATGCCACATTAAAGAGAGGACCCATGTGTCTGAAAGACACTTGGGAACAATGTCTAACTCACAACAGAAGCCACGTTTCCTTTCTCTGCCTGGGGAGGTCTTTTAGGATGGGGAAAGCCCTCACAGAAATTTACTTCTATTTGGCCTGTTACTTTAGAGTCTAGTTAGTTGGAAGACATGTTGAGGCTTTGTTAAAGGAGAAAGTGAGCTCAAACTAGATTCTCCAAACTCTGGACTCTCATATTCATGAAAGTCTGCTGAAATAGAAGCAGCAAGGGGAAGAGAAGTCATGTGTAATGTGCAGATAAGAACAAATGGTTTAAGTTGCCCAGGCTGGGGCAGTCCTGGCCTGTGCTGCTGGGAAGTCTCAGACCCCAAGTATGAGCTGAGGAACCTGGCTAAGCCGAGGCCTCTGTCCTAGGAGCTGGCACGTGGCTCATCCCTCCCTGAGCTGTCCTGAAGGCGTGTCAGGAGCTTGTGTTCTCCTGCTTGTGAGGCACCTGGTAGCCTGTAGCCTGAGGCTGGCTAGCTGGTGATCCATGATCACAGGCCCCAAAGTAGGGTGCCGCTGGGCTCTCCAGGCTGCAGGAGCTGCCCTCATGGTCAGACCTGGCTTCTGGGCAGGGGTCACCAGAGATTGGAAAGAGCAGCTGGGTAGTGAGCATTGGGAAGTGGGAGCCCATGAGCAATGATGTCCTGCTTGAGTTTTGTGCGCTTCATGGTGTGTGGAGCTGGGAAGTGTAAATTCTCTTGGCTACAGGAAGGCACCACTGGGAGAGACCTGTGGCTCGCAGCGAAGTGATAGTCACACAGAACCTCTTCTCCATGCTGAGTCAGGGAGGGACAAGTCCTGGCCTTTGCCTCCTGAGAGACAGGCATCGGTGCGCAGGGCCGGGTGCTAGGGGACTCCGTGGTGCCCTGGGCCCTCTGTCTCTGCTGCACCCTGACTGCTGGCCCCTTTTGTGTCCCCTTAGGAATGGGGGGGTTGAACAGCAGTACTCCTCATGACTCACTTTGTGCATCCCTTAGTGGTCCAGACTGAGGCCGGAGGGTGTGGGAGCACCTGGCACTGCTGGGTTGGCGCAGGTACCGATTTCGACTTAGGTCATAGTATGGAAGGGAGGAAGCGAGTAACAGCTCTGCTTGCCCGGGACTGCTCCTTGTTGCCTTCCCAAGTCAACACTTTGGCTATTCCCGTCCCCACCCTTATGCCCTTGATCTGTTTCCTTCAGGCAAACTGCACATTAACCAGCCTTGTTGTGGAAGTAGATTGTCATGTGAGGGTGGAACAAACAGGAACCATTTCCCAGCTCCACTTTATCTCCCTCCCAGACTGCCTGGTGCTGCCCCGCACACTCTGGACACTTGACACCGAGGTTCCCCGGGCCCCAGGAGGTGGTTGTGTCTTAAGCACTTACTGCAGCTCCTCTAAATCATGGACAGAATTACAGGAGGGGAGCACCATGGAGAGGCACCCAACGGGGAAACAACCCCTGGGCATATGCATGGTGTGCACCCAGTGAAAGATGTGTCGACTTGATGTCCTCTTTCCTGTCCTTTCCTGTATTTCCTTGGTAGTTTTCTGGAACTGTTTGAGTGTGTGTGAGGGGACTGAGGAGAGGGGAGCAGAGGCAGAAGTTGTCCTGGGGGAGGTGAGTGCGAGCACTGTCTTGCTGCTGGTGCGCAGGTGACCAGGCTGCTAAGGAGTGGTCTCCACGTTCCCTCGGAGGGTCGGCGCTTGTTCCTGTTCTACTTACCGTGTATTTCTGTCCCCCACCCTCCTTGATAAAGATGACAAAGAAGGGCACGCCGTGACCCCCACGTTCAGAAAGCACTCCACAACGAGCTCAGCTGCAGAGGCCGCATGTGGTCTGCCCCTCACAGGGCGAGTCCTCCCTGGAGGCCAAGGCTGGAGCGTGCCAGCCGCTCCCATGACTCAGTGGTTTGCTGTTGAGGATGGAGGGCCAAGCAAGGGACCCCTGGGAGGCTTTGGTACCTTCTGGTACCAACTTCCACGTGCCACTGTTTCACCGATGTTCTCTCTGTTTGTGTCTGTTGGTGTAAAAGCGACGGGAAAAGCAGCATTCTCGGACCTGCCCCAAAAAAGTGATCACACTCTCTCCTCCCCCTCCTCTGCCTCCCTGTCGGGCGTGTGGCAGACAACAGGTGATCTTCTCTGCATGCTCCTTTGTCCTGTCTGTGTGGCCCCCCCCCCCCCCGCCTGTGCACAGACCCACCAGCAGTTCCCCTTCTCAGTGATCGCTATGGAACCAAAACACCCAGAGATCGCTGGAGGTGGCCTTCGTCACTGCAGATGAGCGGTACTGGCCAGACCTTAGGGCAGCACAGAAAATATCCCCAGCCTGCGCACTTGCTTAGGCGACCCCTGGGAATACAGCTGTGTAGTCGCACAGCGACATTTAAACTCCGATGGGCACAGATCCAGAAGTCCAGAAGCCCTCGACAGCCACACGTTTTGATATGCCCCTGCTTAAAGCGGCCTTTTTTTCTCTCAATGTGTCAAAGAGACACATTCGAATGAACTTTCTGAGACTTTCCATGGAGCGTCACAATCTGAGTTTAGTCCCTTCACATTCTGAGACCTGCCTCTTACTCCAGTTTCTTCCATCAGCCACCCCGTCCACTCCTCATATTCCAGGTGTATCATTTGAGAACTGCTGTGCCGTTTGTCATTTGAGACAACAAGCATTCATTTATATTTAGTATGTAAAAATGTATGTAGAGAGTGGCTTTTTTGACCTTTGTGGTACATCTGTAAAATAAAATACTAACACTAAAGGCAGGTTCTGTGGAAATACTTTTCCTCAGCGAAGGTGACTTGTTTAAAAGGTGACCTCGGGAACCTGACTCTTAACTGCCCAACTTTAAGTCCTTGGGTCTAAGAACCGAGCTGCTGAGGGATGGGCGCCTTGCCCTGCCTCTACCTAAAAGCTAGCGAAGGGACATTTGCTATGACCCAGGCAAATGTCATAGCATTTGTAAGTTTTCTCGTGTTATCTCAGTCATGCTCTGTAACTCTGGGAGACTGGGACTGCCCTTGCCTCCATTTTGCACATGAGGATTCTGAAGGGTAGGGTAGGGAGGCCCAGCAATTTGCATCTGTTCACACTCTAAAAGTGGGGCCAGGAATAGGATCTGGGTGGTGGGACTCTGGCCTCATTCTGCCTCAGGAGACAAGATGCTCGTGGGCTCTGGGTGAAAACAACTACATCAGAAGCTTTGGGTCCTCTTCTCCACCGGCAGAAGGCCAGAGGTGGACCCTCACCACTAGGTGTGACAGCGTGGCCTTCCGGGGCCCTGGCCGCTGCGTCGGTGGTCTCCGGGTCAGAGAAGCAGCGTGTTGCTGGCCCCCAGAGTCCCATTCCCTCGGCACACAGTCTTGTCCAGTTACGGAAATACTTACGGTTTTTGCCCATGTCTGCCTTTGATTATTCTTAGTCCCCATGTTCCTATTCAGGGACTGCTCCCCACCCTGGAGCTTCCTCCGGACTGTTGTGATGGTCATTTATTCCCGCCGGTTCCATCTCCTGCCTTTCTAACACCTTGTTGTGGACAGCTTCTCTTCTAACGCGCCTCTCCCTTTAAACCTCCCACTTGATGCTCTTGACCTTGTGCCACTGTGTGAAAGAACGGTTTGTTCCACCTTTGTACTAACCCTGGTTCCTTATTGATCAGACTTCACTGGAAGCCGATGGGCTCTTGCGTGATGGGATGTGATGGAAACACGGTTGTGGATGCTTGGGGTGGGGTGAGCAGGGGGCAGGGGATATGTGTTCAAGTAAACTCTGAACTTTTGCCACTGTCACTTAGCAGGTCCAAATAGAGTATTTGGATGGACCTTAAGTTTCTACTTTGTTGCCAACAGACATACAGGGATCTTGGTGCCGACAGCCGTGGCAAGCCGAGTGCCCGCCAGAAGAGGGTAACAGAGCATGAGCTGTGGCTTGGATGCTGAGAGCCAAACTGATGGGGCACGCTGAGGGGCCTGGGGGGAGGGGGTGTCAGAGGGAAGGTGGGGATGATCCCCTCTTCCTTGCTTCTTGCACACTCTTTGTCACCCAGGCAAGAGCCAGGATCCAGTTTGCTAAGTGCTGACCCACGTGAATGAAGAGCATTCCTGCTGGCGCCGACTGCCCCCGGCATTCAGCCCAGATGCCCACCCTGAGAGTCTGTGTAAAGGGGCCTTCATGGGCTTCCCTTTGTGTGCATCTTTCCCACTTCGAGGCTATGCTGCTCCTGTCCCCAGAGCTCATGCCAGGGGCACAGTAGCATTAGGTGAGCCAGTGCAGCAAGGGAAGGCTCTAGGCCCACAGCAGGTAGCATCTGCTTAGCTTTTTTCACAGTCAGGAATCTCAAGGCAGGAAAACCAAAGGGGGCCAAAGCTTTTACCAGGATGGGGTTTCTTTGCATGTGAACAGAACAGAGACCATGAAGGTGAGGACAAGGCTAGTGTTTTCGGAGAAGCTCGGGGAGACATCACTGAGCGTGCCTGGCCATGCTGTGATTTGGTGGCTCCTGGAAGAGGCCCATGAAGACACCAGCTTGTCTCCTGAAACTCTGTTACTGGAGACAGGTCCTGCCTGGGGCTAGCGCTGCAGCCAGAGGGAAGGATCATCTCTCGTTGTTCATTTTAGAGGAGCCTTTTCCTTTTCACCTCCCCTTCTGCTTTCGCTCTCTGAGAAACGCCATGATGGCCAAAGAGAAAGCCCGCTTACCTCTCCGCCCTGTGAGGAGGCTAGTCAGGGAGGAGTCTTTCTCTGTCCTGTCACTGGACCAAAAGCAGGCAGTCTGTGGTGGTGGGAGCACCCGTGGGCTGTGTGCTGGTTCGGGAGTGACGGTCAGGACTGGGGTGAAGGTGGATGTCCTCATCCGTCCCCAGAGCCCCGCTTAGCCCTGGTTGCTGTGCCAGGGTCCCCTCCCCCAAAGAGCACTGTGTGCCCGGCCTCTTTTTTCTTCCTTTCCAGGCTCTGTTCCTTTCCGAAAGAAAACCAGGCATTTTCACTGCTCGTTTTCACTGAGCAGACCCATAGTTTGGAAGAAGAGGCGTGGGGAGGTGTGTTGATGCAAGGAGTGTGCAGAGAGGAGCTACTAGAAGTCCAAGGTTACAGGGAAGAGGCAGAAAAGTAGGATTTTGCACTTAGGAAGCAATGAGATCTGCAGGGAGTGTGTTTTCCCAGTGGGCTGGTGTCTGGGTCTTCAGTGCAGGGCTCCTTAGACGGTCGCCATCTGTTCTCTTCTAGGACTTTCTCCCTGCCCTACCATCGCTCAGGCTCCTCCCTTGCCCCCATTAGCACTGGCTGGTCTGTGAGCAGGGACCCCTCGCAGCTCCCCCTAGGCCTGTGTTACTGAGCCTGCCCCAGGGGCTGAGCTGAGGGCTAGTGCCCTGTGATGCTCCCCATTCCCTGCCATCACCCCTGGAGACTGTGTCATGTGGACTGAGGTAGGAGGTGCAGGGGTGAGTTTGGAGCTGGAGGACAGAGGACTTCTCATTACCATGTAGCTCTCACCCTGCCAGGACTCCTTCCTGCACCTGCAGAAGACTACAGCGCTTGCCTACCCGAGCTCGCAGCCACCTTCTCACTCTCTGAGCCCTGGAGGGTTCCCGGCTGCACAAGCCCACCCCGAGGAAGACCCTGGCTTGTCCGCTTTGCTACACATGCCTGTGGTCTGCAGAGGACTTCGGAGCCTCAAGTCCTTTTCCTGGCCATTGCAGAATTGGGTCAGAGAGCATTTCTGAGCACTAGTCGTACAAGCAGGAGATGCCTCACTCCTGGCTTTCTGTAGCTGGAGTGAGTTTCATTGCAGATTTGTGTCTCTTTTGGCCGCTATTTGTAAGGCTAATGCAGTCATGAGCTGATGATGGAATCTGCTGTGAGGGAATCGGGCCAGTGAGGGGTTCTGCGGGCACAGAGCACGTCCGTGGGCCGGGCCACACTGTCCTCTGCGTGTCCCTGCTGGTGGCGTTACCTGGGAGCCCATGGGTTCCGAGCGCCAGGCTAGAGAAGACGAGGCTTTCAGGCAGCTCACGTGCACCATGCCGTATTCCAGGGCGAGCTTCCTCGCACGCTTGAGGGAAGGGCAAGCTAAACGCGAAACGGAAGCCTTCAGCGAGCCACCCATGCTTCTGGGACTGCAAGTGTTTCTTGGCTACGCTTGTTATTTCCATCAGGCTCTAAAGCTAAAGGGTCTGCAGCTACCCAATTCCTTACATGTGGGGTGTGTAACTTTTAATGTTTCCTTTGAATTTTTTTTTCTCTGTCTTGTATTTTATAGCCAGCGCCTGAACCTTCTCGTCGATTTTTTGTCGACCAGTGGGAGCTTTCTCTTAGTCTCCGCTCCTCCAACCGCCCTGCCTCTCCCTCCTCTGACTCTCTCCGACAGGTAGCGCCGCCTAGGATGTGGCAAACTGCTTCCTCTCTGCCTCTACTCACTTCCCCTCACCTGTCACCTGCCCCAAGAGAGTTTGCAGAACTCTTACCTTTGGCCTGTCCTGTGTAGGACACCAGTTGTGTGTGTGTGTGTGTGTGAGAGAGAGAGAGAGAGAGAGAGAGTGCGCACACACGCACGTGGTGTTACCTGCTGTGTCTGTTTTGCATGTGAGGTCTGTACCTAAGTAAAAGAAGTCGGGGGATTTTTCATGGAGCCTCATTCTGTCAGAGTAGATCCTTTGTATCTCACCTCCCAGGTAACCATACACGTTTCAGCCATTAGCATTTTAAACTCCAAATGTCTCCATGTTAATATGTTAAAAAACAAAACAAAACAGAAGCCATAGAGTCACTAAACCCCTTAAAGGGAATGATGACTATGGGGGTGCTGGGTACCTCCTGATTGTGAATGTTTAAGGAACAGTCCTGGCTAGTTCCTACCATGGACTGAGCCAGCTGTAGAGACCTTTCCGGAGAAGCTGGAGGGCCTTTTGCCGTTCTCTTGTTCTCGCTCCTTGAGCTAGCTTCAGGCTGCAGTACGTGTGTGGAAGCCTGTGTGTGGTGTGCAGTAGTGTGAGTCCTGCAGTTGTGACACTGACACTGATTCTTAGAGTGGGGCAAAGAAACGATCTGCTTTTTATGCCAGAACAAATACGACTTGAGTCTCCAACTCTCTTGGGGGGAACATGCTTGCCGGCACTGTCACGCTGTTGAGAGCTGAATGTGGCGGTGCCTGTGCACGCTGGCAGCCCCGGCCATTAGGGCAGAGGGTGCCGGTTTCTAGTCTAGAGAGACAGGTCCTGGCTGAGCAGTGCAGCCCCAGGGTCCCGGCCCCGTGTCTGACATCTGGTTCACGCTCTCACTTGCCTGCTGCCGAATGGAAGGAGTGCAGCACTCTGCTCCCTCGGTGTCTGCTCAGCTCTGCCTGGTGTCTGCCTGGTCGAGGTTCCCCTACCACCCCCAGTCTAGAGAAAGTTTGCATCTAAGAGATACTGGTTTTCTCAGCCACTGATGGTATAAGCTGTGGGGTTAATAGTAAACGGCACCATTTTAAAATGAGAGCTACCCACTCCTCAGTTCCACTTGAACCTCCAGAAAGTGTTTTCTTGCCTGTGCTTCTGTTGTTGTGTTCACATAGCTCTTTTCTCACTGGAGCACTTCCCTGGTTTGGCCCTGTACAGCCCAGGGCACGTCATGGGCCGGCCAGGGATTCTTTGACACGGGGCTGTGTGTATTTGTCCATTCAAGCCACTTCCCAGCGGGTCATTGCATCCCCAGCACAGCCGCTCCTGTTGTGATTCTGGGCCAGAATTAGAGTCTCGGACCTCAGACTTGACAGGGAGCCCCCTACCTTATGGCCCGTGAGAGAATTGTTACGAACACCCTGTGCTGCAGCGTCTGCCCATGGAAGGGCGAGCGGCTCGTGGAGCCACTGGTCAGGGGCGACAGGCCTCTTTGGCCTCATTCCCAAGGGATGAGGCTGCCTAGCAGGAAGGCTCACTGCTGAACTTAGGTAGTTTCCTCCTGCTACTCCTTGGCATTGCTAGAAAGAAGGTTGAGTTGGCTCGATTTTTTTTTTTTTTTAATATCAGCCTATAAAAAAAATAATCCCACCTGGGCTGGAAACACATTCGGACTGCCCAGGACAAATCGAGCAGCTTGTCTGCAGCTACAGCTGTTAGCCTTCTGCAGCTGTTTAAAATGCCCAACTCAATCTAGAAGGCTTCGGCGTCAGAGCCTGCATAGAACACAGAAATGACGACTGGGAGCACAGGCGCTTGCAGCTAAAGCCCGGAACTAGTAGAGGCATACGACAGTGCTTC
>JAGFMF010011958.1:2929138-2984513 GCA_019455555.1 Galemys pyrenaicus
TACAGGCCAGAGATGTGGGGGTTGGTGAGAGAATCCACCAGACAGAGCAGGATGCAGAACAGGCAGATTGACAGAAACACACTGCTGAGGGGAGCAGCGAGCACAGCAGGAGAGGTCTGCCGCACCATGTGGGTCCCCTCCCCGGCCAGCAGCAGGGATCGAACTCGTGCTGCAGTGGCTGCGGTTTGCTTCATAGTGCGTTGCTTAATCCACTGCACCATCAGGGAGGCCCCGACAGTGCTTCTAGGGAAGTGTTAACACGAAGTTATCACCGGTAACTCTAGGCTGGTGCTACCCAAGTGGAGAGTCAGCATTTGTAGGAATGAGCTTGGTGTCACTACATGAGGAAATAACTCCCCACACCCTCTCCCAGATCCTGGAAACATGCTGTCAGTCTGGGCGCCTGTTGACTGGGTGGGAGCTGTTTCTCTTGAATTCCTCGTATATCATTTGAGGCTCTGGGATATTGGCACGTCTTACTTTCTTGGGGATCTGCTCCATCCTATCTCCCCTCCCCATTTTCCTGCAACTGTGTATTCCCAGAAGACGTGGAAGGCCGAGCTGCCCCATATTGGATGTGGTTGTTCCTGCGGCCGTAACCCATCCCCATGCTGATGCCTCTGTGTGGGCACTGACGCTCTTTTCTTACACCAAGTCTCCCTGCTTGTGGGCACTGTGTTGGCATGGTTTTCTCTGCACCTTGTGTTCATTTTATACCTTTCAGATTTTTTTATCCTGTCTTTTCAATTTATTTATTTTTTTCTCCTTCTCATTTCCTTTCATTCTGGTCATTTTATAATCTCCAACCAATAGAAGTATATAAAGATGTACACGGGCGGAGTGAGCTCATTGGCTGAGCAGATAGCCAATCAGCTTCAAAGGAAAGAACAGCCCAAAACCCTTCTAGACAAGAAGGAACTGGTAAGAGATGTATTAAGGGCACTGTCTATCTAGATATAACCCAGCTATGGTTCACAGTAGCGAATTACCATATACAGCCAATATGTGCCACGTGGTAATATTTTTGGGTTGTCTGAATTTTGATAACTGGGTTTTTAGGACTCTAGAAGTTATCAAGTGTTGTGTGGAAAAGCATACAATATCTCTAAAAAGTTCACTTAGCACCACTTGAACACCAGATATATGTAGTGTTATTTCATGGTGGTTTTTTGTTTGTTTGTTTATTTTTCTTTGTCGTTGGAATATTTATTTTCATGCCACACTCAAAACAGAATTCTGTCAAAAGCATTTGGTTTAATTGTTTTGAAACTCTGTAAATGGACTTAGATTTCCTGTTGGGTACTGACGGACACGAACTCAGGACCCCCTTGTGCCAACTGGGGCCGCGGCGGACATGTGGCCTGGCCCAGGCAGGGGCTGTGTTGCTCTTCCTGGCAGCGAGCCCGCCTGGTGTGTCTCCAAACACCCTTGCTTAGCCAGGGCAGCTTCACTTATGAGAAGGGTCTGCCCCCTTAGTGGTGAGCCCGAGAGCGTGGCCTGACATGCGCCCCTCCCCTTTGCAGGGCTCCATAAAAAAGGAGTTCCCGCAGAACCTGGGAGGCAGCGACACGTGCTATTTCTGCCAGAAGCGGGTCTACGTGATGGAGCGACTGAGCGCAGAGGGCAAGTTCTTCCACCGGAGCTGCTTCAAGTGCGAGTACTGTGCCACCACCCTGCGCCTCTCGGCCTACGCCTATGACATCGAGGATGGTGAGTGCACTGTGCCCAGGCCCTGGGGACGCTGTGCTCCGCAGATGAGTCTCCTTTGAGCTAGGCATCTTAGGGCTGCGCCCTGTACTCCACGCACACTTTTCTTTGTGCTTCTCCTAACCCTCCCAACCCATCTCCCTGCGCTCTTGGCTTTTTATTTGTAAAACTCTTTGCAAGAACAATTTCCCAGTATTACTTGGCGGTGGCAGGCATTACTTGGTAGCAGCGCTGGTGGTGGTAACAGGAATGGCCTGTGTGCATGTAAGCCACTTCCCTGGCCTCAGAGACACTTGCTTTCTTACCTCTTGGTAGGAGCTAAAGATTAAGGGACACCACGAGGGTCAGCCTTTTTCTTGACATTATAGAAGGGGAATCGCACACCCATAAAATCATATTTCTTGCCTAATGTTAGTGCCTGCAAATCCAAACTAAGTCCCCTGCCCCTGGTTCTTGGGCTCTTCTCAAAGGCGGCTGATCAGTGCCCGCTGCTGTCACCCTCTCCAGCATCAGCGTCTCTTGAATGATTTTAGAGTCCATTGCACTCTAACTTACTGTGGTGTCCACGCCCTGGCTTCTTGTGACAATTCCTGTTTTTAAGCTGGAAAACCCTTGATAGGCAGAGGGTAGTGAAGAGGTAAGCAGATGGCAGAGCCTGATAGAGGCAGGCTGGCTTGCCAAACCTACCATCTGACGACTCTCGAAGGTTGACTTACAAAGGTCACCAGAGACACTGACGATTCCTGCAGCCATTCCTGCAGATGCTGAAGGACACCATCCTATTCACACTGGCCACTTGAGTCAGCCAGGCTCTCCTGACTGCATAAACAGGCAGCTCTGCTACAAGTAACAGGAAAGCAGCCAAAGTGGTAAACTGAGAAAGGTCAACTCTTACCACCTTGGCGCCTGGCCCTCTTGTCAGGTATCAGATTTTCTGTTCCACTGTCCTTACACACATGCTCTCTGGATAACACCTTTGATCCCCAAGGACCAGGGCTGGCAGACATGGCTCACCTCTGTGTCTTAACTGTCCTTAATGCTCAGGTTATTTCAGGTGGCCTTTCACTGCTTGGCAAGAAGATCCCTTGAGAGCCAACCACTTGATGCACAAGTATTTTTGCCTGTAGATTGTGTGCTTCTCTTTGGCACATTCTTTTGAGGATTTAGGTGGAGTGTAAAATGGGCCTGGTTCTGATTGGAACAAGGCATGTGCATGGAAAGCAACAACAGCAAACATCAGAGTGTATGATGAAGGGCTAAGTCACATGGTACAGGTTTTAACTTTATAGAAGTCTGAGGAAGGCTTGGACTCAGAGGCTGTTGAGTGACACGGCTGACCTGAAGCTAGACTGAGAGAGAGTATAGGCAAGAGGAGCTCAGAGGGCAGTGGCCATGATGTTGGGACAGGACGAGGAGAGAGTGCTGAACGTTATTCTTGACACTGGAGCAGAAGGATCATAGAGCTAAACCAGCTCCCCAAATTTTCACCCAGATGAACTTTTCATCTCCTCAGCCCTACCCATAACTCCCTCGTCTGTTAGGACAGGCAGACTAAAGAAAAGAATGGAATTTTCTGGGTACTGAAGCTTCAGCCAGTTCTTCAGCCATGTGATTGTGTGATTCGGAAATCTAACTGAAGAGCCTCAGATAGCTAAGAAAAAGCCAAGGAAGCTGTGGCTCAGGAGAAAGGAGTTGACCCAGGTGTGTGCCGGAGCCGTGGCTGACACGGAGCCACTTCGTCTTCATTACAGCCCATGAGTAGCTGGCTTTATAGCTAATTTCACACACCAGCTAATTTCACAGTAAGCCAGATTCAGGTACCTCTAAATTGCTTGTCCAAGTTCACACAATTTGCAAGTGCTGGTTTGCCCTAAATGACCTCTGAGATCCCTTCTAGGTTGGACATTCTGGGATCAGTGGCTATAGTCCTCTGCCAGCTCCACACAGGTACTCTGAGAATTGCATACTTCAGAATTACAAACTTCAGAAATGCATCACATTTTACCCTTGTCCTGTTTCTTCTTCCCTCACCTCTTTTTAAAGGATGCAGTCTACCCTAAGTCTTTTTCTTGACAAATGCTCATATTTTTGACTGCTCCCGGCTCTTCCAGACAGTAAATCAGACAATATGCCAAGTCTTATCTGCCACTGTGACCTTGGCTCGCCTCTGCTCTTCTGCCTGAACTGCATCCCTGCCTCCTTCGGTGCCCCCTCCTATCGGCTTCTATAGTGCAACCAGGGAGCTTAAAAAGATGTAAACCAGATCTCACCTGTCTCCTGCTTTGTACCCTTACTACTCTCTGCAGTAAGTGTAGAATCTGCAGTCTTTCCCCAAACCAAGTTTTGCATGTCTCCTCTGCCTCCTCTCTGGCCTCTCTGCTGTCCATTGCCCCCTAGCTCTCCGCACCCCTGCCCTGGTCTCTCGTCCATTCCATCAGCACCATTAGGCCAGTGTTACCTAAGGCCTCCCCACTAGCTGTCTCCTCCTGGGAGGCACTTCCACTCGTCTTCACAGTCATTCACGTTTCCATTTACGTGTCCTTCCTGAGGGGCCTTCAGTGACCTGACCTACAGTGCTCTGTTGCTTACACGCACATGGCCTGATCCAGTGATCAGATCTCTCCAGAGCTCCTCGACTGGAGAACTCTTCAGTATTTTTTAGATTAGTATACTGAGAGCTGTATAGTGGCCCTCAGTAAGCTGCTGAATGAAAGAATGATCCAGTTTACTCGTGGCTTGCCTCTCAGCTATCTGTGTTCCTTTTCCTGTCCCTCCTATATTTAATTATTTATCTAAAATCAGTAACTTGACTGAATCACCCGTAGTTTATCGTTGTTTTATAAAATTAGCATAGCTGTGTTATTAAGACAAGGGATAGGGACTAAAAGTACCAAATCTGGAGTCAAAGCCAGGTTCAAATCCTTTCTGAGAGTTAATGAGCATGGGACATTTTGGCCAGGGTCCTTAGCCTTTCTGTGCCTCAACTGGATAAAGATGGATAGGTAATGGCGGCCCCTCCCTCACAAGGTGGTTTTGACAATTATGTGATAGAATTTAGTTACATCAATCAATAGATGTAAAGCATTGACTGTAGTGTTTCGCACACAGTAAATGTTAGGTAATAATTGCCCTTTTTTCTTACTGACCTACAAAGTAAAAATAAAAAGTGCTATCAAGTTGAGTTTGGGAAGGCATATGAGGAGGAGCATTAATTGAACAGCTACAGCATTTGGAATGTGATATAACACTCACTTATCTCAACCTTTCAGATGAGCAGTATCTCCACATTCCACATGAAGAAACATGTTCCAAGAGGCTAAATAGTTCAAATACTTATTGAGTGGTTGAGTCAGTATTTAAATGGAGATCTGACCTCACTGCCCTTGTTCCTTCCATCGTGTTGTTTGCCTTGGAATTTTCTTGAAAATTACCTCTTGGTTAGGCTTGTGGAATTGTTTCTGAAACCTAAGCCTATGTCCTGTATTAATTTTGGATATCATAGCAGAGTTCAAGGAGGAGTGCTTAGTAGGTTATCTTTTGAGTTGTACTTTTAAATCTAGAGGATTCTGTTTTAGTAGAAAAGAGCAAATCAGTGCAGGGAAAAATTAGAGAAAAGCAAAGTAACTATAACTGATTGTAGTTTTCTGATATTATAATAAACAAGTAATAGAAAGTAGATTAAAGTTTAAACATTAGACTGACTTCTTTCTTCCAGATAGCTGCCTCAGAGAAAGTTTGGCCCATCTCTTTCACCATCCATAATAATCCCTTCGAGTAACTCTGGTTAGCCTGACTTAGTCACATCCCACCTCATGTCCTGGGGTGGGATTGTGAGGCAAAGGGGTATTGATTGAACAGTTTGGGTCATATATTCACTTCAGAGGTGAGCAGATATGTGGTATATAACTCCATCAGAATCACGTGGATATGAGAGAAGTATTTCTTAAAGAATTAAATGCAAAACAGACCCAAAAAGTAACATGTGATCCAAATGCTTATACATTTTGTCTTGACTAAAATTTACAAAAGGAAGACTCTACCAACATTACAGAATAAGGATGTTTTGATAACCCCTCTCCCCTGAGCACAAGTAGGAGAAACAGGAAATGTCACCAGTTGATCACCAGCAGTTGAGGTGGGGCGATATTCACAGATACTTTGCACAAAGCTGATGGTCACGATGGGAGCAAAGGTTGACATGGCCAGGGCCAAGACCATTCCAGTCAGCTGAACAAATTGAGGACATGGCACAGGAATGTGTGCAGTGAGTCTTTCCAGTAAGGGAGAAAGTGAGCAGCCTTCCCTACTCACTGCTGGGAGACTGGGTAAAGAGAAAGAGCCACCTGCTGAGTGCCACAGAAAAGTAGAAAGAAGGCAGGGCCCTGAAATTTGGGGTCCATGAAGCAGTGGCTAGAGCTTGCTCTGAAGAAAGGGGAGAAGAGGTAGTATAAATCGCTCCACTTGAAATAACCCTCTCTCCCCACCAAGACTGAGACCAAGTCTATCAATTCTATCTTCCCATCCCTCCCTCACCTGTAACCAAACTAGACAAAGAAGATAAATAAATGAAATTTAAAAGTGCCCCAGTCAGAAAAAAACAAATGAGGCAGCATGCCTATGAAGGGAGAAACATCTGAACAAAAGGAAAATTTGAAAGAAAAGAACAGAAGTCAAAAGACCTATATATGGAACACAGAATTTGAGAACCAGACAGACAACGATTTTAGAATAACAATCATTTAAAAATTCAGTGAAGTCCTAGGAGGGCAAGCAAACACAGAAAAGTAAGTTAAGGATCTCAGAAAAGAGGTCCAGGAGGAAAGCTAGTTCTTCTCTAAAGAAATTGAAGACATTGGGGGTGGGAGAAGACACTGAATAAAACGAGGACAAAATAGAAAATATATTAAGTACACTTAAGCTGGCAGAGTGGGATTTTGGAAAATGAATATACAAATCTATAATCTTCTTCCCAAGTGGAAGAAGAAAAATAAGAAACTATTATAAATGTCCCTATGGAAGCAAATTGGACAACCTAGAAGAAACAGAAAATTTTTTAGAATCACACATCTTTCCAAGACTGGACCAGGATGAAATGGATAGCTTATCTGGACCAGTCATAAGCACAGAAATCAAAAGAGTAATCAAGTCTCCCTCAGAACAAAAGCCCAGGACCAGAGACCTTCACTAATGAATTCTAGTGAAGATCTTCAAAGATGATCTCTACCTGTCCTCAAATTCTTCATAAAAAATGGAAGAGAAGAAAAAGCTCCCAAAAACATTTTAGAAGGCCAATTTTACCTTCATCCCAAAACCAAAAAGGACAACATAAAAGAAGGAAACTATAGGCCAGTATCTCTGATGGACGTAGATGCAGAAATCCTCAACAAAATTTTGGCAGATTGATTCCAGCAGCATATTAAGAGAGTCATCCATCAGGACCAAGTGGGACTCATTCCAGGGATGTAGATTGGTTCAGCATATACAAATCAATCAGTGTCACTTTACCACATCATCAACATAAAGATAAAAATCATATGTCATTTTAATAGACAATGAGAAAACATTCAGTAAGATTCAATACCCATTTATCATTAAAAACTCAATAAAATAGGAAAAAAAGGAACTTATCTCAAAATAATAAAGACATATATGACAAACCCACAGCTGATATCATTCTCAGCAGTAAAAAAAATTAAAGCATTTCCTCTAGATCAAGAACCAGACATGGATGTCCACTCTCATCATTGCTGTTCAACACAGTACTGGGAGTCTTTCCCAGAGCAGCTGGACAAGAAAAAGACATAAAAAGACTCCAAATTGGAAAAGAAAAAAAGTGAAACCACTATTTTCAGATGGCATAATAATATACATAGAAAACCCAAAAGATGCTACTCCCCCCAAAATTATAAAAATAATAAATAGCAAAATGTCAAGATACAAAATCAGTGCACAAAAATCGCTTGCGTATCTACATGTAAACAATGAATGAGAAGAAGAATTAAGAAATTACCTCATTTACAATCACACCAAAAAGCATGAAATAAATGAGGTGGTTTGGGTTTGGGTTGCCTGTTTTGTGGTTGTGGAGTTACATGAATTCTTTATATATTTTGGAAATAAATTCCTTGTCAGACATATGTCAGCCTTTTCGTTTTTGTGGTAGTTTAACCACACAAAAAGTTGGGAATAAGCTTCATAAAGTGATGAAAGACTGAAAATTCTAAGACCAAGGAAATAAAAGCAGACACAAAGAAATTGAAAATATTCTGTTTTCATGGTTTGGAAGAATTAGCATTGTAAAAATGGCCATATTACCCAAAGTAGTTTACACATTCAATGCAATTCCTGTCAGCATCCCAATGATGTTTTTTGAGGAAATAGAACAGACAGTTGTAATATTTGTATGCAGCTACAAATGACCCCAGGTAGCCAAAAAGAAAAGAAGAAATAGCAGTATACAATCCTTGACTTCAAAGTATACTATACAACAATAGTAATCAAAACAGTATGGTACTGGAACAAAAACAGAAACATAGACTACTGAAATATTACCACATAAATATGGACAGTTAATCTTTTAACAAATGAGCCATGACCATACAATGAGCAAAGGAAACCTTCTTTAACAAATGGTATTGAGAAACTTGGACAGCTACATGCAAACGAAAAATGAAACTGGGTCATTCCTAAACTCCATACACAAAAAGTAATCCAAAATGGATTTAAAGACTTGGATATAAGATCTGAAACCATAGACTACATTGAAGAAAACAGGTGTACACTCCTGGACATCGCTGTTGAGATGTGTTTGGATACATAACTATAGTGTCACAAGAAACAAAAGCAAAAATAAATAAATCAAACTAAGAAACTTTAGTGCCACAAAAGAAACCACCACAAAAACGAAAAAGCTATGAACTGAAAGAAGATATTTGCACATCATATGTCTGACAAGGAATTTATTTCCAAAATATATAAAGAATTCATGTAACTCAACAACCACAAAACAGGCAACCCAAACCAAAAAAAAAAAAAAAAGCAGAAATCCTAAGTAGACATTTTTCTAAAGAAGGTATTCAGGTGACCTGCTGCAGGCCTATGAAGTAATCGTCAATATATTTTGTTACAAGGGAAATGGCAAATCAAAACCATGATGAAATAATCCCTCACCTCTCAGAGAATGGCCTATTTCCCAAAAAAACTGCAAAATATATTGGCGGGATGTGAAGAAAAAGGACACTCTTAAGTGCTGCAGCCTGTATGGAAAGTGGTGGGGGGATTTAAAAAAAAAAACAAAAATGGGGGCCTCCTTGGTGGTGCAGCGGGGTGAATGCTGTGCTGTGAAGCAGCCACAGGCATAGTTACTGCAGTGCAAGTTCTATCCCCAGCCAGGGAGGGGACCCACATGGCATAGCAGATCTCTCCTGCCTCGCCCGCTGCTCCCCTCAGCAGTGTGTTTCACTCAGTCTGCCTGTTCTCTCCCCACGCTGTCTCTGGTGAATACTCTCATCTCCCGCAACTCTGGCCTGTACCCAGCTCTTGTATGCATAAATAAATAAATCTTTTTTAAAAAATAAAAATGGAAATACTGTGTGACTGAGCAGTATATTTCTAGGTATTTACCCAAAGACTATGAGGCATTAATACAAAATTAATTCTGCATTCTATGTTCATAACATCATTATTCACCAAAGTCAAGTCATGGAACCTGCACACCCGGTGACAAATGAATGGTTGAATACTAGTTTAAAAAGATGAACTAGTGCCTTTGGGGACAACATGGATGGATCTTAAGGTGATGAGACTAAATGAAATAAATCAGAAAATGAAAGACAAATCCTGGATGCTTTCACTCACTTGCAGAATATAAACCACCAAAGAACACAAACTGGCAAAACACAACAAAAATAATCCTTAGAATCTGTGAAAAGTATACTGGCTGCCAAAGGGGATTGACTGGGGGAGGGAGGGTGAGGGTGAGTGATACACATGGACAAATGCACTGTGTGTGAAGTTGTACCGCCACATTCACATAGCTGTTTGAATGACTGGCAAGTCAGTAAAAGAGGAAAAAAATCATGAAATACAAATCTCACAAAAATAAAATGTCTTTATTCTTATCTCCCATTTCTCCCACCCTACACCCCTAGTAACCACTCTACTCTGATTTTCTGAGTTTTAGATTCCACATGTAAGGGAGATTTTATGTCTTTCTCTGCCTTACTTCCCTTAGTGCATGCCTGCGAGGTCCATCCAAATTGTTGCAAATGGCACGATTTCCTTTCTCATGGCTGAATAGTATTCTATATATATATATAACATAATAAGTATGTAAAATGTTTTTATATAAAAAAACACATATTTTCTTTATCCATTTATCTTTGATGGGGGCAATTGTTTCTGTACCTTGGCGTCTGTGAATAATGCTACAGTGAACATGGAGTGTAGATGTCTCTGTGAGATACTAATTTTAACTTATTTGCATGTAATACAGAAGTGGGGTTGCTAGCTCATAGGGTAGTTCTAGTTTTCACTTTTTGAGTTTCCTCCATACTGCTTCCCATATTGGCCACACCAATTTGCATTTCTACCAAAAGTGCACTAAGGTTTCTTTTTTCATCCTTACTGCCATTTAATAGATTACCACCATCTTATTATCTCTTGTTTTTAGAAGATAGCATCCTAACTGGTATGAGATGATAACACTCTGTGGTTTTGATTTGCATTTCCATGATAATTGGTTATATTAAGCACCTTCTCATGTACCTGTTGGGTTTGATCTTTCTTCTTTGAAAACTGTCTCTTTAGCTCCTCTACTTGTTTTGAAATTGGATTGTTTGCTTTGTTGATAATGAGTTGTAGACGGGGATCCACCAGCTCATTGCTATTCAAGGGTCAACTGTGTAATTGTTCACAGTCATCCTTTATGATCCTTTGTGTTTCTGTGGTTTCAGTTGTAACATGTCCTCTTTCATTTAATTTATCTGGTTTTCTTTTTTTAGATTTTATTTATTTTTGCCTAAAAGACCTGAGGTATAGGCCAGAGGTTTGGGGAGTGGGAGGATTCACCAGAGACAGAGTGGGACAGGCAGATCTACTGAAACACACTGCTGAGGGGAGCAGCAGGCGAGACAGGAGAGGTCTGCTGCGCCACATGGGTCACCTCCCTGGCCGGTGATAGAACTCAGGCTGTGTTTCTGAGTTAGTCTCGCTAAAAGTTTGTGAATTTTGTTTACTTTTCAAAAGCTGGGCTCTTAGTTTCATTGGTCTTTCCTATTTTTGTTCTCATTAGGTCCTTTTGTTCTAACTTTGAGAACAAGAAATTTCATTTGTCACAGGAGCAGTCTACAGATCCCATTTGAGGAGTGCTAAAATGGAATTCTTGCTATTTCAGCAGTTTCTATAAAAGGGGTCTATCATTAATTTTCAGGCCTTGGCTCTTTAAGTGGGAGGAAAGAAAGAGTTGGGGGGAATGACCCACAGGGAGTCCCACTTCCAGTGTCATGGGGAAAACCCGGGTCGGTGTGTTTTAGACTCTTGAACACACCCCCGGCAGGAAAGACATGTTACATCAAGACCCAGGAAACACATGGAGACACAGCTAAAGTCTGTGAGAAATGATACTTAACTCTGCTGACGCCGCAGCATTCTCTAATGCTTTACCTTCTGTTCCTTAGTCCATTTCCATTCTTGATCCATTGCTGAACTTTTTTGATTGGTTTTGGGTTGTTTTTAATACTGATGCTGGCCCACACAGGGATCACGAGCTGTTGATTGGCCAGCGCTGGCTTGTGGCTGGGGGCATGAGAGGTGGGTCCCCTCGGGGTTAACACTCTGCAGCCTTCCCGCCTCCATCCCACACTGCAGTCATTCTCGGTTTCCCCAGAAATGTTACTCCCAGCTTTTCATGTGACCATGTCTTTGTTCTGTACACACTGCCACTTTGTTTGCTGGCCCTGCCATGCAAGCGTCACATCTTTGCTCTGGACACTGATTGGGTGATGGCTTAATGGCCTTCACATACCCAAAGGAAACTCCCCTTCAGGCAATGGGGAGAGGCGGGTGGACTCAAAGTTTGTAGGGAGGGACTAGACCTCCTAGACCAGAAACCCAGGCCTGGGGAAGGCTGGAGCAGTGGATGGCGCCCCATGGCGAGAGGAGACCCACCAGAGTGCCCTAAGGCCAGGGAGTCAGGGTCGGGATCACAGAGCCTTACTCCTGTGCCTCTTGCTGCCTGCAGGTAAATTCTACTGCAAACCACACTACTGTTACCGACTCTCCGGCTCCGCCCAGAGGAAGAGACCGGCTGTGGCTGCGCTGTCTGGAAAGGTAATGCTGATCCACCTGAGGGTCGGGGAGAAGCAGCAGGCACCATTTCAGTGAGGTGACAGGTTGGGGTGGGGCCAGAAGAGCCCAGTGGCCTCCCCTATGAGTGGAAGGGCTGGACCTGGTTGTAGTCCAGCGGGGGGAGGAAACCATCTTTTCAAGCTTCATCTAAGCTGCATCCTGAAGGGAATGGCGCATGTACCACCTGAGTGCGACTTGGGAGATGATGGCGGCAGTCCCTACCCTCCCTTCCGCTCACTCGCTAGAAAGGACTTTTGCCTTCAGAAATAAACATCTTTCTGAGAAGGGCTGTAAATAATCTGCTCTGCCTGCCAGTTCTTTTAACTCTCTTTATCCTGGGAATTACTTCTCTTAGTACCTGGTGGGGTTTTGTTTTTTATTTTTTAATGAAAACAGCTGACTTTGTTGCAGTAAACCTTCACCATGAGGCGTTGCCTGCCCGAGTGCAGGGACTGATGCTCCCTCGAGAGGCATGTGAGGCTGCAGAGGGATCTGTGGGGAGCGGGGAGGCTAGGGCAGCTCTGGAGTTTGAATCCTGGCGACTGCCGGGTTTCTTGAAAAAACATTTTTTGTGTGAGCTCCGCAGCCCCGAGCTGACCGGTGAGAGCAGCAGGGGCCAGCCAGGTGCCTCGGCCTCCTGAGAGCTGAGTGCTTCGGTGAGAGCCACTCTTCCTTTCCTCACGGACTTTTCTAGGAGGCCAGAGGAGCCCTGCAGGACGGCCCCACCGCAGACACAAATGGACGGGCCAGCACCGTTGCCAGTGCCGCCGAGAGAACTCCAGGTAGCCTCACTTCCTTGTTTGGCTGGGTGGCGCGTCACTCTCTCGGCCTCTGTGACAAGGCCAAGGGGATGAGCCAGCACCTCCAAAGCAACATTTCTTCGATTGGGCATCAAGTGGCCCAAAACCCTTTGGACTCCTTTTTCATGTGCCAACTGCTTGCATTCGGAGTCCCCTTTCTCTATGGTCTGTCGGAGGTGCTGGTACAAATCAGAGGGGAGTTTCACTGGCAGACTGTGAGCCCGTAGGGGTGCCCACCGAAGGTGCACGGTGTCACCCGAGCTCCAGTAACATCTGTCAAAGTCTCCGACCTTCTTGCTGTCGCCCAGGGCCCGCCCACTTCTCACACAAACATTGAGGTGGTCAGGACGGGCCCTTCCTCTTTGAACAGAAATTCAAAACAGGCTGCTTTCATCACTGACCCCGGTGAGAATCCAGAGTCGCAGGGCCCTCTTGTCATTCCTCCTCTTGGACTTTGACAGCATGTGCTTGTGATGAGGC
This sequence comes from Galemys pyrenaicus, assembly GCA_019455555.1. Classification (NCBI taxonomy): domain Eukaryota; kingdom Metazoa; phylum Chordata; class Mammalia; order Eulipotyphla; family Talpidae; genus Galemys; species Galemys pyrenaicus. The sequence continues at coordinate 2,942,473 of JAGFMF010011958.1, forward strand.
CCTGTGACCTGGACATGTGTTCCCCTGAACTTGGAATTCTTGTATCCCATTTAGACACCACTTAGGGGTCCCATTTAGACACCACTGAGGCGTCTAAATCAGCTGACACTGCACTTCTCTTTGAGTTGTAACCACTAAACAACATGCCCTACTTTGTCTCCCGTTCACTCACCGTTTTCTTGTGTCAGGAGGTGAACGGCATGGGCCCTACCTCTAAAACCATGTTTATTCTGGTCTCAGCGGGACAGTACTGAGACAGGCTTGTTATAAACATCCATGTTGCTTAATTCCATAAATTACCACTCCCCTCCATGTCAAACCAGCCTCTGAGATGTGGCCACTGTTTCACAAAACTCTGGGTGGTCCTGATGCCCTCAACAGAGCCCCAGATTGTTCGCAGCTCAAGGCCACTGTGCATCCAAGAGGCGGAGGCCACACGCCATGTTTCTGTCTGTCATACGTTTCCTCTTGTTCAAAGCAAATAGATCTCAAGCAGCCATGTACAAACTCGTAAAAGGTACCATACGAAAACTAAAGATTACCAGCTAATACCAGGAACTATGGAGAAGAGGTTGTTAGTGGAATTTCCATAATAGGAAAAGAGAAGAATGATCTGCTGGGCCTTCAAATGAGAGGTTCCCAGAGTTGCTTCTTTCCCTATGCTTAAGAGCTAAGGAAACCCTTGAGCGCTCCTTCTGGGAGAGTGGGGAAGAAGTAGGCTCTGGGTGCAGGGGTTTGGAAGCCAAGACCTAGAGACCCAGCCGAGCCAGGTGAACTCCTTTCTGCTGCTGTGCACGCCCTTGTCTTGACCTGGGGCACTTGACGTGTCCTGCAGGTTGGACCCACATTTAGAGCAATGTTTAAACCACGAGTGACTTTGAAACCTTCCATAGCCTTGAAGCGCCCCCCATTCCCGCCCTCAACCCCACCCCGTCCCAATCCCTCTGCCTCATGAAAATGCTTAGCAACCCTATGCTGCTGGGCCTCTCAGCCCTGAGTGGATGCACCAGCAGGAACAATAACCAGCAGGACCTAGACAGAGACTCCAGCCTTGAGCTCTAGACCGGGTGAGAACACCACCTTCGAAAGTCTGGGCCATATTCCAGCAGAGATGGATTTTTTAGGAATCTGGCTATTTTGTAAGACAGTGCAAAGAAATCAGACTTTCTTCTTGTATGAAGTATAGAACATTCTCAAAAAAAGAATTACACACAGGGGCTTGCAGGTCATTCCCAAGCCAGCTGAGTTTGCTGACTTTCCCATCTGGTTCAGTTTGCCACTTACCCTGATTTCAGGTTTTTAGGAATTCTTAAGAATTAAGGGTTCTACGGAGAAAGAGAAAAATACAAAAGCAGGGAGAGAAGATAAGAGCATGGTTCAAGAAGAACAACAAGGCAGTAAGGAGCTGAATAAGAACACCGAGCGGTTCTTGATTCTGAAGGTGACTTGCTCTCAGATCATGAGGGCTTCACCGCTTGAACCCCTGAGGTCGGTGAGACAGGCCTAAGTGTGCTTCAGCAGTGGGACCCAGAGAGCCCAGGGCTTGGCGCTTCTGGAAATTACAGCTGAGTCTGAACATACTCCAGAGCACCTCCATCTCCCCCGGGACAGTGTCACAGGTTTGTGAGCCTCTGTAAAGAAGGACTGAGTTATGGGCGGTATTTTATAGTTGCTGTGAAACAGATTTCTTCTCCGTTCATAAGGATTTCCTCCTTTAAATCTCTAACCAGTTGGAAGTGACTGATTAACGAGAATTTCCTTTTGAGAAACTTTGGGGGAAACTCAGGTGTTTCAGGGGCCCCGAATATGTCACAGACTAGTCACTAACACAGACCCATGGTACGTGTCCTCCTGCACTCCAGACAAAAACCAAAGCTGTGAAGGAATGAACTTGATTGCGTGTAGACAGAAACCATCCCCCAAGATGAACCCCCCAGAGGCAGAGCAGAACCCAAACTCTGTGCTGGCACTTGACCCTGCGGGGAGCTCTGTCCCTCCCTTATTTGTCACGTCTCCCTCTTAGCCCTCTGCTCTTCTCCCTTGTGCCGCGTTTACTGCTGTTGCTCAAAAAACAACCGCCCTTGAGTCAAAAGAACCTCCCCAGGCCTGCTTTACCATGTTGTCTCTCGCTGCCACCTCACCTGTAACTGCTGCCTAATTTAGTGTCTGCGGGACATTGTTTACAGTGTTTGTTTGTAACGTGCATTTCCTAGAAAAGCCCTGCTTTCTGTTGTCAAACTGTAAATGCTTTGTTTCCAAACTGCTGAGACACTGCTGCGGCTTAGTGGGCCTGGCAGACTTCGTCGCCTTGCCTCATAGTACCTCCCTGGCTTTAGATAAATGCAGAGAACAGGTGGAGAAAGAGAAACCCCAAATGGAATATTTTTCCCTTGGATGCAAGACCCTCAGTGTTCCTAATCCTTTTATTCGTCCAAAGTAATCCCTTTTCATCTCATAATGGCTAGCAGGAGATGGAACAGGACGGCAGTGGTCCACCACTGAAAGGGAGGAGCAGTTCAGGTGACAGAGAGATGGGATGGAGAGGAACTAACTCGTTGTCATTTTATAGAAAAGGTTCTTTTAACTTCAAAGTCTGCCTGGCAGTAACAAGGGCAGGTACCTGCTACCCTGGTGTCCCCAGACTCCCCTCATGTAGTCACGTTAGGCTCCCTCGTTGGCTGCTGTGTGGGCCATTGAGAAATGCAGACACTTCCCACATCAGCTGAGAGAACCCCACGGTACAAGGAATCCCGTTGTACCCAGTGTACTGGGGTCCCGCCTGTCAGGAGGAAATTAGGAAGGCTTCACTGCTTCGAAAGCCCCTCCACCCTTCTAGGCATTTCTGGAAAGCCTGTTAGTAGAGCAAAGAGAATTTTACAGTCCAGCATAGCTCCCCAGCCCTCCCCAGAGTCTCGTTCTTGGTGATATGCGAATACATATATATTTATATAGGCTTAATTTCGTATGTACAAGTAGATACTTATATGTTTTGATCTGAATGATGATAATAATATGAAGCTGTTTCTGAAGCTTCTTGTTCCTTGGCTCTGGAAGCCAAAGGAGCCTTTATATTGGGAACCAGGCCTCTGGCCTGGCTTAGTGCTCTGGTCAGGATTTGGGGGGAACAGAGCAGCCCAACCCACCTATGGTGAGGGAGGGAGACTTTTGGGGGCGAGTAACTCAGAAAGAAGCAATAAATCACATCCAATCAGAAAGTTGATTCAGAACACACTAAGAAAGTGGGGCTCTGCGCTCGTAGAAAACCACAGAGAACCAGACACCCCCTTCCCTCTGTTTGCTTCAGACGGCACACTGGGTGCTCTGAGGAGCTCGGCCTCCTGCTGTCTGTTGGTATTTAGCGTGTCTCTGTAGGACAGGGCCACACTTGCAGCTCCTCCCCTAAGGGGCCCACAGTGGCCTTGAAGTGCTGACAGTAAATTCAGGGGTTCACCGGGCGGAGCAGAGGTGAGGGCGGGCAGGAGGGCCATGGCTGCAGCAGCAGAGCAAGGGGAGGGCTGCCGAGCCCAGGACCGCAGCCCCAGCCACTCTGGCCATCCCTGAATCTTTATTTTTGCCCTTGTTTTTAACCTGTGCTGTTGTTTTTGGTGTGTTTCTTTGTGAGCTTTTAATTTAATTGTGTAACTTTGTTTTTGCCGTTACTGTGAAACTAAGGTGTTGTGCTTTTATTTTTTTTTTTTAACAAATGTTACCATTCTTATTTAAGAGAATAAATTCCAAACAATCTTCAGGTTTCTGAGTTTTTCTTTCCCTTCCCTGTTTTCTGACCAGAGGGTGGGACAGAGGGCCTCCCGAGAGGGCCCCCGGGCTGGGCCCAGGGCTCTCCCTCCACAGGTCAGGGACGGAGCAGACGTGCTAGAAGGGGAAGGTGTTTGCACCTAACAGGTAGATTCTCTTAACAGAAGGGCCCTGCTCACAGGGGTTGATGTGGGGGAAGACATTTTGCTCTGTAACACCTGCAGAGGAAGGCGTCACCTGTGCCCCACGTTCCCAGCCACCTGAGGGACCTGAGGCCTAGGCAGATGCAGCCATAGAAATTCCACACTAGTCCGTGTCTGCCCTGCGCCTTCCACCTCTGGCTCTGGCTCGATCACACTGCCTTGGCAACTGAGAGCTTTCTCTCCCTGCCTCTAGGCTCTTACCTGAGGTGCACTGACCTGGCTCCCTGTGACACAGAGGTTCTGCCCTGGCCTGCCTAGCCCATGTCTCCCCATACTGTCTTGTGCGACCCAGAGGCTGAGCCAACAGTTCTGTTGGCCACTCTCAAGCCTGGAGGGACGAGCCTGCCCCCTTCTCATGCCTGCCTTAGTGGCACAGCCTCGCTTAGGTGCTAAATTGAGCCGACATGGGCACCCTGGTGGGGGGACACCTCTCTGGGCTCTAGTAATCGAATATTGGGTGTCTATCATTAAAAAGGTCTCCCTGACCGCCTCTTCTCTGAAGCCAGCCTCCTGGGATGCAGTTCATAGGCTGCCCCACAGAGCAGACCCCCACACCGGGCTCTGTCAAGGAAGGCTGCTCCCCGCACGGTCCACAGCCCCGCGGGACAGCCGCTGTGTCGTTTTAACCTGCGGGCATTGCTGGTTCAGAATCAATCTGAACAGAGCTTGAGCAGCCCAGTCCTTCCACCCAGCCTCCTGCTGCCCGAGCTGCGGTCTGTGGCTTCCCTGTCTCTGAAATAAGTCAGCCAGTATCCTGGTGCCTCTGTAAGGGCTGGCACAAAAGAATTGGGGTGTGAGGGGTACAGCCAGAGACATGAGCACCTCGGTTATTGGTCAGGATGGAGTATAGATGTGTGTCTGTACTTTTCAGATGTGAAGGCTTTGCCGCTATTGTCCCCATAATAGAGGGACAAGGACGTCCCTGCTTAGACCACCTCACGGCGAGGTGGTGACAGCGGACATGATTCTGCACCACGGAGTGCGGACCACCTGGAGACTTCTTTTTCTTTCTGAACCTTCCTGAAATCCATTCTCTCTTTACAGCTCAATTCCCTAGTGAATTTTTTTTAATTTAGAGGGTCCCCAGGAGGCACCCTGTGGTGTAAACATGGAAGCAGCATAGACGATGAAAATGGGCCACCTCTATTTTCTCATTGAAAATTAGGGCAGGACAATGCTAGGTGGGACCCAGGCCCCACGAGGGTCCTCCCTGAGGTGCAAAAGGGAAAATGCCTATGTGGGGCTCTTTGCGGTGTAGCTAAAAAAAGATTTCAGGAAGAAGGATCCCCAAATTCTGTTCCCTGTCAAACACTCTAAAAACTGCAAGCCTCCAAAACACGTCCTTCCCTTGCCACTCAGAGGCAGCCATCAAGTTCCAACAAGTCGATGAGTCAGGATGGGGTGAGGGGGAGGGAAGTGGATTGGCTCTCCTACCGAGGTCAGGCCTCGGGGCTGTGTGCTCCTCTGACGTCACTGCCCAGAATCTTCATCTGACTATTGGCTGCTGACGCCTCTTTCTTCACAATTGGTCCTTGTCTCTTCTGCACTGATGTTCTGGAGGGAGTAGGCTTTTGCGCAGAAACACCTTCCACTCTCCTGGGCAGAAGGGCGGGGCTGCAGGCATATGTGGCTCTCCCTCAATTGCTTCCAGGTTTCACCAGCCACGTGAGCACCATTTCCCTTTTACTTCCTGTGGGTCAGCTTCCACCTAAGTTTGCACAGTTTGTGAACATTTTCCGGATATTTCTGAGACACTTTAATGGGTGTCCATTAAAGAAGGACGATAGGCGAGATGTTGAGTCACTGCCAGCACCCAAGACCTAAATCGAGCCATCCCAACCCAACTCCTCTGCTGTCCTTCCCCTTCCGGTTGTGGAATGTCTATTCGGGTACAGCCAGAGCACCTGCCAAATGTGAGGGGAGCTCACACATCTCACAGAGGCTCCTCACTGGCATAAAGGGGTTCTAGAATACCTTTGAGCAGGAGTCCAAAACCCCAGTTCTGTTTTGCTGTAGAACAGATTCTCTTGTGACAGTACTCAGTTCTAGAATGGACTGATGTTACAACGAAGGCAGAATTCCTATTGGCTTCTTCTGTTTTCTTTACTCGACTCTTCTTACCCAGCTTGTGGCCACCGTGCCACATGAAATAGACTCAAGTGTGCCTCTTAGGCGAGTACTTCTGTACTTCTGTAAACATCAGGGTTATTTCTGCTTTATCACTGCTATGTAATCCTATAGCCTGATTTCTTTTTGGTCTTTGCCTGGAACTGTAGGTCTTGAGTAATTATTTTAAGTAGCCCTTATCTCCAGCAGAACTCAGGGCCTTACCCTGAGGCTTCTCAGCATCTCTGAGATTCCAACCCTTCCCTGAACCCTGAGTCCACTGTTTTGAACCTCTGCCAAAGCCAAGTCCCTGAGAAAGTAAGCCAGCCAATGGCTAAGGTAAGGCCAGCACTAATGGGCAGGGACCTGAAGGCGCCGGAAGAACTCAGGGCATCTTCCACAAACATGACAAAACTAGGGCGTTTGACTAGAGGCCCACGTTAATGTGTTTCATTCAGTTCTCATGCTCTTTCAAGGTCAGTAAGTCCAGGAATACTAGGAAGTGAATTCCAGAGTGGGTAGTCCTGCCGGCACTTGGTGGATCACTTCATCTGAGTTCAAATCTGAAGCTAGCAGTGTGATTGGGTGGCCTTTTCTTCTCAGTGAAGAAAGTCTGTCTCCAAGGAGTTGAGTCAGCGATGCTCCTGCACTCTGCTCAGCCTGGTAGCCAAGGGATAGCCGGTACTGATTATAATGGGATTTTATGACTTGGCTATCCCTGTTTCCTAGAACTACTTTAGAATCTAGAAAAACCAGACCGGAGAGAAAAACAGCTATAAAATCCCCCCCCCCCCCACACACACACACTATTTTATCAACAAGAAACTTATTTGAGTTCATACGTTTCTGGGGTTTTATTTCTCTTACAAGTAAAAACACTCTCTCCTAGGGGTCGGTCTCGTGAATTACTTCGAACTGCCTGCCTGCCTTTTAGCTGGGTGGTTTTCTTGGGGAATCTGCCCTGGTAGAGGCTGAGAAACACTGGGATGTGTGCCGGGAGGTTAGGGCACCCTAACCCTCTGTGGAAGGTCGTAGAAGCCCAGAGGAGCAGGCGATGGGCCTGGGGTAACGGGGAATGAGCGGGCTGTAGGAGATAAGCCAGAGTCTTGCTGGCTCTGCTACGTTGCTGATAACTGGCAACTGTCCTCTTGCTGCTGAAAATACTGTGTCATGGGGCTGTTTTTGCAACCAAGAGAAACCCCTTCTGTGCTAAAGTCTGTTCATCAAAATAAAAAGAGGGTGGAGAACCTGAGTGTACTAACCCGGGTCTTCCCTCTACCCCTGCCCCTGTGTGGTTCATACTGGTTAGTTTAGCAAGACAATCCTCCTCCTACTCACATAGGAAACAGTGTAAAAAGGCAAGAGTCAGGACATAGCAGCCTGACAATAGCCAGCATGTGGCACTTGCTAGGTCTGAGGTGCTGTCTACGAGCTTCGTGTAGATACTCATTTAACCCTCACGATAGTCTGTGAGGATGGGATCATTTTGTAGATAGGGAAACAGACACACGTAAGTTAAGCACACTTGGTCCAGGTCACATAACTAACAGATGCAGGGGGCATCGATTCAACAGGGAAGACCCAGAGCAGCGTACACCCACTGTTCTGCCCCTCCCCCCCAGTACTGTAACCTCATTTGTCAGTGCTCGGTACGAGGGCCGAGAGCTGCGGGTTTCCTCCACAAATCAGGTCTTTTTCAACACGTGTGACTACCCTGTATAAATCAGTGAGTCCACATTTGATTATTTCTGGGATATGTGTCTCCCCCACCCCCAACTTCAGGAAGCCCTGATCCCAGGTCTTCCAACATGCCTTTGGAAAGATAGTAGGTTGAAGAGCGAAGGGTTTCACATAGAAGATAGAAATTACCAAAACTAATCAAGGAAAAAAAATAACACCGAATTGATTGTAAATAATGTGAAGTGGGCTCCCTCTTCATTGTCTCCACATCAACTTTTTGAGATCGGCACAAATAAAATCAAGCCTAAAGTTGTAATAGAATAAGCTAGAACAGGAAGGGCTCATGTTGCTGCAAACAGAGGCACACCGGCCAGTGGTCTACAGAAGACGGGAATGCTGGGGTCGTCGGGGGTTACTGTTCTCAGGGCCCTGGTACAACTACTTCTGACTTTCTAATCTGTGTGCTGCTTCTTTCTCTACTATTTTACTGTGCTTTTTTAAAAGGCCACTATTGGTTGAACTGACCTCATTCTGTCACTGCTTTTACAACTACTATTCACAGCCCTCCTAAAAAGTTACCTGCTCTGACTTGGGTGGAATGTAAGGAAAGAGAGAAAGGGTTTTATGTCTCTTTGTAGTCATGGTTTGAGTTGAATCACAAGTGACAAGAGAAAAACACGGGACTGCTTGTCTACTCACTATTAGGCCATACGGACTCAACTCAGATGAAATGACAGACTTTAAACATCCGTATCGTTTTGGATGAGCAGTTTAGTTCTGTCCTGCTGGGTAAAATTGGGTTCGGGCACAGAAGCACCTGGGGGGAGTCTCCTGGGCATGTGTGGACAAGTCTTGGAAGGGCAGGCCGTGCGGGGAGCCTGCAATACCCCTCGACTGGTGCTTTAGAAAGTAGGGGAAAGAATCGTGAGCACAGAGAGATGTTTTTTCTATGTTGCATCTTCACGTTCAGTTTTCTTCCCAGTGCTAAGTCAGTGTCACCTAGTCAATGTCACAGGACTCTACCCCCAGGCTTCTAGCGTGCAGCTGGGGAAAGAGTGGCGGGGGAATGGTGTATCACAGTCATCTTTGTGTCTCCCGGAACCCTTCCTTTGGCCTAATAGTAGGACTCACAAGCAAGGCAGACTTGATGGGTGGAATATGAGGGGTTGCGCCACAGGGGGGTGAGAAGTCTGGGTCTTGTGCTGCCGATGGTGTGTGTGCTGGGCGTGTGTAGCGCCTCACTCAGCAGCTGCTTATCTCCCGGGACATCCTCTGTGCAGACAACTAGCCTGTTCAGCACAGCAGTTCTCAGCTGGTCCCTCCTTTCTGTGCTTTCATTGGTCTGAGGGGGAGGTCCGTGAGCTCTGCTCTGTTCCCAGTGCACCAGTCCAGCCAAGGCATGGTCTGAGTCTCAACAGATTGGCCAGTCTGTTGAGAGGTGAGACATAATTTGATGTGCCCTCTAGGCCAGGGTCGCGCCAGCTCAGCACTGCCTTGGATGATCCTGTGTTGAAGAGGGGTGTGCTGTGCACTTGCGGGCCTCTGTCCATTAGACATCAGTACATGCCCTTGCCCGAGTTAGGACAACGCGAATGTGTCTTCACATTGTCAACCCTCCCTTGAGGAGAAACAAAATCAAAAATCACCTTGGTTGAGAACCACTGATCTGAAGTCCAAAAGAAAGGACGTGACGTTGACATTCAATCAACCTCAATATTATTGTTGCCAGATCAGGAAGGAGAGCAAATGAGAACAAAAGTGATACCAAGGCATGTTGGAATCTTACAGCGTTGGTGTCTAAATCTTCCTGCTGACCTTGTTAAAATTGTCAGCATGTGCTTCTCGGTATATGTTCACCTATTTACATGGAAGGGCCCTGAACTAATACTGTGTGTGCCATAAGGCATTTACAAATATTTCATAAGCTAGGGCTAAGAAATAAATTCACAGAAGTTCCAGTATTTTTTATTTTGCCTCCAGTGAATTATCCCTGCACCCCCAGAATGGGCTCATGCTTCTGTGGTGACCCAAGTCTCAGAGCACTGAGCTGAGTCTGAGTGGAGCCGGCGTAGAGCTGAGTTCCATAGAGCAGCCTGTTGTCCTTGCCATCCTTGGTGATGAGTCTCTGAGCCTGATTCTCCATCTTAGAAAATTATAAAATGGAAAAAATGCTACCTGGTTCTCTCTGCCTCATAAAACTGCTGTTCAGAGTAAATGAAAATGATTAGAAGTTTATTTAACAGCAATATAAGGATATCAAATGTGATCATCATGGATAGGGACTGAAAATGCTAGAATAATTGCAGTGACAGAGTGAGTCAAGACTGTTATAAGCTGCTGATCTCTCCGGTCTGTGTCTCCTGTGGGGTTGGGGCAGGATGGCCACTGGGGTGTGGAGATTTGGAGAATAGTAAGAAGGGTTTGGCTCCAGCAGAATGGGCTCGGGGGAGTGGACCTGCAGGGCATCCAGCATTTCTGAAGCAGTTCTCTCTCTGCAAGTGCTTGGCTAAATTTGGCATTGTTTTTTCGTCATCCTGCATGGATGGTATCTGAAGTCACCTACTAATTCCATGACATCCTGGGGGCCTTCACATAGCAACAGAGGGAAGAACAATCATCATAAGAGTTTAGGCGAAGTTTTTAGCACATTGCTGGGCATCAGGACTGGGCAGGAGCAGTTTAGCTTTGTCTCAAGCAGAGCAAGGGTTACACCTGTGACCTCTGTGCTGGTTTTACCCACAACCCCCAGCTCCCAGAAGACTTCAGTGCTGCCTCATTTGCAGGAGAGGGGACCTGATTTCCTCTTCATTCTCCCCTCCAGCGCATCACGTGCGGTCCGAAGGAGACCAGAGAACAGCTGCCCCATGGCTGTTGCTGTGGCATCTGCACTGCGAAGGCCCCTCGCGAGGCTGGCTCAGTGCATTTGTTCCTTGGCCTTCAAGGGCCTCTTGGCACCTTGTTTTTTTCCAGATCAGGCTCAAAGAGAGTCCAGAGGCGGAACCAACAGGCAGAATTAGAGAGCAGGAGGCAGCAGTAGGAGAGAAGGGCTGGTCTGGCTTACCTTGTCCACCTGCTATTCTCTTTTCCTGTTTATATGATCCAGAGATCAGCTCCACAACTGGATTGATCGGATAGATTACGTGTACTTAGATTAATTACAGGATCTCCTGGTTTGTGAGGCACGTTTATATGCCTGTGAGACACCTGATAAGACTCTCAGCTCAAGCCACATTGCACAGACTGCCCCTTCCTGAGCGCTCACCCTCGGTTACATGAAGGCGGGCAGCCAGAGAAGAAAGGAGAGCCAAGATCATGGGATTTCAGAGGAGACACAACCAAGCTTCAGGTGCTTTAGACATGCCCACGGCTTCCCGACACCAGAGAGGGGGCCGTTCGGTCAGATGGCTCAGCTGAGTGTTGTCCAGGATCAGTTGAGTGTTATCGGTGAGGTAGCACAGCACAGGAAAAATAATCAAGAGGCCAGTGTGGTCCTTTCATTTTCAGTGGACAGTGTATACCTTAAAAGAAACCTCTTGGCCTTGGCCAGATAGAGTGCTATGTGCCAGGATTTCCATCTGTCAAAAATGTACCTTTGGGAGATAGCATAATCTTAGGAAACTAACAAAGGCAAAATTCCATGGCACTGTGCAGGTTAAGAACAAAGGGCTGTGGTGATGTCAGAGCCCCTCATAACCCCAGTAGGGAGGCAGGTCCCTCAGTACCTTTGAGGAGCATCACCCCAGTCTGTGCAGTGTCCTTATCCTCGTCGGGTTGGGTTTTCCTGATACCAGTCTGATTTGTTCCCTCCAAGGATTTTTCCTCCCTGGGTCTCTCTTGTGTGATGTTTGGCTGAGAATTCCCCAGCTCTTGGTACTTAAATCTCTCCAAAACCACTGAGCCGCCCTTGAACCCATGTGAACTAACTTTCACCATACTCCCACATAAAAATACAGTTACCCCAATGAGGAATAAATAGTTCATGTTAAAGTGGTGATTAAGATTACATCCTGTGTGGCTGAGAGGAAGGAGTCCTGGTTATCGAGCTCTGGGTGTAGTCTTGGATTGATCGCCTCATTGGGGCTTTGAGCATGTTATTTAGCATCACTGACGCTTAGAACTGTCAGCGTAATAATCGTAGTGATGGACGGGAGTCTTGTGACCATCAGCGGCCAGAACTTATTCCTTCATTACCTGCCTCTCAAGCAAAAAGACTTTGCACATCCTGTGTCATATGATCTGGAAAAATTATTTGAATTCCAGCTCCCTCTGAGGAGGAAGCCCCAGAAGAGTCTTGGGAAGGTAGATATGTTTGCCACAGCAGTGCCTTGGCAGTGTCTCCCTTTGCCCTCAAAAGCAGGGCACGCCCTCCCCATGCATAGCTGCAGTTTTGTGCCCTCCTAGAGGGAGAAGTGGCTGTAAATGGCACACATGGGAGCCCACCTGCTGAGGCAGGTGAACCGAGGGCCTGAAGACGAGGAAGTACCCAAATGTGTGGTTCCACGCACCTTATAATAAGCAAGAAAGGCCTTTGTAAACTTAGGGCCTTTTAACGAGGTTGTGGTCAGTCAATCTCCCTAGACTGGCTCTAAACTGGGGGTGACCTCCCGCTCTTAGGCACAGGCAAAGCCCTGTTCCCACAGACACTGCATCAGCTTGATTAGCGACGTGATGAAATCCCCAAGGCAGAGTGACCCATTCCATTATTCCAGGTTTATAAGCCAAGATGGCGCTCAACTTGGATGGGTGTGCCCTGCCCACTTTTCAGACAGCAGAGCAACAGCCCATATAGTAACCTTGGCTCAAAGCAAGATGGAAATTAGAGAACTAATTTCCAAGCTGATTCCTTACTGTCTTATGCCTGCCTCAGCTCAAGTCCCAGGGTCCAACTGCAGCCTCATGTATGGCAAGTAGAAGCAGGGCCCAAGAACCAGTCCACGTCCCACAGACAGACATCTCACGGTTCTGTTTCCGAACAGCCCCCTCTTCAAATGGTTTCATCTATCTTTTCCAATATACTAGCGAGCTTGCAGGAGTGGCCACTGTTTCATTTCCAAACAAAGTTAAGGCATAGATTCCGCTCCCCACCCAGTACACTCCCATGGCATTGGAAAGCTTGAGGGAGGGGCACCTTAATTTCTGGAAGAGTGTAAATGAGGTTAGTGAATTAGGCAGTCCGAAAGCCACCTTGACCAACACACTTTGCCTCATCTCTGGAATGTTGGTTTGTGCTGTCAGGCTGGGTCTTTTGGGAGCGTTCATCTGCCTTAGCATTTCCCCTGAGACCTTGTAGCTCAATGCTGCCCTAACGCAAGATATGACACACAGACCTTGGGCAGATGCATAAGGAACACATCTGACTAACTAATCCTCTTTTAGCTAATCTTCCCTTTTGACGAGGGAAACCAAAATAAGAAAGAACAGTCCTAAAGGAGAAGCTGTATTCCAAAATGGCCAGTGTTTTTCTCCTCCAGGTGCCAGTCCCTCAGATCAGAGGGCTGTTGCCTGTTAGAACATGGCCACGGGTGACACCTTTGACCTCCTGGCTTTTGGGTCTCTCCCAGCAAGTGACACCCATAATCCATCAAAACCACGGCACCCCAGGACAGAACTCTTGCACAGGGCCTGACTGGAAGTAAGAATTGGATAATGTGGTTGAAGGCATCCCACTATGCATATGAGGAATAGGGAAAGCAGTGCAGTCCACTGTACCTTTTCCTATCCCATGTCTGACTTTTCAGATGTCATTGAAGCTTTATAAAGGAAGACAGGACACTAGGGAAACAGGCCAAAATGAATACCAGCGGGAGAGGCCCTCAGATGTCCTACTCGCCTATGTGGGACATTTGCCCAGAGTCCTAAAGTGTCCTCAGCAGCTCGCCCCACCTAGTCTTGTGGCTTTGTCACCACAGCAGGAAGGGAAGGGGCAAGAAGATCTGCCTGCTGGGGAGCCGGGAAGGCCCCGCCCCTTGAGCATCATCCACGCCCCTTGTGTTTCTTTAGGAATCAGACAGATACAAGCAAAGGCTTTTGGCAGTTCTGCACATCAGCTGAGAGCAGGTTGTCCTGTCCAGATGCTGTCTGGAGCTCAGACGGGCAGCGACTGTTCCAAAACAGAACCCTGAGGTCAGCCCAGAGCCTTTTCTCCTATTTAGGATGTGACCCAGATCCTGGAAATTTTCTCCTTTTGGTATGTGTGAGGCTGGAAGAGCCTCCGGTGACCTGACATCTGCCTGCCCTTACTTAGTGAAGAATCAGCCTTAGAAATGCCTTCACATCTTTCAGCCTCCTTTCAGCCGGACCGCTCAGGTGTTGCTGCTGTGGCCCGGAAGCAAGTGGAGGGCCAGGGCGCTTGGCGAGCTGGCCCGACCGCACCGCGTGTACCTTGGCTTTCCAAATAGCCTGGGCCGGTTACTTTTGTATCTGCTCTCACGGTCTCTCCTGGATCGCTCTGGGGACGAGACGGGGAGGCTGTGTGTCTGTGTGTTAGTCTGTTAGGGTGGGGAAGCCGCTGCCCAGGGCTCCCCCACTCTTGCTGCTTCTGCCATCTTTGTTTATCTTCACCATCCGACTAACCTGGCAAATAGCCCTTGCTCAGGACAGCCTTGCAGAGTCCCATTTCATTTTTTGTTAATTCCCCTTGGCGCTGGAGGTGGTGGGCTCGGAACCGTAAGCACATGCTGGCAGTTGGTGAGTTCGCGGCACTTGCCAGCTATCTCAGAGTACCAAGTTCCCTTCGAAAAACTGGACCTCTGGGGTCTCACCGAAGGGAAGACAGCCGTAGCACCTGCCCATGTGGACAGACGGGCACGGCAGGACTAGGGAGCGGGGGTTCCCTTTCCCCCTTGATGTTCACAAAGCTCTGCGGAGATGCCGCCTTCCCAGTTTTCATGGCCCAAAAAGCAGCCTTTCTCTGGGTGACTATATATAGGCCTATAATTCCCATCCCTGCCCATAATAACCAACCCTGGGAAATGGGATTTGTCCTCACTTACAGTTCAGAAAATGAGTTCTCAGAACTTATGGTGATTTTCCTAAGACCTTTTAGCTGGCCACTGGCGGCGTCAGCTGCTAGCCTACCTGTGTGCTACGTACGTCACATCACATTAAAGAATATGTGGGAGTGGGCAGATGGGAGCACGGGGGACTGAGGTGATGGTGCACTGGTGTTACAGTGATGGAGAATACATGGGGATTACAATTGATGTCAAATATATGTAAATTAAAAAAATAAACTGGAAAATATAAGAACTAAAAAAAAAAAAATACGTGGGAGGCCTCCTCTGTCCAAATTGGGACATAAAGGTACTTAAGAAGGACTAATGGCAATAATGAGGCATGTGGAGAGATTGGGGGAGACCAAGGGAAGTTACTAGTCAAATAAAGTATCTTTGGTAGAGAAAGCGAAAGGGGGAACATCTTCTTTACAAAAGAATATAAAATTCTATCATTCCTCCTCCATTAAAGTCACCCCTTTGTGACTCAGCCCCATAACTGGCTCAGGCAAGGAGCACCCATGGATATGACATCCACGAAGAAAGGGTGCTGGGGACCCCGTGCTTCTGCATATCACCCCGCAGGTCACTTGTTAATTGCAGGGGGCATGCCTTTTGACAACGGAGGTAGGCGAACACCGTTGTAAGCAGTCAAACTGCTGTCCCCAGAACAGGGCAGCTGGGCTCTCCCTCCTCGGGTACGCTGGCAGGGGCACAGCCTCGCTGTGGTGTTCTGACGAGCACCAAGTGTGTGCGTGGCTCTGACACGAGGAGAGAGGCTGATGAGATGTGAGCTCTGCAAAGCTGCTTTCCTGACCGCCTCAGTGGGTCAGCTGAGCCTAGTGTATGGACCTCGTACAAGGACCATGACTGCTGGAGCCCCTGGGGCTGGGAGGGGTGGTGTGGGGGAATGGTGCAGGACCAGGGCGGGGTGGGGTAGGGGTGGGTAGGCTGGAGGGACTCACCTTCTCATCAAAAGCTGCTCAGAGGGACTTGGTTCCTTGGCAGTGAGTTTCCTCAAGTTCTAGCCCATATTCCTTCATCCCCACCCTGCTGCTGCTGCTTAAAGCAGGAGTTGGGGTTGATAAAGAGAGTGAGCACATCTCTCCCATAGGGTGAGTCCATCTGCATCTCCTACTTAGCAAACTTCTGCTACCGTCACCCCAGGGCCTCTCCTGGCTCCCACCAAACCCACGACCTCTGATGGCGGGCCGGGGAGGGGCGTCCTCCTTTCACTGCAGTGAGTGCTGACCGCCTTGGATGCTTTCTCGCTGGGCATCCCCACCGCGCACCAGCTCCGTCGTCCCCGCAGCCCACGTTCCAGCCCCTCGTTTGTCATCAGAACTCCGCTTCTCTCTTGTAGGCTCGAGTGTGAACGGCCTGGAGGAGCCCAGCATTGCCAAGAGGCTGCGGGGCACTCCTGAAAGGATCGAGCTGGAGAACTACCGCCTGTCTGTGAAGCTGGCGGAGGAGCTGGAGGAGGTGCCCGAGGAGACGCAGGCAGAGCACAACCTGAGCAGCGTGCTGGACAAGGGCACGGAGGAGGACGTGGGTAGCAGGTCAGCGGCGTGCGGGGCTGCGTGCACCCCTCCACCCCCAGCGGTCCTGAGTGCTGCAGCATGCGGTGGCTTACTGTAGCGGCAGGAAGGAGTGTCACTGGGCAGGTTCGGGATGGTTCTGGCCAGACAGGTCAGGGAAGGAGAGTCTTGGAGCCCTCGGTGGCTTTTCATGCTTTATTTAGTAGAGGTGGCCAGGTACATGGCAGGCAGGGGTGCCGGGGGGCCGGAAGGCTGGCAGGCCTCCCAGCCCCAGCGCATCTCACCCTCTCTACTGCTGCTCGTCCTGTCGGTTCTGTCGGTCAGTCCTGGCGTCCTCATGATGCCGCCCATTTAAGCCCGTGTCCCAACTCAGGTGCGCACACTTGCGCATGCCCACCCTGGAATGCTCGCAGCACCGCAGATGTCCATCATCACAGTGGTGGGAGGGTGGAAAGACCTGATCATTCTCTGACCCTACACTTACCCTTGCAGCCTCTCCCCCAGAATCCTCTGGCAGAAGGCAGCTCAGCGCCCAGTTCACAGCCGGGCCTGATCCTGTGGGCAAGATGCAGTGTCTTTACCTCCGTGTCCTCACCTGTGAAATGAGCCGTGCTGTGCCTTCCTCAGAATGTGCAGCGGGCTCAATTCCACAGGGAGACTAGGCGCCGTGCCTGCACTGTCACTTTGCAAGGGCAGGACTACGACAGAGCTCTTCCACATCCGGGGGCTTCCCTCGGGAATCCTGTTCTAGTGCCAGTAGCACAGGGCGGGTTCACTGTCGGTTGAGCAGATAGTCCCGGTGCCCTCGGTGGCTGATTCAGGCCTTGATGCGCTCTCCGAACCAGGTGCGCAGGCAGGGAGGCCAGCATGGGCCCCGCGGGGAGGCTGGGAGGCGGCCAGACAGCCGAGCCTCCAGCGCCCCACGAATCTTCACGCTCCTCTGGGCGCTGGCCTTCTCTCTCTCATGTCATCTGTGGTCGCCTCTCCTGTAGTCACGCCGCTTGTCCTCTCTCTGCTGCTGTTGCCGCACCTTTAGCCCCGCCTCTGTGCTCGGGTGCTCACTCGCGCATGTGCACACACCTAGGCCCCAGGTGTGTGCAGTCAGGCCCGCGTGCCCCGCCCACACGCCCAAGGGCCTCCTGCATTATTAACACGGTCAAGGCCACAGGTGATAGCCACAGAGGCTAGTGCTGTGAAAGGCCTGATTAATTCCTTTACCCTACACCTGTAAAGAGACAAGCACCTGTCTCGTCACCTCCTAAAGAAGGAAACTGTCAGGGACTAAGAGGAGGAGCGAGGATCATTCCAAGTCCCGTTTCTAGCCCAGCCCGGGAATCTTCCCATTTGCCCTGAGGCCCCAGAGCCGCCCTCCCCGTCCCCCTGAGGTGCCTCATCTCCTGGCTGGTGGGCACCACCGTCCACTTGACCTCCCCCAGGGTCAGTGTCTGTTGACCCCCTGCACTGAGCATTTGCTCTTCACTTAAGAGAGAACCAGCCACAGGTCCGTCCTCGGGTTGTTATTACAAATGCATTGGAGGGAACAGTCTCCCACCAGGCCGAAGGCCCAGAGCAGCAGTGTGCCGGGGAAAGGCAGTTGGTTCGGGCCAGGAGCCCCAGGGCTGGAATCGGGGCTCCCGGCTCAGCCCCCAGGTCACTGCTGTCAGGGCTCACCTCCCCAGACTGTACAAAGACAGGGGCAGGACGCTGTGTCTGTCCCAGGGCTGCGCGGCACGCAACAGCCCCTGCATTTCTCCCCGACTCTACTGTCTTTACCCTGGAGTTCACTTTCCTTACCTGCCCGGGCCTGCCTGTGTCTAGAGAGAAGGATTCCATGCCCTCAGTGGAAGATTATCAAGGGCGCCATAAGGAAGGAGACGCTACAAAGGCGGGGGGACCTCAGCACTGGCCAGACTTGCAGCTGGCCCTCTGGGGTGTGAGCCCTGGCCCTGACGGGGGTTTCTGATCAACAGCGTGAGCATCGCTTAGTCACTGGACACTTCTCCGCACGAGTTAAGACGTGTGGGGAGGACGAGCGCAGAACCCCTTCAGCTTTTGAGTATGTTTTTCAGTGGGTGTTTGCGAAGCACAGCCCCCTTTGCTGTGCGCCCCACATCAGCTTGGTGCAGACACGTCTGGGGCAGCCTCCCGTGCCTGCCTCTCTGCGGCCATCTTTCAGTGCAGTCACTGTCACGCAGCTGCGTCTCCATCCGGAGCACCCACAGAGGTGCTCTGCTCCCGCTGCGCTCAGCAGGGAGCGCCTGCTCGGGGTGGGGACTGGAGATACCGTAGTAAGACCTTGACCTGGGGCGGGACGGGGAGGGCGTAAGGCTGAGTCTCCGTGGTAAGAGCTTTTCCTCCACTGTCATTTGTTGTTGTTTTTTAAGTTGTGGCTTTTGCCTTTATCAGTCTGACATGACTGCAAATGGGCTGAATGAACTTTTTTTTTCTTATTTAAGATTTGTTTATTTATGCATTCAAGAGCTGGGGTACAGGCCAGAGTCACGGGAGGTGAGAGGACTCACCAGAGACAGAGCGGGGAGCAGAACAGGCAGGTCCACAGAAATACGCTGCTGAGGGGAGCAGCGGGCGAGGCAGGAGAGGTCTGCTGCGCCATGTGGGTCCCCTCCCTGGCCAGGGATCGAACTTGCGCTGCTGTGCCGCAGATGCTTCACAGTGTGGCCCTCAACCCGCTGCGCCACCAGGGAGGCCCCTCCACTGTCATTTGTAAGCTGATAGAGATGATGTGGGCAGGCGGCCGGGAGAGCTCAAACCTGGCACTTACAGCAAGTGCAAGGAAGCAGGATAGAAGAATATGCAATCAGTCATACCAAGTGAGGCGATAGATGCCCATGCCTTACTTAAACTCAAGCTAAAAGAAGAATAGCGGCTAGCAGTAGCCGGTCTGCACATGGCAGAGCGGCTCTGGAGCCACAGCCCAGTGGAAGAGCCGCGGCACCACCAGCAGCTTCTGAGGGTGGGGTGGAGGAGCCAGTGCCCCAGCCAGGCAAAAGGGTGCAGCTTCTCTCCCGTATGATGGATTCGTTTGAAAGTGCCTGGAAAGCCACCCAGGAATGCCGGCCGGGGTTCCACGCAGCAGCCGGCCTCATTCCTAGCGGACTCTGCCGGAATCCCCCGTCTCCACCCTCTGAGGTTAGACCCAGCAGCCAGGGTTTGGGCACAGATGCTCGTGGCCAAAGAACGCGGTTTCTCTTGTGGTGATGTTAAAATCTGCATCCTGGAGCCGACTGTGCTAAGTGAGCTAATCCAGGGACGTGCCTTGTGCTATGCTCGCACCCCTGGAGCCGTCATCATCCTTAGGTCTGCTCCCTGCCCGGCAGAACCTCTGCTTAACTCATTGCAGACTGGAGCAAACCTCATTCTTAGACCCATGCGCTCCCCTTCGTCTGCTTCCTTCGACCAGGCCCCATCATAGCCCGGATGAGCAGGTGACGCCTGAGATAACATTCAGGAAAGATCCTTGAGATGAGTAATTGGGGATAAACTATAGTAGGGAAGATTTGTGGTAGATCTTATCATAACTGAAGGGATCCATCTGCTCCTTCTGGTGGACACTTGTCTGAGGGATGCTGGGCAGCAGCCCGGCTTGACCTCCCTGAATGTGGTCCCTGTACCTGCACGTGGCCTGCGGTGAGCTCTGCGGGAGCAGGCAGACCTGGCCCCTGAACACTGACAGTGCAGTCCAGGAAGACTGACCTAGATCCAGGTGTCACATCAGTGCATCGTTACGAACGCAAAATCAGATGCCTTCTGAGAGGAAAGTGATATTGGTGCCTCGACTTCCTGGCCCTCATCTCTCCTAGGATGTGTATCCTCAGAGGCCACCCTCTCAGCATGACCCAAGAGGATGAGGGATTGGTTGTCTGTACTGCATTTTGTCGTGGTGGAGCAGTCTCACCTGAGAAGGTTCCACGAGGCATCTGCCTCAGGTTCCTTCTTCCAGCCTCTCCAAAGGCTGGAAATGGAGGCTCTGGGTGCAGCTAGGAAACATGAAAGGAGCCCGAGGCACTGAATTTACCCTGCAAATGTCTCAGGATGGAAGAAGCCCAGCTAGACCCAGAGTTGCATTGCCAGATCCCACGGGCACCGCGGCCTGGAAAGGACCCCTGGCAGCGCTTGTTGACGTCTTCCAGTCCTTCCACAGAGAGGGGGCCAGTTTGCGGGTCTGAGAGCTCCAGAAGTGTGCGGCGGAGCCTCTCAGAAATGGGCCAAGAGCTTGTGGTGCAGGAAGCCAGGGCAAGGGCAGACACTCCTGCTCTGTTCCTTATGCTTGTGCCTAACTTGCTATTCTCCTTGCTGTGGCCCTCAGGCTGTCCCAACACTAGCCAGGGTGGCACTCAACACTATAAGTGGCCCCTGGCTGCCCTCACAGGCGTCCATTGTCCACTCTTCAAGGTGCTGCTCTGTAGAGGCATCGACAGCCCTCATTGAGGCACCCTCGTTGCATTGCTGGCTCATTGTCCAACACCCACAGCCCCCCGTGGGTGGGGAGAGCACCCTACAAAAGTCAGGACCATCCGGTCCTGCCTACCCCTGACTCAAGCTTCTGGGGTGTGGCGTTCAGACCGTGCTTTATTATGAAAGCCAAGTCTCCTTGCCCCAGAAAGGACATATTTTCACAAAAGGCAGTTTCTTCTGGAAAAGACTAGAATTTATCAAACCCTGAAATAGGGCCAAGGAGCTTCTGTTTTTCCAGTGACATTTGGGGTTTTTCTCCGTCTTGGACCCCCACAGCTTGTAGGGTGCCAGGTTCTACTTTCATGCTGCCTGTGGTTCTGCTTCTCTCTGCAGGGCTGGGGTGGAGGGGCACGCGCCCCAGGGTGGTGGCCGAGGCGGCAGAGGCCCTCGTCTGGGCTCGTGCGTCAGGGCGTCGTCTCACGTGGACTGTGGTTTCCCACTTTGAGCTGACCTAGCCATGTGCCACGAAGGGGCCCCTGGTGGAGGCTGCTCTGGTTGTTGAGAGTGAGGACCCCGGGCGGGGGCATTTGTCCCACCTCCTGCTCAGTCCCTGAACAGAAACCAGGTGGTGAGTGGGGCCCTGCTGCCACGCGGCTGCGTGTTCCCTGTGGTGCCCGGCCCAGCCCTGGCGGCACGCGAGGGGTGCGAGGAGCCCTGTCTTAGACTTCCGTTCAGGCCTCGTGGTGGTGGCATCTCCTTCTCCACCGTGGTTCTCATGGTGCTTCGGACCTGAGTCAGGCAGAAACGAGTTCCTGAACCCAGACAGCGGTCAGGAGACTCCATTCCATTTTTTTTTCTCTTTAAAGATTTATTTATTGGGCCTCCCTGGTGGCGCAGTGGGTTAAGCAATGCACTATGAAGCAAACCACAGCCACTGCAGCACGAGTTCAATCCCTGCTGCTGACCAGGGAGGGGACCCACATGGTGCAGACATCTCCTGCCTTGCCCGCTGCTCCCCTCAGCAGTGTGCTTCAGTCAATCTGCCTGTTCTGTTCCCCACTCTCTGTGGTGAATTCTCTCACCTCCCCCCCACGCACCTCTGGCCTGTACCCCAGTGCTTGTATGCAGAGACAGAGCAGGGGACAGAACAGGCAGATTGGCTGAAACACACTGCTGAGGGGAGCAGCGGGCGAGGCAGGAGAGGTCTGCTGTGCCCTGTGGGTCACCACCCTGGCCAGGGATCAAACTCGTGCTGCAGTGGTTGCGGATGCTTCATAATATGGTGCTTAACCCCTTGCGCCACTAGGGAGGCCCAGAGACCCCATTCTTGATTCCCAGGGCCCTGAGTTTGTGTTAAAATGAGTCCACAGTCCCCCGCGATCACCTCTGTGACACTGACCTTGGTGATGGTGCTCTTTGCCGGTGGAAGCACCACCAGGTTGGGCTGTTTGCTTGTGTGGGTCTGTGTGGGGGTCATATGCATGTGTGTGCACCCCCTCGGGCCCCCACTCCCTTTCCGTCCCCTCGTGCTCATGCGGCCTGGACGGGGGACCCTGGTGGCTTCCCCACAGGGCGCTTTGCCAGCTCACGTCCTCCCGCTGGCTCCCCGCTGCCCGTCCCAGTGTTCCTCAACCCCTCACTTGGGTGTGCCTGTTCCCCACAGCAGCTCAGAGTCCGAGATGGAGGAGGAGGAAGAGGAGGACGAACCTCCACTGCCCACCTCAGACCTGGGCGGCGTCCCTTGGAAAGAGGCTGTGAGGATCCACGCCCTCTTGAAGGGGAAGAGTGAAGAGGAGCTCGAGGCCTCGAAGAGCTACCAGCCCGGGAATGAAGAGGAGGAGGAGGAGTACGAAGAGGAGGAGGAGGAGGAGGAAGAGTATGACGAGGAGGAGGAGGAGTCTAGTGAAGGTCAGAAAACAGCCTCTCTCCTAACCCTGGCTCATCCCATTCCCAAGTGCCAGAGGTGCCTGTGGCCGGGGCCACGCGCACTGTGTCTCCCACCGCCCAGTAATGGCCCCTCCTGCCTCCGACCTCCCACCGCCAGCAGTGGAGACAATGTCCCCTGGCACTCCTGAGTAGAGATTGGGAGCGGAAAGCAGAGGGCTGGTGTCGGGGCGTTATCAAATCAGGTCACTCATAATCCTCTCCTCATTCTCTCCCTTCTTTCCTCTTTAGTTTCAGTTAAAGAAACCAGTTTTAGTATTGAGAGGGTATTTCACTTTCTGCAGGATCCGCAGTTCCTAGACTTTCAGTCAGCTCAGAGCCAACCACAGAGGGCTGGGGGGGCACTCCACAGTAGACTGTGTGGGCCCCCATCCTGAGGAGAAGCCCTGTAGCCCCCTATCAAGTTGGTCTACTGGGCCCCGGAACATTCCTTGCTGTGCCTGGAGCTATTTCCATAATGTAGCTCTGGTTCTCTGTGACCTGAGTCACAAGGAAGGATGTGCCGACCCCTTTTTCCCGCCTCTGTGTGGGCATCACTCTCTCCCTGTCTCTGCTGTCCAGGAGTCGGGTGGGTGGTGAGGGACCATGCAGCCCCCGGCGGTCCCTGACTTACCTGGGGACGGTGCCCTCAAACTGCCATGGGTGCTCTCTCCAGGGGGCATAGTGTGCAAGAGAAGGATGGGGGCCTCTTAAGCCCCAGCTCCTTCCAGCCTTGTCAGAGGAGCAGATGGAATGCCGGGAGTCCCAGGTCTCAGAGACTCGATTCTGCTGCTCTTCATGCTTTTCTCTGCTTTTCCTGGAATTTTACATGTTTGGTTGCCGAGGCCCACCCCAGGTCCATTTGCTCTGGCACAGCGAGATGCTAGGGCTGCCCGGATGCAGTCCTTCCCATCCAGAGTGCAGCCTGGGGTCGCGGGCGGCAGGAGGAAAGCAGCCCGGGAGCCAGCGTCAATGGGAGTGGTCAGTGGCAGGTGCTTCTGCTGGCCACAAAGGGGCATCCATCGTTAGCCCTGCTTGTCAAGTGCTCCTCCGTTGGGCAAACAGGCTAGAGTGAGGTCCACGATGTAGAGACCCGCCCCTCCCTCCTCACTTTGTCACAGGACACCTGAGGGAGGTCTGGCCTGGAGGTTCCAGCGCTGGGCAGGGCAGTGGGCGGGTGTCTGCTTCCTGCTGCCTGTCTGCAGCGCCCTGACCTGCCTGGGCTGCCTCAGCGTGCCCCCTCGTCAGGCGTCAGGTGATCCTGTTCACGGTGCACCTGGGGAAGGCTTTTATTCGGACTCTCCATCTGCAGATGAAGGCTCAGTGGCTTTAGCCCCAGGCACTGCGAGGGTCAGAGTTGTTCCCTCTTCAGGAGGTTCGCCTGCTTTCCCTCGCACAGGCTCAGTTTCCTAGACCTGGAACTAGTGTCAAGTCCAAACCTCCAGGGGGCAGATTTTAACTAGAGAAACCGGGACCTTTGTTCCCAACCCGTGGTGTGTGTGTCCTCTGGGCTTGAAGCCCAGACAGTGACGGGGTGAGATTGCCTTGCAGCCAGAGATAACGCGCCTTTCTATTCTCTTTCCTCCCCTCCATTCTTTCTCCCTTTATCCCCACGTGGGCTTCTTGGTGCTGCTGGTGGGTGTCTGACTCCCCCTGCTGTAGAAGGGGAGTATTGCCCCTGGGACAGAGAACTCCTGCAAGGCCAGTGGCTCCAGCTCCTCTCAAAGGAAGAAGACACGGGTACACGTAAAGGTACCCACTCTGCCCTTGCCCACCTCCCACCTGGCTCCCGAGCAGCGGCCAAAACGTGCCTCCAAGAGCAGGTCCCACAGGAAATGATCTGTCTTACAGACTGCCCGGCAGGCCCGGCCTACCCGAGCCCAGCCCTCACGATGCTCTCAGGCAAAATAGCCTCTGAGACAAACGCAATTCAAGAGGAAGTGGGAGAACACTCCAGAAGCAGCCTTATTCCGCTTGACTCCACCCATGCCACGTGTATGTTTAGTTACAAGGTCCCCTGGCCACGTTTCCTCTCATGTAGAAATTCTCATGGCAGGCATGCTCCCCTCTGTGGCAGAGCCCCTCCGTCCTGGCTCAGGGGGCTGATCTCCCTCCGCTGCATCTCCTAACATTTCTCTGATGTCCAAGGAGGGTAGGCTGACCAATCAGTCCTCAAGGGTCCCTTTAGTAACAGGAAACAGGAAACACTCTCTTCCCTGTGCTGCTTACAAGATGAAGAACGGGCCCACATTGTTCTCTGACTTAGTCCTCCTCGGGCCTAAGACATTTGGGCTGTCTGGTGGGAATCAGCCCGTCCAGCACCATAAAGGCCAGTCGACCTTAGAAGAAAAATCCACTGAGTCTGTAGTGACCGTGACCGCAGCTCCAATAAGGAGCACAAGAGGGTCTCCTCCCAACCGGGCAGTCCCTCCACTGGGGAGCCTGGGGGCCTGTAGGTACGTTCAGCCCATTGTACACTCACTGCTGCTCCCAGGTTGAGAAGTTGTTGCGGTGAGACAACCACAGCCAGGCTCCTCGGGTAGCTTGTTGCGGGGCCCATCCAGAGGCCCAGGCTCCTTCAGATCAGGTGGCACCTGCTCTTGCTGCCTGAAAAGCCATCCCCCCTCACTCCTGTAGTGCCCCCCCACCAGGCTGTCCCTTGGTTTTAACCACAGTATGGCATGGTCCCAGCACTAATTAGAGGGAGTCCCCAGGTCAGGGGCTGCATGCAGACTCCTTGGGCTCTGACGGCAAGAATAACTTGAAGGGGCCCCTGGGGAGTGCTCTAAGGACCCAGGCCTGCTGCCTAGACAGCGTCGGTGGGGCCCAAATGGAGTTAAAGAAGGGCATTGACCTCAGAAAAAGCAGAGGGGTATTGTCTTATCCCTACTCATGAACTGCCCAAGCTTTGGGGATTTATAGAATAGCGTGCTGCTTCCCCCACCCCCAGCTGTTGCCTCCCCTAACCTCCCCCCCCCCCCCCCCCCGTAGCTGTGTCCTGCCACAGACCAGCATGCAGCATGAGCCTACTGTGGAAGGGGGGTCGTAGTGGCAGAAGATAAGAGCTGCCAACAAAGCACCTTTCTGTCTCGCATGAGGAAGCCGGTTCACAGAGGTCCCATCTCACTTCTGTTATCCCTTGGTTGAAGCCTCAAAGGAGCTGTCGACGTGGCAGGTGGCAGACAGAGGGGTGCGAAGCGTGCATTCTGGGGCCCTCACGCTGTGCTGGGGAGCAGAGTCAACCACTGGTGACTCTGGAAGAACAACCCTTCCTGGGCCTGGCGGAACCTGTTTCTGTTTTTCCCTCACTTGGCATTTGGGTCTCTCAGATGCAGTTCCGGATGAAAAGAGCATCAGAAAGCACTCTTTCTGCATCGGCCTTAGAATGTGTGGTTCTCGTCATTGACATCAACGGCACATGTGAAGTTTGAAATGACTAAGTCCAGTTGAACCAGTAGCATTTGCGTGCGTGCGTGTGCACGTGTGTGTGTGCGTGTGTGTGCACGTGCACATGGAGCACATATTCTCAGTTTTTCCTCCTATTTAAACTGGCAAATACTGTAACTTTTCTTTCTGTTTCCTCTCCTGTGGTGTTTCGTTCCCTCCTTCCCTTGACTGTTTTCTCCTTGCTCTCCCACCCCCCATCTCCCTCACCTTTCCCATCCCCACCCCTTCACCCTTCACTGGCACGCTGGAACCTTCACGGGCATTAGCCGGGGGACAGCGGCTACAGCAGCTCATAAATCCCGCAGATCCCTTGGAGATCCAGGCTGATGTGCACTGGACGCACATTCGCGAGAAGGAGGAGGAGGAGAGAATGGTACCAACCTCTGAGTCCTCCACTTCTAGAGGTAACCTCTCCAAGGCCCAAGGCCCCAGTGCCCCTCTGCGTACCTTCTGTCCCTGTTCCCCCAAAGAGTCCACAGAACATTGTGTTTTCCTGACATCAGCCGTCACCACCGCCTTTGACTCTCACCCAAGGATATGTAAAGCTCTCTGTGGCTTAAATGGCTAAGGGCTCTTTCTCCATTGATGCAAAGTAGTAAAATGAACTTGACTTGGGGAAAACCAAGGATTAGTTTGGCTGCTATTTCTGGGCAGGGTTTCTCTTTCTACACTTGGTGAAACGCTCTGATGCTTTCCACATGGCGTGTGTCTGAGTGTGAATGTGCATTGGCAGACTGGGGGTGAGGGAGGCAGATTTCAAACTGAAACAAAGCTTTACGGAGAGAGAGATATTACAGTGGTGTCCCGAGTAGCTGGCATAATCCAGCTTTAGGTTTTAGGTCAGATCTGTGTTCATGTAGGTAAAAGGTGGAATAGGAAGCCATGAAAGGACTGGTGAGCAAAAGAGAAACAAACGGAGACAGACGTGAGGCATGTGGCAGTTGCTGTGTCATTCCCCAGGCCCCCATCCTTGCCGTGCTCATCTCTCAGATACTGACCCTGCTACCTGGGCCTCTGTCTCACTCTCGTATCCTCATATTCTATCAGCGCCTGTCGGGGCCACCCCCCTGCGGAGCTCGCGTCTCTGCCGTCATGAAACGCGGTGTCTGATGGGACATTTAGTCTTCCCCAGCCCCGCATCTTTACCAGCCCTTTAATTCTTATATTCATTTCGTTTTCTAAGTGCAGTAACAGTGCAGTATAACATCCTGTGAGTTTCAGGCGCACGGCCTTGAGCGTCACCCTGTCCGACCGACCTCTGTCAATGACTTTGGCAGCCACAGAAACACCCAGCAACCCTGCAGCCTCAGGCTGGCGCTGACCCCTTGTGTCTGCTCTCCCTCCTGCGCCGATCCCCCGCCACCTACGTGGCCGACCCTGCGGTGCCGACAGGCCTCTGGCTCGTGACCTTGCCTCGGTTTCTCTTCTATTTGGACTTTAGGGAGGACCTCCCCGCTCCTCCCTGGGAACTCGTATTCCTGTGTAACTCTGTATTTATCGTCTGTTTTGAATTCAGTGCCTGACCTTCCCTCCATACGCCGCGCGGCAGTGCAGGCCTGGCTGCAGACAGTCTCCGGAGGTAGTCTGGTGATGTTTGTTCTCCCCTACTTGCGTAACCACTCTCTCTCAGTAGCGCTGCTGGTACTTAACACAAGAATCCCAGGCCTGCGCAGTGCATGCCGAGGGAGGAGGGCGGGCACACGTGCATGCCTCACCGCAGCCATCCTTGCATGGGCCAGCGTGCTCCCGTGCCTCAGGGAAATCCCGAGGAAGCAACGCCTAGCGGGACAGACTGGAGGTCGGTTAAAAGACTAGCTGAAGGAACACTTAGCTCTGAGGATAAAGTCTGTGGAAATGCAGCCGGGGAATAATTGAGTGTAGAAGCAGAAGCGTCAGTGAGTATTCCCCAAACCGACCGAAGGGCCAGAGAAGGAGACAGTACTTGCAGAGCTTCATGGAGAATTTATCAGTGGAGAAGGGAGAGCAGAAGGTTAGCGGAGAGACAGGCTGGCTGGGACCCGTGTCACATCAGCTGGGTCTTCAGACTGAGGTGCAAGTCTCAGCTAAAGCCAAGGGGTAGTTGAGAAACCTTAGTTGCCCCCCTCCCCAAACTTTTCTGTTGTTCTGCAGAGGGGGCTGCTGGCATATTTGCAGCACAGTGCTTTCCTTTGGGGACATTTACACAGGAGCAGTAATGTGGCTTCCACACGCCGTCAAGCACCCCTGAAGAAGGGCAGCGCTGCCGCTGCTTGAGAACCTCTGTCCTGGCAGCTGCTTCTTGGGCCCGGCAGGGCCAGTGCTCAGGGGACCTTACCACCAGCCCCTCACTAGCCCCCCCACTCCCCCAGTGTCCTCACACACAAGTCAGGAGGTGCCTCTACACGGCTGTAGGGAGAGCCGCACCTGAGGCCTTTGGCCCTGTGAACAGACCGGTCACCCTCTCCCGGTCAGCTTGTACCCTGGGCTGGGTGGACAAGCCTGGGATGTCAGGACTTCCCGGCTGGCAGTTGAGTGAACCGAGAGCTAAGTTTGTCAGCGATTCCTGGCTTCCATAGCGTGTGGCAGCTTCCAGCACCCTGCACCCCATCTTAACCTCAATTTAATCCCCCAACTCCATCCCCGAAGCCATATCTCTTTCAACTGCTGCTGCTGCACTGATTTTTGCACTTGTTTGTTTTTTGATCTGTGTGACAATTTTTCCTTTCAAGGTGTTCCTGAGAACTGTAGACTTCTTATCCTTCTACGGCAGCCGTTTCTTTCACAAACACTAAGTAGGGCAGCCGCGTGAGGCTCGGGGGCCAGTGTCTTGGGTGGTGCCACACCGGGAGCCCTGTGTGGCAGCTCCTGTGTCCTCATTCCCGTGTGCTTGCCTGCAAAGGCACAGTCAGGGTCCCCCGGCCCCGGTGCAGGCTCTCGTCACGGACATGTGTTGGGTGCAGCCAGCCCTCAACCCTGGATGGCCAGGCAGGGTTGACAGTGAGGGAGGAGAGTTCTGGGGGAGGAAGAGCCGTCTGTCTGTCTTTCTCTGGAATTGTGTAGGGCAGCTGAGGACTTGCTGTCCAGAGGGAGAGCTTGGGCTTGGAAGCCCAAGACTGAGGTTGTGCCTCAGACATCCGCTCACAGGTGTTCCATAGAGTCAGCCTTGAGTGACCAGGAGCATCGTTAACCACACAAGTTTCAACCTGTGTAAATAACTTAGTAGTTTCTCCCCCGTTATTTTGCACAGAAAATGTCATCTTCATAGCAAAGTGTCTTAGCATCACCAGCTCCGTGAGCTGCTCCGGTATTTTGGGGAGGAGCGGGACATTAATTCTTGCCAACTAGGACGTGCCTGGAGCTTCCACCCTCTATGACCTAGACTGTCCATGCCAAACCGATGTAGAGTTCTCCAAAAGCTGGATGTGAGTCACCACCTTAGTTCCAGTGGGCCGAGTATACAAAAGGAACGGTCAGTTCAGGGTGCAACTTAAGGAATTATTAAAGAAGAAGAAATCTCATGTCATACCACCTAGATCAAGAAGCCAGGTGCTAGGGCAACCTGTTAGTGCCCCTTCTCTTCTTCCCTCCCACCCCCTCCCAACGTGGCCACTCCCAGAACATCTCTAGTTGGCTTGAGCTCCACTCCCAGTGCTCCTACAGGTTTGCCGTGTGTCCTCGGGGGCTAGACGTGCGGGCTGGGAGGCTGGGCAGTGAGGAGACCCTGATGGTGCCACAGGTGCCTGATGTGTCACTGTGACATGTAAAGGTGCCCCAACTTCGCAGCCGCTGGTTCCTATCTTAGACTCTGGGGAATGGTTTGAGAGTAGCTGCGCTTAGAACCACAGAAGAAACCCTTGGGCCCCCAGGGAGTGGGCGGCTAGGCCCAGGTCACCCGGCTTCCACAGCCTCCTCCAAGCAGCGCTCCTTTGCTCTCCTCGTTGCTTTCTCTTACTCCAGACTGGTCGTGCATTGGGAGGGGTGTGTGTGTGTGTGTGTGCGCGTGCGTGTGTGCGTGTGTGCGCGTGTGTGCGTGTGTGCTCGTGTGTGCGCGCGTGTGTGTGCGTGTGCGCGCGTGTGTGCGTGTGCGTGTGCGCGTGTGTGTGCATGTGTGTGCGTGTGTGTGCGTGTGCGTGTGTGCGCGTGTGCGCGTGCGTGTGTGCGTGTGTGTGCGTGTGCGTGTGCGTGTGTGTGCGCGCGCGCGTGTGTGTGTGTGTGTGTAGGGGCTGGTTCTGCCTCAGGGGCACTCATCGTGCCCCGCCTCACTTTGTACTGCTGATGGCCCAGTTTTGAGTCCAGTTAATGAGCTTTGCATATCCCCTCATCCCTCTCCCTTATGCTTTACAGAGTCTTCCTCTAAATTACCCCCTAAAGAAGCTGCACTCCACCAGTTGAAAGAGGAGGTGCAGTGCCCTTAGGGTCCTTACCCAGCAATGAACCCCAACATACGACAGCAGCTTCCAGACTGAGTTGTGTGGCCATTGATGTAATGTGGCAGCTTCTCTGGACTGTCTGGACCATAGTTTTTCTCACCGAAAGAAAGGAATTAGAAAGAGCCTTGAGGACGGCTCGCAGCGTGTGAAGTGCTCAACACGGGGCCTGGCACATAAGCTCTGATAACTGGGAGCCATTATCCTGCTGTTTCGCAAGCGGGTGCCTGCCGGCTGGGCTAAAAAAGAGCCTCCCCTTTCCGTCTTTCTCAACCATGAGGCTCTTGCAACAGCTATTGGAGGAAGAGGAAAGATAGCTTAAATTGCTCCTCTCCTTCCTCTTGGCCCTTCTGGAGTTGAGAAATGCTAATCTTGTGTGTTCAGGATGGTCCTTCAGCCTGCCCCATACCCACACTGCCTGAGAGACTTCCCTCATGCCCAGCTCCCTGGGGTGCAAATCCAGACCTTTCAGATTCCATCTCCCCTCTCCTCATGGCCTCCATGTTACAGCCCTGAGACTTGCAAAAGCAGTCTGTCTCTCTGTCCGCCTTTCCTTTTCTTTCTCCCTTTGAACTTTTCTTCTTCACAGTCCCATTCGATGAGCATGACCTGGAGGAAGATGTGGACTCGGAACCTGCAGAGATAGAAGGGGAGGCGGCAGAGAATGGGGATACGGGGGACACTGGTGCTGAGCTGGATGATGGTACGAGGGACCTCCCTTCTGCTGTGGTGCCCACCTGCTCCCCACTGGGGGACAGCACAGGAACAATTTGAACTGGGGAAAGAGAAAACAATACAGATTAAAGTGAAAGCAGGGGCTCGGAGATGGCCACTTGTTCTCCTGGTCTGTCCCTTGTCCTGCCACTAACCAGAGGACTGTCACCTCAGGGTCCCATAGCCACTGTTGGACACAGCAATGCATTAAGTTGTGGTGGAGAAGCAGCATGTTTAAGGGTTATTATAGGGTCTCTCGACCAG
Organism: Galemys pyrenaicus; assembly: GCA_019455555.1. Taxonomy (NCBI): domain Eukaryota; kingdom Metazoa; phylum Chordata; class Mammalia; order Eulipotyphla; family Talpidae; genus Galemys; species Galemys pyrenaicus. The sequence continues at coordinate 2,973,918 of JAGFMF010011958.1, forward strand.
TGGATGCCTTCTGCAAGCCAGCTACAAGGAGAGGCTGTTTTAAAAATTATACTCTGGTTGGCGTGTTGTGGGGGAAGGGAGATAGGAATTAGTTTGGGAAGAAGTGAAGACAATCCAGGGGAGGCTGAGGGAGCCTTGGCCTCCATGTGGGTTGGGCTGCCAGGCTGGGAGTGCAAGGGAGGGACACACAGACTGTCGGTGTGTGGAGCCAGACCACCCTCCACAGGCGCACCTGGTGTTTCTGTTGGGGCCCGTCCTGTGTCACTGAGCCCTGCAAGAGCTGATGGGAAAGGCGCACATGTTGCAAAGGACGCCATGCTTTTGGCCCGTCTCAAAAGCCTTTATTGGGGGCCTGTAGGTGGGGCCCGGCCCGGGTAGGGGCTCAGGACCAGATCCAGATCTCAGACAACTGTGCTGCAGTTGAACAACTGGCCGGGCTGTGCTCTGAGGAAGGTGAGTCTGGACAAGGACACACAGCCTACCCCGCGCCCTCCTTCCCTCTACCAGATCAGCACTGGTCTGACGACATCCCGTCGGATGCCGAGACAGAGCTTCGCCGGTGGCACCGGGCAGAGGTGGAAGCCGAGCTGGAGCTGAGGGTGTCAGAAAATGAAGAGGAGCGGCCACTCGCCACCCTCGAGCGGCCAGGGAGAGGTGAGTTTCTTGGCAGGAGAAACAGCTTCCAGGGGCCTCCCTGGTGGCGCAGCGGGTTGAGCGCCACACTGTGAAGCGTCAACAGCACAGCAGTACGAGTTCGATCCCTGGCCAGGGAGGGGACCCACATGGCGCAGCAGACCTCTCCTGCCTCACCCGCTGCTCCCCTCAGCACTGTGTTTCAGTCCATCTGCCTGTTCTGCGCCCCACTCCATCTCTGGTGATCCTCTCACCTCACATGACTCTGGCTCATACCCCAGCTCTTGTGTGCATAAATAAATCTTAAAAATGAAAAAGAAACAGCTTCTAGAATTCCTGTGAGAGCCTCACAAAGACGAGACGGGCCCCGAGGAGGCAGGTCTTTGGCTGGGGCCACCCACAGCGGCCAGTGGCCAACAGCTCTACGGGCCCCTCCCCGCTGCCTGCGCACAGCCGCTAGAGCTTTGGCCAACAGCCCCTTCCGGTGTCCTCTGGGCTGTGAAGGGTGGAAGGTCATCTCAAAGCTTAGGCACAGGTCACACTGGCGAGGGAAAGCTGACCGACACTTCGGACAGGATTGTGAGTGGGGGTGGGAGGGGGGAGTGCCCCTCCTTCAGCCTCGTCTGACCACGCTGGCTGCAGCGCGACCCGCTGCAGAGCCCTCAGCAGGATGAGGTGGCTCCTCTTGCAAATCCTGTGTCTCTTCTTTCCAGGTCCCTCCCCAGCCTCCAGCCCCGTCTGCTCCCCTGAGGAACACGCTGTTCCGTTCTCCCCAGTCTCTCCCCCGAAGGCAGAGGTAAGGGTTTGGGGCTCATTGTAGGGCACAGCTGCTGAGACCCTGAACGCATATACTCCATTCTCTTTGTCTTAGGGTCCTTGGCTTGAACCCCACAAAGACTGGGATGAGGTAATCCTCCAGCATCCTTGTTCCCGGGAAACTAAGCATTTGTTTCGCTTCTCGTGCTGAGGGGGGCTGCTGAGAACAGATGTGGCCTGGGGTTCTAGCTCTGTCCTCACCAGAGCAGCATCTCCCACGCCCGTCCTGTACCAATCCCAAGTCCTCCCCACGCTGTCAAGTCCACCAGCCACGCCACTGCAGAAGTACATCTGTCACTAAGGCAGTAATGCTGGTGGAATACTGGCTTGATACGCCAGGTGCCTTTTTCTTAATATTATGTTAAAATGAATGTATCACTGGGAATTAAGAGCATTTATCCAGATTCTCAGTGGTATGTGAAGCATACTCGGCAGATGCTGCGTAAGTAAGTGGTGAGCATGGTTGGGAGGTACTATCTGGAGGACCGACCAGAGAGGGAGGCCAGACGAAGACCCGGGCCTGCATGGCCGTGTCTCTGGGATCCTGAGAAGCAAGATGAGTTTGTCGATTTCATCTCTGAAATGGGGGCGCTGCCCTAAACTACTTGGGATGGGGAGATGCAAGTATTCGCACAGCAGGGACAATGTGTAATAAGTAGCTATTTGAAGTCTTCCGCTTGGCCCCAGTATTCGTCTGTTGGAGATCTTGGAGCTCCAAGGAATTGGCAGTGAGGGGTAAGAGCTGAATTTATTAGTGTTCTTTGGCCAACGTTCACTTCAGTGGCCAGAAATACAGGAGTCACCAAACTCTGAAGGCCGAGTCTGTTCTCTAAGCAGAGCAGTCCTAAAAATGGACCAGACAGCAGAAGTGAGCCGCCTGCTCCTGGAGCCGCTGGGGTCAGCCGGAGGGACGGGCAGCTCTGGCTCTGCAAGCAGGTTGTGCTGCTCTGGCATCTCAGCGCCTCTGTGTGTTTCTTTCTGTAGGGAGCCGGAATCCCACTCACCCCCGTTGCTGCCAAGGTGAAATCACCTGAGGAACGCTTTTTCCCTGGGCTTCTGCTCTCCGAAGAGAAACCCAAAGCAGAAGCCCCCACAGATGAGGAACCCGTGAGCTCCCCCATCAGATCTCAGCCCGTGGCTCTCCCGGAGGCCAGGACGCCTACCTCCCCTGTTAGCTCACAGCCCTTGTCGCCGCTGCCCACCTCCACCGCCCCCTCCGCCCAGTTCCCCATCTGCTCCCAGCCGCAGCCCTCCTCTGAGGCCACCATCCCATCCCCCACAAAGTCCCCCATACGCTTCCAGCCTGTTCCGGCCAAGACATCCACACCCCTCATAAATTGCCAAGGAGACACCAAGGACAGGCTGGGCAGTGTTCTCACCGTGGACGAGGCCCTGAAGCGGAATGACCTGGTGGCAGAGTTCTGGATGAAGAGCGCCGAAATCCGCCGCAGCCTCGGGCTCACTCCCGTGGACCGGGGCCAGGGGCCCGAGCCCAGCTTCCCCTCACCTGCCCTTAAGCCGGCACCCCTGAAATCCTCTGCAATTGAGAAGTCCCCTCAGGGTGAGGGGCTCAGTCTTCTGAAACCTCCATCTGCTCCTAAGAGGCTGGGCCTGCCGAAATCGGAGGGCGACCTGCCCTCCCTGCCGACCCCCAAGTCGCCGTCCGACAGAGAGCTGAGGAGCTCCCACGAGGAGCGGAGAGACCTGTCCAGCAGCTCTGGGCTGGGCCTTCACGGAAGCTCCTCCAATATGAAGACCTTGGGCAGCCAGAGCTTCAACACCTCGGACTCCACCATGCTCACCCCACCTTCAAGCCCACCCCCGCCCCCACCCCAGGATGAAGAGCCCGCAACTCTTCGAAGGAAGCCCTATCAGCCAGAGCCTAAGGAAGCAGAGCCCAAGCCCTCGGTGGCCCCACCCCCACCACCTGCCAGCTTCATGCGGCCCCCCCGAGAGCCGGCCCAGCCCCCCCGAGAGGAGGTGCGGAAGTCATTCGTGGAGAGTGTTGATGAGATCCCCTTTGCTGACGACGTGGAGGACACGTACGACGAGCAGACCGAGGACTCCAGTCTTCAGGAGAAGTTCTTCACGCCCCCTTCCTATTGGGCCCGCCCTGAGAAGCCCCCCCCCCCCCCCCCCCCCCCCCCNGCCCCCCCACCCCCCGCTGGCCAAGGAGAATGGTAGGTTGCCTGCTCTGGAGACGGGGACCCAGCCTCAGAAGAGGGGGCTCCCTGTAGTCTCTCCAGAAGCCAAGGAGCTGGCTGAGGAGCGCATGCGAGCCAGGGAGAAGTCCGTCAAGAGCCAGGCGTTGAGAGACGCCATGGCCAAGCAGCTGAGCAGGATGAAGGAGCAGGAGATGGCGGCCAGCACCCCCCGCAGAGCCGCCTCCACGCCCTCCAAGGGCAGAGAACTCGGTCCCGAGTCCCCCAGACGCCCACGTCTCAAAGGCTCCGAGGAGTCCACCCTGAAGCACGAAACCACTAGTGAGGAGGTCTTCTCCCCTCCCTCGGACTCGGGGGGCCCAGATGGCTCCGTCACCTCATCCGAGGGCTCCAGCGGGAAGAGCAAGAAGAGATCGTCACTCTTCTCCCCCCGTAGAAACAAGAAAGAGAAGAAGCCCAAAGGGGAGGGCCGGCCCCCAGAGAAGCCCAGCGCGAGCCTGCCAGAGGAAGCAGCCGCCAAGCCCAAGTCCTTGTGGAAGTCAGTCTTCTCCGGGTACAAGAAGGACAAGAAGAAGAAGGGGGACGACAGGTCCTGCTCCAGCACCCCTTCCAGCGGAGCCACCGTGGACTCTGCCAAGCACAGGATGTCCCCCGTGGTGAGAGCAGGTGCGTCCGCACCAAGACCCCCGGCCGGGTCAGAGCGTGGGGGGTGTTCGAAGTGAGCCCCGTACCTTTGCTGCTTCACGGGGTTCTTAGGAGCAGTGCTGGCGAGGTAGAGAGGAGCGGGTGCCCAGAGCATGGTGCACGCAATGGAGCTGTTCCGAAAGCCGGCTTGAAATGGGTGGGGAGATGGGCGTTTGTAGAGTCGTGTGGTCCAGAGAAGGACCAGGTTTGAGCAGGGCCATGCCAGGCAGGCCAGTGCACGGGGCATGTCTACGTGGTGTGTCCAGCTACAGCCCCCGAGCCAGTGCTGCATCCACTGCGCCTCGTCAGGAGCAAAGAATCACTTAAACAGGAACGAGATCAGCCTGCGCCCATTCCCCTGTGCTCGTGTGACGTGGAGTCGGTGCATCGTGGTGCTGACCGTCTGGTCACTGTCCTCCCTCTGCCTGTCCCCCCAGAGCTGCAGCTGCGGCGTCAGTTGAGTTTCTCGGAGGACTCGGACCTCTCCAGCGACGACATCCTCGAGAGGTCCTCCCAGAAGTCCAAGCGAGAGGTATGTGGGCCCAGCCAACAGCGGGGCTTCCGGAGGGGCAGGCACCTTGGCCCTCAGCTGTGCATAGTGTTGGTCTTTGATGAGGTGATGGGAAGGGACCAATCTGAACCCAGGTGGGAAGCACCTCAGCTCTCCCAGCTGCGCATGCCAAGCCCCGCCCAGTGGGACACAGAGGGAGACGTTTGGGCTATTTCACTGAGCAGCTAGGGACACTTTGGAGTTATTTGCTTCCATGGTAGGAGTTCTGTGTGCAGTTCTTAGAAGAAGCCCAGCTCAGTGCATCATTATGTGTCTCCGGAAGCAGCACAGTGTTGTTCAGCAGCTCTTTCGTCTCAGAAATCCCAGGAGTCATAGTGTTCCCCATACCCTGGGACAGGATCTGGTAGAGGCTGGGGTGGGAGCTCAGTGGCTTAGAAACATACCTGGTTGTCTTCCTGCGCTGCACGTTTGTGGGTCAGCGAGGATTTCTTGCCGTTTGAGAACTGGTCCAGGAAACTGCCCTGGGTTCTGGATTGAGCATTAGGGGATCTGTACCAGGCTTGGGAGACCAGTGGCCTTGCTCCGGAAAAGTGAGTCTTTGTGGAGTGTTCCTCTGCCACTAACCTCTTCTGCTGTGTTCAGTCATTTAATTTTCAAGAAACCTTGTGGCTTTGCCTAGATGCAGTGAAGTTGGGGCAGGGAGAGTGATGAGGAAAAATTCTGTGTCACAGGGTGGGTACAGCAATGCACAAAGGCTGGGCAGCGTGCAGGCTGGGAGAAACCGGGGTGGGGTCCTCCCCATCTCCAGGGCCTAGTGCCGGCCATGTCCCACCCTTCTGTGTGAAGTGACGGTCTTTAGCTCTCTTTTATGAATGGAAGAGTTCCCCTGGAGCATCAGGGACTTGAGCCTGCCCTCTGTGCTGACTTCCACGGGGCCCATGGGAGGCTGGAGCCCTGCACGAGCCTGGACAGTGAAGATGAGCTCTGCAGCCTGTCCCCTCCCCTGGGCTGGTCCTGTCCCCCTCTCAGTCACTTGGCCAACTGGAGGAAACCAGTCCTCATAGTTCTCATCTCATTCTCGGTCGGGTCGTCTCCCTTGGCCACACCAACTCTTCATCTGTCCACTCTCCTAGAAGGCCTCTCATCCCACCCCACCCGCAGGACAGCTCTCCCCATGTCCCCCCCACCCACGCTCAGCTGAGTTGGACCCCAGGTGCTCTTCCTCAGGACCCGGCTCCCACGTGTCCCGTCAGGCGCCCCCTGTGTGCTTCCCCGGGCAGAAGCGTGAATGTGAACTGCGGTGCTTCTGGACACAAATGTGGGGCCCTAAACACGCCCCAGAGTTTGGGACTGGACCACCAAAGGAGGTCCTGAGGTCTCTGTGAAGGAGAATGTGGCCCAAAGGAGGATGCGTGTGCCTGTGTGTGGACGAGCAGACGCTGAGCAGGTCATCGTGTCGGTCAGAAACTTCCATGATTGCTTTTGTGGTCAGGAGTAACTAGTGAGCCCTCCCAGCAAATGCCAAGTGGCAGCCGCGCAGGCTGTCTATGCCAAGGCCATTGTCTTGGCCTTCACGCGTCACTGACCACAGGGTCTCCCTCAGACCCGAGCCCCCTGGGAGCTCCTCCTCCTCTCTGGAATCCTGGAACCAGGGGTCCCCTGTGCTCCACCTTTGCGCTAGGCCGTGGAGGGGATACTGAGGACAGAGCCGAGCCTAGGGGCTGCTGATGGGGCCCCTGCTGCGGTGTGGGGTCTCCTGGGTATGCTGAGCGAGAATAGGGCCCCCTGTATTTGGAGACATGGTGGCTAAAGCAGGAAAACAGCTATGAAGGACACTTTGGAATGTTACAGGAATGTGGCCATTATTATATGCATAAAAATATAATACGATCTCATCAACACCAAGTTCTCTAGCCGTAGTTAAGGAACAGTCATGTAGGGAAATGTTCTGTTCTAAGGAAATACATGCTAAAATTTTTAGGGCCAAAGGATCATGATATCTACAAATGATTTGGTGGGGGGCGGTGGTTACAGAGATTAAAGTGCTAAGATCTAGCAAATCTAGGTGCAGGGTACACAGGCTTCCATTGTCCTCTTTCAACTTCTCTGTAGGTTTGAAGAGTTCTGGAGTGAGTAGTGTGGGGCCTGGGGCCCCTGAAGTGGGAATGGGGTTTCACTGACTGGAGGGCCCAGCCAGCACACTTGGGGGAAGTGGTTCCCTTCGTAGAGAGCAGCCCTGCGTTAGGCATCTGTAAAGCAAGCACCTGTGTTTTGGTTCATCTTTTAGAAGAAACAAAAATAACTTATTTTTATTTAAAATGTTTGTGTAGAAAAACTATTAGTTACAGATTTCCTCACACCTGTAGTCCTACCAACAAGAGGTAACGCACATGTACCTCCTTTCTTTGCTTCCGGCCGGCCGGCCTTAACTACAACTGGCGTCGTGGCCTCTGGCGGGTCGCAGAGCGCGTCTGCCCTTAACCAGCCCTGGCGTGTCTCAGCAGATGCGCGGCTGCCAGCCCTCCCGTGCTCCTCGCTCCACATATGACAGATGTGCCCTGATTTCACCCCCTGGCCACCACCTCTGCCAAACTGGCATTTCCCCCCTCCAAATGTCAACGCTGCCCTGCCCCTTCCTGCTGTCACCCTCAGGTAAAGACCTCAAGTGCTAGACTCCCTCCTTGCAGTTACAGCTTTCACTGGCTGCCTGGGGGGAGTCCTCCCATCTCACCTTTTGTCTCACTTGTTCAGATTCTGAAATTTGACCTCTCCCCCTCCAGTAGCACACGCCCCCAGTTACAGGCTGCTGAGGAGGCAAGCTCGTTCCTCTCCTGCCTCCCTCACTGCCACTAGCCGATGAGCAGGGCTGGTCAGAGAGCAGGTGTAATCACGCGGCTCTGAGCAACTCTGCTCCAGTCTCAGGGAGGGGAAGGGGCTAGACTGAAGGCCTCAGTACTCTTGATGAAGATCAGTCACACGTGCTTTTTCAGACCCCTTCTACTGTGTATAATTCAGAACTGACATGCCCCAGCCCTGCCCTGGTTGCTGGGCGGCCTGCTAGAAACCTACCTGGCCCTGTTCAGAAATGCTGCCAAGAGAGGTTTTTGCAAGGGAACTTGAGGTTTCACACCCCATTTTCTCTGTGGCAACAGGAATCGCCACCACCCGCCCCCGCAGCATTTCTCTGTCGCATACCGCTGGAAGAAGTCATCCGAGTGTCCACAGCAAACGGGCACTAAGGGAGACAGGCTGTGTTATCGGCATCTACTGAAACAGTTTTAATCTAGACACAAGGCAGACTGGGAAGGGAAAAGCTAAGATTTGGGGCACAGTCAGGAAGATGCTGTCTTATAGGCAGAACTGTGAGCCCAAACTTTGTTGAAAACTGGGGTTTGCTAAGAGGCTGCTGGTAGGATCTTAACGCCAGGCTCCTCACTGACGCCGTCCCGTGTGACAGTGTGAAAAATAATCATGTGTTTTAGTCCTGTGCATTTGTTTTAAACTTCTAACTGATTTTGCTCCATTTCTGTGTTCTAGTTTTAATTTTTAAATTATTATTATTACTATTCTGTTTTGTTTTCCGTCGCCATCCCCTTAAAAGTCGATTTATGTACCACACGCCTTGGCATTCAGGAGATCGTATGCATCAAAGGTAGTGTCTCATCCCCATCAGCTGGTCATTGTTGCATGCGTGTCTGTGATTAACCACCGGAGCAGCCCAGCCTGGCCCTCCAGCCACGTCCTCACTAACAGTGTTCATACATGCATGGAGCTGTAGCAACTACTGGCGGCAGAACTTTCTAGAGCTGTGCCATGGCAGAGGAGGGTGAGATGCCCTGCTCTTTGTAGGCTGGAGTGCATGTGGTAATTTTGCTCCAGCCTGGGAGTGTGGGGGCAGGGGTGGGACAGGACACCACAGAAATGGGGAGTTCTCGAGCCCTTGGCCCCGTGATCTGCTAAGTGAGATGCCTGGGACACCTGACCATTCAAGGACCGCCTGCTTAGTTAGCCCTGCGCCATCCCCTGAGCTCTCAGGGTAAAGCTTGTAGATTCTCCTCTGAGTTGAATTTGAGGTCTCCTTTAATATAGACCTCCTTTTGAGGTCTATAAAAGTCTCCGTTTTTCATTTTCTCAGAGGCAATAAAGAGGCTTGTGAATCGAGGCAGCCTCCCCAGCATTGCCTCTCAGTGGTTGCCATGTTTGTTCAAGGCATCCGACTTGCCCTCCCGGTCACCCTTACTGCCCACACTTGTAGGTGGATGTGCCAGTTCTTGAAGGCACTGGCTGAAACAGCCACCAGACCCCGTCCTCCTTCCTCTCCAAGACTGACTGGGGCCTCCCGTGCAGAACCACATCAGTCCAGGGCCGCCGCCATCTTCCCTTCATCAGATGCATTAGCTTGGGTTCAGTCAGACTTCAAACAGAAGCGTCTTTCTTTACCTCAGAAGTTACTTCTTAGCGGAATCACACACACACACACATTTTCTCGTTTGGTATCAAAAGTCACTTTCTTCAGATGAGTGATATCGATATATGTATATCGAAAGTGATATCGGTATCACTCATCTGAAGAAAGCGAGAAAGTGACTTTCGATATACATATATCGATATCACTCATCTGAAGAAAGCAACTTTTGATGCCAAATGACACAATAGCCGGATCCTGGGGTTTTTTTTTTTTGCCTTTTCCTTGTCCTCTTCCTAGAAGCAGGAGGCTTGAGAATCACTCACCAGGACTTCTGCTCTCACAGCGCCTTGAACAGAGTGCACTTCCTTCTGTGGGAAATAGGTGGCCTCAGGAGTGTATGTCCCACTGGCATGTAACTTCCTAATAGTTGGTCCCCACCAGCCTCCTGTCCCTGTCACCGTAGGGAAGTATCTCACTTGTAGATCTTGAGTGTACCCCGCGGCGTGGAGGGCTCCAGCAGAGACAGCACCACTGAAGCCACAGCTGAGCTAGCACCTGGCGCCCGTACCAGCCTGTGCCCACCATCACCTGGCCGTACTCTGCAGAGAGATAGCTCTGCCCTCGGCCACAGTGCTGTCCCTGCCCCTGCTCCCGAGTGCCCAAGCCTCCCTCTAGCCCGCGTGCAGGTGACTGAGAAACTCTCTCTCCTTCTCTCCAGCCAAGAACCTACACAGAGGAAGAACTGAATGCCAAGTTGACCCGGCGTGTTCAGAAGGCAGCCCGGAGACAGGCCAAGCAAGAGGAACTTAAGCGGCTGCATCGAGCCCAGGTAAGGCCTCAGACGGCCGGCCGCCACTCACCTGTCTGCAGGCCTCATGCAGTCTGCACTTTCTCTAACAACAACAAAAATTATTTACACCAAATATTAAGAGAGGGGCTTCTCTGGTAGTGCAAGAGGTTAAGCACTGCACTGTGAAGCATCTGCAACTACTGTAGCACAAGTTCGATCCCCGGCCAGGGAGGGGACCCACCTGGTGCAGCAGACCTTACCTGCCTCGCCCACTGCTCCCCGCAGCAGTGTACTTCAGTCCATCTGCCTGTTCTGCTCCCCACTCTATCTCTGGTGAATCCTCCCACTCCCTCCTGCACACCTCTGGCCTGCACCCCAGCTCTTGTATGCATAAATAAATAAATCTTTTTAAAAAAAAATTAAGAGCGGGCCTCCCTGGTGGCGCAGTGGGTTAAGCAACGCATTATGAAGCAAACCGCAACCACTGCAGCAGGAGTTCGATCCCTGCTGCCGGCCAGAGAGGGGACCCACATGGTGCAGCAGACCTCTCCTGCTGTGCCCGCTGCTCCCCTCAGCAGTGTACTTCCGTTGA
>JAGFMF010011958.1:2984563-3045557 GCA_019455555.1 Galemys pyrenaicus
GCAGACCTCTCCTGCTGTGCCCGCTGCTCCCCTCAGCAGTGTACTTCCGTTGATCTGCCTGTTCTGCTCCCCGCTCTGTCTGTGGTGAATCCTCTCCCCACCCCCACACCTCTGGCCTGTACCCCAGTGCTTGTATGCATAAATAAATAAATCTTTTAAAAAAAAAAAATTAAGAGCTACCTAAATACAATATGGTTTTTAAAATGAGATCATATAATTGTCTTTATAAAAATGAGTACACTAACCAAAAGCTATACAACAGTGAGAAACACGAACAGCAAATACAAATACAAATGAAGACACTCCTCTGAATTCTGTGTCTCATCAAGCACTAAAAACCAATCTTTTTGTCCTTTTCTCTTATCTGATCGGGTCACTGGATTTTACTTCATTTTCGTTGTGACTTTCTCCACAGGGATCTATACTGGCTGCTGCTTTGGAGGTGGTACATCCTTCTGGTGCGCTGTCAGTGCCCATGTGGTCTGGAGAGACTCATTATGTGCTTCCAGGCAGATTCTGGCTCATTGCTCCATTCTAGAGTTGCTTTTTTTTAAAATTTTTTATCTTACAGAGACAGGATCTCTGCAATACTCTCTAAGAACCCTTGCTAGTGCTTCAGCAACCTCACCACAGAAAGGCCCCGGGTTTGGTACTTAACTCCGTCCTGCAGGTGTTTCCATCCACTTCCTTTCTTGGAACTGCTCCAGCAAGAGGCGGGTCTCTCCTCTGACGTGCACCCAAGACTCCACGGTGCTAACGAACAAGGGTCTGTACAGCCAACAAGGCCCAGCTTACCCTGTTGTTTTCCCACAGATTATCCAACGGCAGCTGGAGCAGGTGGAGGAGAAGCAGAGGCAGCTGGAGGAAAGAGGCGTGGCTGTGGAGAAGGCCCTCCGCGGTGAAGCAGGTACTGTCTGTGTTTCCTCTTTGAGGAGGTTTGTCCCTAAAAACAAGCCCCCAGTGGACGCCCCTTCCTCCCACATAGGCTAGTTCTGCAGCACTTTGTCTGGACCTCGGCTTCTTTTCCAGCAGAATTCTCTAGGGCTCTTCGTGACTGAGATTTGGGGCCTCCTAAGCAAAAGAAAAGAAAAAAAGCACCTCTCTTTGCAACTGCCCTGAGGCCCAGCCTGTTGCTTGCCATTTATCTGTACAATGAAATCTTGGTCCATTTCATCTGTTGATGGCAAATGCTGGGCCTTCTCCTCCTTTCCTCCCCGCTCCTCTCCCGCCCCGTCACTGCTCTAGGAGAAAATAACTGGGAACGAGGGACTTTGTGCCACAAGGAGCCATCACAGAACTGCACGAGCAGGTCCCCCGACCTGCTGCTCCCTGCCTGCCCCTCCTGTCTTTGGCGCTCAGGCGCCCTCCTGCCTGAGCCACAAAGAGCACGTGAGGGCACGCCACGCCGTCCTCACCGCCTCCTGCAGACGCACGTGCAGATTTCCCGGGGCGAACCCAGGCTCTGTGTGCCGTGGAGGCCTGTCACTCGGGGCAGACAGGAGAGGCGTGGGGTCTGTGGTGAGCCAGCACAGAGCAGACACTGGGCCGTGGCTCTGAGGGCCATGCTCGGTGAGCTCTGTTCCTGGGGGGGAGCTCCGGAGCAGAGAGGCAGTTTCTGTGTGCCCAAGGCACAGTTTCTGTGGGGTCAACGCTCAGGGGGAACATGAAAATGTCTGAGTCATCCTAGACGCCTTGTTGGTTCAGAAACTTGAAAACTCTGGGTCCTTGTTGGTTCAGGACCTTGAAAACCAGCTGTGCAGCTGTAACCCCAACTCAGGCATGGAATGACTGGTCTCTGCTTTCTCAAGTCCCTGAGTCTCAATCCAGTCTCTGATGGGGAAACTTTGTGGGCTCCAGCTCGGCCTTCAAATTGCTAGGCTGGAGATGAAAAAGAAGCAGTGACTGCATTTTGCAGTGACCCCTTATTCTAGTTTGGCAACGGGGGCCGGGGGTGGGCAGGGAGGGCATACACCTTCTGGAAGGCAGGCTGCAAACTGCAGAAGAGCCCCTAAGAGGGAGCCCAGAACTGGGCCCATTGCTGCCATTCGATCTTGCTGGAAAACTGGCTGGTGGGCTGAATTCATGTAACGTGCCTGGTGTCGAGGTGAATTCTGGGGTTCTGTGGGACTGAAGCTCATGTTGGGGGACTTAGTCACAGAAGTAGTTCTCCTTCCCAAGCCCTTCAAGGCCTAAAAATTGCAACTTAACAGTCAACTCAGTGACAACCTTCTGGTGAAGAGATGGAATGGGGAGAAAAATGAGGAAGTAGATATTCTTGACTTTGTCCTTCACCTGATGCTGGACTTACTGCTCAAAGCCCAAGCCACCAAATGACATGCAAAAACTCGACCCACCGTACAGACTGAGCCAAGAAGCCCGGGCCAGCGAGGCAAGCACGGTATCAAAGAGTGGAGATTCAGGTTTCCCTAAAACATGCCCGGGCCTCCAAATGGCCGGTGATGGCCCCACCATCCTGTTCTGTCTCCATGCCCTGCATGCTCTGGTTTGGCCTCCTTTGTTAAGCTCATCCGCCTGGAGGGAGCTAGCCTGGACCCACCAGAGATGCCCAGCACCCAGCTGTGCTTTCTCGTCTTGCAGACAGTGTTGGAGGGAACCTGGGCCCATCATCATTCCATCTTACCCTCCCCAGAAATGACTGCCAAGATGCAGAGTGAAGCATCAGTTTCTCAAGACATAGAATTACTCAGCAGTCGCACAGCTGCATTTCATAGTATTAAGTCCTCAAGGAAGACTTCTCGCTCCTCCTGCTCACAAACAGGGCTCTGAGGTCCGTACGTACAGCCTGTCCTTACTCACGTGCCTGTCGGTTGTTTGTGACTGCTTCAGTGTCTCATGGCACTCAAGCTGCCAACTGCCCAGGCAGCAGGGAAGGCAATACCGCTGAAGATGGGCATAGGATTTTGCCAAAGTTCTTCCTTCCAGGTACTGAATTACCTTTTCATGAACCTGTGACATTTCATCTAAGTCAGTGATTTTCAGACATGTTTTTGACAGCAGAAACCTTTTTAAAAGCAAAGCCATGTTCAAGTTTAAAATCAAAAGGAATTACTCTAAGATGTTAATGCAACTTGTAAATGCAAGTATGGTAGACAGCCAGAGGTGTTAGGTCTCAGCATCCATTTCACCCCGGGACACAGCGTCCCGTACACACTGATAGTTGCTGTGAATGGTAGCAGATTTTTAACAGCCCTCCAAAAAGTCTCGGCATCATGAAGTTCTAGATGCTTAGAGCAGTGAGAACTGTCTTCTGAGTTGAATCACAAACAGCTCTGACTGTAGTTCATATTCTTTATGAAGAAGAGATCTCAGCTACAAGCTTCCATACATACTGTAAACGCAACATCAGCTGCGCCATGATAGCTGGACACGTGTCACCCACCTCCAGCACCAGCTGTGAAGGAGGTGTTGAGAGGCTGGGTCACACTGGGTTCCCCAGGTGTCCTCTGGCCAGTTATACGGGGCACACCTATTTATTTAAATAAATAAGAAAAATGTCCTCTTCCCGGACACGTTTATAAGAATTCCAGACACTTGCACAAAAAAGCAGAAGAAACTCTGTCCCAGCGACTCTCACGCAAACACCTTCACCTGGTAGCTTGAAGTGAAGTGCCGATGGCCTTCAGTGGGCTAAAAGCTGGCGTGCATTTGAACCTGTCTTACCCTAAGTGAGTCAAAACTATTTATAAACCAGTATTTGGGAGACCTCCTGAAACACTCTTGAAGAATCCCAGGTTCCTCAGAACACTTTAGAAACCACTGCTCTAATCCACACTCCTCTAGACATCACCAAAACACCTTTGTCCGAACCTAAATCTGTGCCGTTTTTAAGGACAAGCGCTGGTAGCCCCACTGGGGATTGCCCCACGACGATGCACTCGGGAGGTTCTCAGGACTTAGTGGCTCCTCCCGTGGGACTCTGTCTCCAAATATATAATTGTCTTTTTCTTAATTTAAACACATCCCTTCCAACACTGGCCTTCTGTCCGAAGTCCCAGGGGCCCCGTCCCTCTGGGTAGCCATCACCATGAGGCCACACTGTGCCTGTGGCTACTCCTTCTCGCTCTCCCATGTGTGGCCACTGCGGGCTGAGCCCTTATTCCTGAGCATGGTATTCTGGAGCCTCCCAGCACGGGCGAGTCAGCCCCTTTCCTGAGGGCACTCAGCTGACCACTTGGTGGGCCTCCCATGCTCCCTGAGGGGCCAAGTATGCGGAAGAACTTTGACGTGGACCTGCCGTCCCATGGAACTCAGCCTGTCTGGCTCACGAGGACTCACATCAGAGCCTCCAGCCAGGGCAAGACCAGGACTTACTATGGTTTCTGGTCTAGGGCACCTGGAAGCCCCTTCTCTTTCTGGAACCCCGATTCAGCTTAAACCGTGGGGTCAGCCTTGAATGGGAGTTGCCTACCTCCAAGATTACATGCTGCCTTCTATGTGTCCATCCTTCACGGGGGACCCTCGTGTGCAGCACATGCTGTGGGACCAGCGTTCAGATTGTGGGTTTGGAGAAAAAGGTGCAAGGGCAGCTGACTTTGCCACACTCTGCTTTATTCATGATTCTGGGAAGGTGAGGACCACCTGCCCTGCCAGCCCCCCTGCAGGGCCCAGGCTTTGGGTCTCAGGCACGTGAAGGACATAACACCCTGACCGCACAGCCCAGAGCTGACGGGCCAGGAGCGCCTGTAGCCAGCCAACCTCTGGCATCTTTAGCAAAAAGTCACAGATGTGAATTCATGCCTACTTTTATAGTGAAGGCTGGCCGAACTGGGGACCCGAGCCCCCGAAGAATCAGGACCTCCTTCATCTCAAATCCACCCAGCAACAGTGGCTCTGCAGGGAGTTGACAACCTCAGCCCTGGGGACTCCGGGCTGAGTCCCTGGCAGCTGCGCTGGCCTTTAACCCTAAGGACTGCTGTTCTTACAGAGTCTGTTAGGAGCGTCACATCCTGCCTTCCATTCTGCAGTGATATTCGGTAACTAAGGATGCAAGTAGCCCCTGATTCGCCCTTGAAAGTTTAGTCTTCTTAGGGAGGTAAGATTGAGGCCAGCAGGGTCTGTATTCCCAGTACACCCCAGGCCTGCTATCCCAACCAAGCCAAGGTGTGATCAGGACTCACACTTGACTGGTAGATGACTCTGCCAGCGTGGTGTTGGGTGACCCCACAATGCCCCCAGGGCGTACACAGCCACAGCACGCACGTGGAATGCACCCACAGAGAGATGCATGCTTTCCAGCTGTCCCTCTCCACCCTCTCGCTGTGTCTCTGCTTCATATCATTGATTGCTTTGGATATGGGGGGCATGGAGGGGTGTCCGATCCAATAACTCTCTCTTCACCAATTCCTTGTTGTAGACTATTGGGGAGAGTCTTATTACAGTGACCTCATCGACTTGCATCTGGGTGGTATGTATAGCAGCCTCTGTGGCCGGCACTAACCCTGCTGACATCCTCTCTACCCGCTCTCCCAGCCCCTGCTCACAAACAACAAAAAGAAATCAGCCCGATAACCAAATGCCCAAAGCACAGGCCCTTTTCCAGTTCAACGTGAGGCAGCACGCGGACCCTCCCCACTGCAGGCCCGCGTAAACTCCAGAGGAGGATCAGAGATGGGAGCTTTTGCTGCCTGGAGTGATGTTAATTTTTTACAGTAAAACCTCACCACCCACTCCCTCCTGCCAGCCTTGATCAGCTGGCGTCCGCATCCTATTTGCGCTTGTGCCTGGCAGCGTGACGGTAACAGCATACCCAGCACGTACGCACGCCCCATCTCTCATTCACCGGCAGGCACTCTCCAGCGTGTCCTCTGCCCCAGACCTCATCCCTTCCAGCTTGTAGGATCCACATCCGCTAGGAAGCCCCCAGCTAGCCATCCTCACGGACCAAACGTGGGGGAGTCAGCCCCAACCACTGCAATTAAGTGTGCTCACGCTTCCCCTCAAAGACTCATTTTTCTCTGTGATTTTTGTGCAAATTCATCAAACTGAGACTGTTGACAGGTGCCTATAACCATGTTCATCCCTCATCGCTCAGTCTCGGGCCTGCATGGTTCTCTCCGGTGAAGACAGGGGCTCCCAGGCACCATGTCACCTGAGAGCACATTAGGAAAGCAGGTTCTCAGCCCCCACCCCAGTCTCCCAGTCAGAAACTGGAGGCGAATCTGGGTTATGTAGGCTTTAATAAACCTTCCAGGTGATTCTAGAACAATAGACCACTCCCTTAAAGGAAGCAGTGTTTTGAATGTCTTGCTGTGCAAAGCTCACCACCTGGATTACTTTGGAGAAATCACCAGTCCATGAGAGCTGGCAGTCTTTCTTCTGCAAGCTGACACTCCCCAGCATTGCCAAGCAGCTGCTCCTGGAGTTGCCCGGAATGGGCTCGCGCCATCTTGGAGACCCAGTGTCCCTGCTTAGGCTGTTTGGGCACTTAATCTCCCCTTGCCTCGGAGAGCTGGCAAAGTGCATTCTTTTTTTCACCATAACTCCATCTTTTTAATAAAGTTATTTCTTGGCCCATTCATTAAAAAACCAAGAGCATAATTCAGTGATTCTTGCTATAAAACCGTGCTGTGTTCTTAAGGGAGCCTCCCCCTAAGGAGTGGGCTCTTGGCCCTCTTGGGGGGGTTGCCTGGCTGTGGGTCCTGGCTCTGTGCAGCCCCATCCCATGCTCTCACAGAGTCCCCACCTCCACCCCATCGGTGCCCTGTGCTTCTGCTATGCTCAGGACTTCCACCCACATGGCCAATGATGCTGCAAAAGGGCTGATGCTTACGTTCCAATTAACAAGTCCCACTCCCTAAATCCTTGACTCCTTTCCTGCCTCCTCCTAACGCTCTGAGAAATGTCTGTCATTTCTAAACAAATGTCAATTTTTTTTTAATTCAAAATCCCCTTCAAGGAACTGTCAGAATTCATTTCTTTATAATTACATTCACCCTCCCCTCCCAGGTCCCAGACACTGCCACTGCACGGGTCACCTCATGTGTCTCTGTCTTCTGTGCCCCTTGCCTTGTGGTAAAATGTAGCTAGCTGTTTTCATGTCTGTGTCCCCAGGCTGCAGCTGTAGTCTTGAATTTAGAAGTTCAACAAATTCCAGGAGAAAATGAATGGTGTAAACAAAGCTTAGTTTGCCTTCAGTTAGAAGAGACCACACCATCCAACAACACCTTCTAACCCCTGTTCCTTGGTTCTCATCGACTTGTCACTTCCTCTTTTGTTAGCTCATTATGACTTCTAGGTGAAATTTAGACTTTTCCTGTGGGTTCTGCTCACCACGCAGAGACTGTCACTGCCCTACTAATGAAGCATGAAACAAACATCCATTTTGAAGGAACTCACATACCCCCAAGCCAAGAGTTAGGGTCCCCTGGCCCTGCTCTCATCAGGCTCCAGAAGGCTGTAACAGATCCCCTTCCAGTTATTGCTGTTTGATTCCTGGAGTATTTGGTAATAGTCATTATTGGGGGAACGACGGGAGGGGGGGGCGGGTTTCCCTTTTGAAATCTAGAGCCTAAAATGTAGAACCCAATTGCTTCTCTATTTTCATATCCCCAAAAAGCTACTCAGAAGCCCCACTTCTGGGCCTGGCACCCATCTCCTTTCTCACGTGGGTAAGATAAAGCTCCAGGCAACTCTCAGGTATCGAGAATCCCACATCCTGCCCCGAGGCACCACTCAGGGTGTCACCTACTTCCGAGGATCTCTCAGTGCCTCTCAGCCAGCAGGTGAAAGGCTCTGGCCTGTATTAAAAGTCTCTTGACTGCTTGGGTCAGAGTGTAATTCCCTTCTCCACAGAGCTCAGCGTGTGATTTCAAAGGAGAATAGTCACTGTGCTCATCCTGAGCCCTGGGCCGGAGAGGAGGGTCCCCAAGTGGCCCCACCCCACCCCCTCTTCCCCAGACCCTGAACAGGTTCACCCTCCCCTGCTCAGCCACCTCACTTTGTTGATAAATTGAGATTTTTTTTTTAGATTAAAACCACATTCCTTCTGAAGAGCTTTTGATTAAAAATATACACACCTAATTTCTAGTTTTCAAAGACCTTACCTCTTGATTTGCATGTGTCAAAGGGAAATTGGAAGGACATGAACGGTTTAGAAATGTGACATAGTGACCCTTCCATTTTTGCTGGTGAGCTGCGGTGGGATGCATCTCAGGCCTGTTTGCTTCCCCCCTCCATCCTGTCTGAGTCTTCTGTTCTAGTTACTTCCCTTAACGTAATTGGTAGGTTAGTGGATTGGGGTTCGTCTGCTTGACTGAGCATCAGCCTAGCTGCTTTTGCTTAAAAACTTTAAACTCCTTGCTATTTCCCAGCGTTTGTGTGTGTGTGTGTGTGTGTGTGAGAGAGAGAGAGAGAGAGAGAGAGAGAGAGAGAGAGAGAGAGAGTATGTTCTCATTGCAACTCAGTTCACACACACTTTAGTTGATCTTCATTTCCCCCCAGATTTGAGATTCTCTACCATGTCCTCACACTGAGTCTTTCTGAGACAGGCATCGCCCTAGCTCTGTTGTGTGTGTGTGTTGGGGGGGGGGGGGTTCAGGGCTACAGGGTTTGCTGTTGCTCCTGGGGTAGGGCTGGGCCCCTCCCCCTGGCAGTGCAGAGGTTGCCTTGTGTCGAGGTCACGGGTCAGTACTAAGTCCTGGGTGGAGGACTGAGACTAGTGAGTTTGTCTCAGCCAGCAGAACAGGGTCGGTCTTCCCTAGCATGTAACATGGACATCAAAAAAGAAAACCAGTGAAGTCCCATTTCTTACACGTAGACCACCAAGAAGTCCTGGACATGTGCTCACTTTGTCTGGTAAACTGAGTCTGGATGTGAAAGGCAATTCTCCTGACGTTTCTTAGGAAAAGATGAATAAAAATCTGGTCGTGTCCGCCGTGAACCATGAGTTAAAAGCTATCACTGCAATGCTGAGTCAGTTACAGTAGGTATAGCGGACTGACTGCCCAGAACTAGGTGAGAAATGGGAGTGACCTCAGCAAGACGGGGACTGCACAAAATTGATTGCCAGGGCCTGCCTAAAACAGGAAAGTGAAACCTCAAATGAGACCAAGAAATGTCAGTGCCTCTTTCTTCTCTGAACCTATGGAACCGCTTGTTTGGAGACCAAAAGGAAGTCAAAACCAGAAAGAATCTCTTCCTATGCCAGGATTTCCTGAAAGTATCGTTGCAAGGGAAGTTACGCACTGGGGTAATTTGTACATTGTTGTGCGTGAATCAAGCAGCAGTTTATGGGGGTGAGGGGACTGTAGTTGAGAGCCGATGAAGGGACAGTGTTTAGAATGTTTGTGAGTTGGTAATTTGGAATTCTGTATTTTCGTGTGGAAATGCAGTTGTGAAGAGTGACTCAGCTCAGCAAAAGCCCCTGTTCCTCATAATGTGTCTGGTGTACGCTTGAAGGGTCTGACATTTTCGAATATAACCAGTGATCCCATGGGGAATACAACTTGACAGGCTGGGACTTCTGGAATCTAGATTTCTCCTACCAGGCCCTGACTGTGCAGACACAGCATCAGGCCTCTGGAAAAGGCTCCTTTGTGCAACAAGAGATGCTGGGAGCCTGGATTGAGGGCAGTGAGCCAGGGATGTGAGCCAGGGCAGGTCCCCCCACTGCTTCTCAGCCACAGAACAGGTGCCTTGTTTGTTCGGGAATCCTCGATTGAGGCTGCCCACCACCTCGCTCTCCCGCCACAGCTGCTCTGCCTTTTGCTTTCAGTCAGAATTTTTTTTCTGCTTTCCCTCTTAAAGAAGCCAGGGCTGTTCCAGAGCTAGCCCAGTGCCTGGGGCATCAGAGGAACCTGATAAATGTTGCTTGTGTAACTTACTATTAGTCTCTTACTCCTAAGATATTTTTCACAACTTTCAAAAAAATTTTAAAGGCTTATTTTATTTATGCATACAAGAGGTGGGGTATAGGCCAGAGATGTGGGGGTGAGATGATTCACCAGAGGCAGAATGGGGAGTAGCACAGGCAGATCTACTGAGATACACTGCTGAGGGGAGCAGCGGGGAGACAGGAGAGGTCTACTGTGGCATGTGGGTCACCTCCCTGGCCGAGAACTTGCGCTGCAGTGGCTGCAGATAGTTTGATAGCACTGACACTTAACCCCTTGTGCCACCAGGGAGGCCCTCACATTTTTATTTTCAGGTTTTTTAACATTTTAATATACCACAGATAATCTATATTAGTTAAGTTTGCATTTAATTTAGAAATTTACTTTTTTTGCTAGACTGTGAGTACCACTAGAACTTTCTTTCACATCTTCAAATGATACTAGCTTCTCTGTGGGTAGGGGAACATTTAGGTAGAAGTCTTAGACCAAAACATGCCCACTTTAGTTCAAGCTAATTTCGCTTCCCCCGTTAAGTACTAAATTCTACTTCCTTTGTTCCTTATTGGAAATATTTCAGTTGGCCTAACAATCCATAGATCTTCTGCATAAAAATTATAAGATTGAGCATTTTTAAGATGCCGTTACTATCTAATAACATGTCTTGGCATGGTTTGGACAGCCTGGCAGTTCAAATTGGAACAGATCTGAAATCACAGTGAAATTAACAGTGTATCTTCTCCTTCTCTGTGAGACACAAAACTCCTGTAGGCATAAATATGGAGTTCGCTGAATAAAATGTCCTTGGATTAATTTAGGGTAAGATATATTCCAAAATCCAACTTTACTGGTAGCTTAAATATGGCTTAGATCTCATAGATACTTTTACTGAACTTCTTGCAAAGTAGTACACCACATTTTAGTTACTTGAAATTGGGGTCGTTCGCTGGGCACGGGGTAAAGGTGGACCAAAGATTACACCCATAGACATGTCAGTCATTCAAAGCCACTAAAAATGGACAGGGGAGGGGATTCTCAGCCTCTTTTTTTCCTCATCGGTCCCCTGAAGCAGCCTGACTTTCGACATTACTCATAGATAATTGACATTACTGATTGATCATTTGGGCAGAACTTTTTACAAAGGCAAATCATATTACTGTCGAGTAAAGTTGGCATTTAAAGTGACATGTTTTGTTGGCTTTGAAACCATATAAACCTCCTAAGGTATTTTTGATTGTTCTTGATTTTAGTGCCGGTGGGTGTAAAGCCAGGCAGAGTTGAAGGACTGGGTTGGAGATCCAGGGCCTCGCTGTCCCCATCCCAAGCCGCACTGTCCCGGTGGGCAGAGGCCTTTGGATGGAGCTCAGCCGTTGCCCGGGCTGCTCCAGCTCTGCTCACATCCTCAATCCCTGCCTCAGTCTCGGGATCGTGGGGTTCACCACAGGCTGAAATAGACTTGTCTCCACTTCAGATGAACGTCCGAACTCAGTGTCTTGAGTTTCTTTGTTTTATTTTTCCAGCTACCGTAACATTTCATTCATTTAGCTGACGGGGTGCGAGAGAGGCTGTGGTGCTTTGCAGTGAAATGTCTTGGACAAAGCCTTCGCAGGAGGAGGAAGATGGAAATAGAGAGGCGAGAGTTGACCCAAGAGGGTTAGCTTCTCCCACCTGCCCATCAGGCAGGTCGGGCACAGTGGGGCAGAAGGTGCCCCCCAGCCAGGTCCTCCACTGTCTCAGCTAAGTGGCTCGTCCTCTCGGTCTGCCCCTGAGTCCTGGAGGGGGTTTCTGTGTGATTGCTCTTCCAGGCCTTCTCGGCAGCTCCCTCGTATTAGATTTGCCTAGAGCCTTTGTTGGCCCTTGAAAGAGGACAAACCCTTTGCTCAGAATGGGAAAGGCAGAGCTGCATTTCAGCAGACGGTGCCACATTTCGCTTCTTGAGCCTCAGCTCCCTCGTTTGGAGGTAGAAGTGCTCAGGCCTCTGGGGTGCCGCGCCAGGCCGCCTTCAGGATCAGACCAGGTGCAGTGTGTGCATGCTCTGGAAGTGGGAAGCACCGGATGGATGCGCCCTTTGCACGCGTCTCCCTGGAATATGACGAGGCATGCCTTTCTCTAGGGCCGTGTCTGACTGCTTTTCAAAATCAGTGACACGTGTCACCTGCCTCCAGATGTCAAGGCAAGTGGGTGCGAAAGGACAGCGGCTGGTGAGCACGGGTGAGCAGGAAGTGCTGCTTCAGAGTAACGGCTCAGTTTACTGCCAAGGTGGGGGGCCGGTGCAGGTGGGCTGCAGAGA
Source organism: Galemys pyrenaicus (assembly GCA_019455555.1). Taxonomy (NCBI): domain Eukaryota; kingdom Metazoa; phylum Chordata; class Mammalia; order Eulipotyphla; family Talpidae; genus Galemys; species Galemys pyrenaicus. Next base: position 2,996,702 of record JAGFMF010011958.1, read on the forward strand.
AGTCAGAGTGAGGGTGTACACCTGCCGAACAAGCCTCTCCCAGGACCAAGTGCTGGGGCAGCTCGAAGCCAAGGAGCCCCGTGGATGCAGAAATAGAGAAGTGACAGGTGCACTGCCTGTTAGAAAAGACGTTTGGTCCTGGCATTTGAAGAAAACCCTTCAATTTACCGTGAACTTACAACCTCTCTGCCCTTAGAACTAGCGAACCAAATCATCTATTTCTCACATCTCCATAAAAGGCAAAGAGATTACAGTCAAAATCAATACCTTTGTACTTCCCTCACATGCTCACTTCAGATTCACCTCTGGGGTGCAACTCCCCTTGTTTGACTTTTTTTGTCCCCATCCGTTTCTTTGTTACAAAATAATATTTATTGGGTGCTTTTCTGATAACAAAGTAGTATCCATTCTGGAGCCTGCAGGAAAGTCGAGGAGAAAGTCCTAACCACGCCCAGAGTCACTGGCTCTCCTCTGTCCAGAGGGGTGAGCTTCCTGCTTTCATTTCCTAATTTCTGTTCTGAATATTGTGTTATACTGTCCTCTGTACAAGAAAGCGTGTGTGAGGATGTGGTCCGCCCCAAAGAAACTAAAAACTGTATGCTGTGATGTCCAGAAAGCAGACGCACCTCTACTGTGCCTGCAGGTGCACGCTTCTCTATCTGCAGGTGTGTCGTGCCGCTGTCCCTGCTGACAAATCTGGGTGCCGTTCTGCTCCGCACCACAGCCTGCGTGCGTGGAACATCAGCCCCGTGAGGTGGCAGCGGTTGTGCGTTGACACTGTACTTTGTGGGGTTTCTCCGGGCTTCCTGAGCACCAGCAGCCACTCAGCACTCTGAACCAAAGAACGTTAAGTGTAGCTCTAAGGCCAACTTGATTTTTTAACGAAAGGGGCCTTCGTTCTCCACCCCAGCGTGTTAGCCGGCCCCAGTCATGGCAAGTTCGGGTGATGGCTATAGTAGCTTCTCACCGGTGCACAGCACAGCCCCCACGGACTAGGGCGCAGAGCACCTGGAGAATCTGTGCCGGACTTGAAAGAAGGAGAAAGTGTAGTGCCTGCGTTCATGCAGTTACAAGGTAGAGGGACTTCTCAACTGATAGCTTGTGTGTTTGGCCTTTCTGTTGACTAAAACCAGGTTCTTTCTTAAACCCCGTTCTAAGTGTAAAACCACCTGTACCTCCACCTCTGAGGCGGTTCCCCCACCCCAGGCCCTGTGTCTGCTGTGTGTGCCCCTGTGGTTCTGTGATGGTCCCTTGCTGAGCTCCTCTCCCTCTTCCTTGAGTAACCATCAGGCGTCCCAAGTCTTAGAGAATGTCTCTGCACACTGTCTTCTCCCGGAGCCTCGTCCACAGCCGCACGGGCGTTGTTGCTGTGCGTTTCCGGCATGTCCTATCAGCTCACTCCCTGGCGGTCTTACAGTCCAAAGTGTGCCGGCCCTCCTCCACTGTGGCATTAGGTCCTCTGTGGGGCCGGAGGGGGCCAGGAAGACAGGGGGTGTTTGGCCCTCCCTGGCCTGTAGGGGGGATGACACCAACTGGTGGAAGTCGCTTCTGTGTGGCTGTTTCCCCCAACACATTCTGGCTCTGAATTAGTCACCAGGTCGTGAGCAGCCGCCATACGCTCCGAGCTGCTTCCCATGGGCCTGGCAGGGGCCACAGACACCTCCTCAGCCCTCAGACCTGCCCAAGGTTAGTTTTACCTCGAGCACACACAGGTTTGCTTGGTGACCCCGGTTTTCACTTGCAAACCTAAAGACATTAAGGCTGTGTGTTCAGTGTGGTCTGTTGCACAGAAGCACAGGCCTGTCCAGGGCTTTTGGGCGATTTGAGGAAGGAGCCCACTCGGTCACCGTTTGCTAACGCCCCAAGGTGACCGCCCTCCCTGTGCGGGGAGGAGGCCGGAGCCCTGGAGCGCCCGCCGGCGTGAAGGGAGTGGGTGTCCTTTTGAAGCCACCCCCACGGACCGTGCTGGTGCTGGGTCTGCTCTCGTTCAGTCTCCGTGCTGAGAAAAAGGACTTAACTCATTTGTAGACTTTGTTCCCTTGTTTCTGCTTTTCCATTCTTGTATTTTTTTTTCTTTTCCTCCTGTTGTTCCTTTCTCACTTTTTATGCTTTTTGTCCTCTGCTTGTTTTTTATTTCACCTCCCTGCCCCTCTCCACTTCCAAATTCCTCCTCCTCTTTTTCCTCTTCCTTTTTCGTCTCTCTCCGTCTCCTCCTTCTCTGCCTTTGTTTGGTCCTTTTTGAAGTTGAGCCCAGTGGCGGGACTCCGCGGCGTAGACCTCTCTCCTTCTGCCCTTGCTGTGTCCAGGAAGGTAACGTAATTTCCCCAACCTCCTCCCACTGCCTCTCGGGCCACACGACAGTAGTCATGCAGACCCAGGGCCCGGCTAGTCAGTCCTCTTCCTTTGACACCTGGTCGCCCTTTTACAAAACCCCACGAGTATGTGGCAGTTTCTTACGAGGTACAGTATCCCTTTGACCATCTTGGGGGAGGACGGGGCACGGAGTGAAGCCAGCAGGGCGCCCCACGGGGTGGCGCCCCTCTTGTGGGCGGGCCCCTCTGTCCCGAATCCAGCAGCTAGAGGGGCCAGGCGTCCAGGCCGCCATTGGTATGGGTGGAGTCGAGGAATACTGTCCTTACGAAGACTGGTCTACACAAACGCCCCGAGTTCTTTTTCAAAACAACCACTAAAAGCAAACTTCTCTCCCCCGTGTCTTGCCGCGTGTGCGTGTGTGTTTTTAAGTTTGTCTGGTTTGAAACCTGTTGTGGTGCAAAGACTGTCGTTGAAAAGGCATGTGGGAAGGGCAGGGGGGGTGTGGTCATGACTAACCCTTGCTAACCTCTTACTCTGCTCTCCATGGCTCTCACATTTGACTTCTCCCCACCCCCACCATATACCTCTGCTCATCGGCTGTGAACACCCTCTGCCAGAGCTCATGAGCGGCGTTCAGACGTCTCCCAGTGGGACTCTTGGTCCTGGCGCACGGGGAGGCGGGAAGGAGGGGGAGAGTCCCCGGCGTTCGGGGCTGGCCGCCTGACCGCTTGCATGCCTCAGGGCTCCATCTCCCCAGGCCATGTGGGCACACTGTGCAGAGACGCTCAGAAAGGAATGCATGGAACTGAGCCGTGGGCTGCTTAACAGCCAAAGAACCAAGTCCATTGGGTTGGGTGAGGAGAGCGCTGGTCCCCAGACACGCTGGCTTGCAGTCCTCGGCCGCAGGCACCACTGGTCAGGGGTGAGCTTCCATCCTCAGACTAGGACTCAGGGACAGAGTTCCCCTCGGGCACACGGCTGCATGTGCACCCGGCGCGGCGCAGACACTAATCCTCCGCTTGTGTGAACGCCGTCCATTCTGCCTCACCAGAGTGTGCCCTGTCGAGACACTAATTGGCTCGGGCCCCGTGTGTTTCAAGCAGTCGCTGCCGACGGAGAGCTGTCAGCAGTGTGCAAGGAAGTCAGCGGGAAGAATGTAGGCAAACAGTGAGGACGCAGCTTGAGGTTGGAGGGCTGGCCACCGAGGGTGTGTTCCGTCTGCTTCTGGGTTTGGTCATTACTGGACTAGAACATCCAACCAAGTGACCCATGAAATGACTTTGAGAAGCTTCCCTGGTCCCTGCCTCTTAGCCTGGAGCCCATGACTGGACTTCAGGAAGGCCGTGAACACCCTGAAGTTCTGGACAAAGTCGCTGAAAATTGACACATAATGCACATGCATTTTTCTAGGAGGCGAGTCCCTAGCTTTCCTGAGATTCTCAAAATGGTTTGAAAGTCAGAAATATCGAGGAACCACCAACGTGGTCTCTTTTCCTTTGGGCAGACCCACACCACTGCCGTGAGCTTCTTTGTACTCCGAGGAAAAGGAGTCCGTTCCCTCCCGGGTGCTTTGATTTCTTGGCATGTTCCTCCTTCCATCTTCCTCTGGGAAGAAACACTTGTGCCCAATGGGTTAGGGTCCTGGAGATCTCGGTATCAGCCGTGTGCTAGCGCAGGACGCCTGAGTGAGCAGGTAGCCCCAGTCCCAGAGCCACCGCTGGATGGGAGCAGAGCCAGGCGTGGGCCCCTCGTTTAATCTCAAGGGTCGGCTGGCATTTCTCTGGCTTTGGCGAGAAGCCTGCCCACCCTGGGATGTGCCGTGTTGCCCGTGCAGGACCGGTTGGGAGAGCGTCTGTCAGCAAGCCTGCCGGACCGCCACACACAGAAAAGGCATCGCCCTGATCGGGGTGCGAAGAAACGAGGCTCTAGTACGGGTGGCCCCAAAGGGGCGGAGCCCAGGAAGGAGCTGGGTTCGTGACTGTAACCTGGGAGGACAGCACAGGCTAGTTTATAACGCACGCTGGCCACATCCATTGACCAGGTTCCTTGAAGACCTAGTATATAGCGAGTACCAAATAAATATTAAACGAATGAAAAGGAAAAAAAAGATGACAGAGCATTTAAAACATATCAAAAGAAGACCACTGAGCAGGCGAGGGTCAAGCAGGCCGCAGCCAGTGACCGAGGAGGTGAGGGCCAGGTGGAGGCAGGACCGCGGGGAAGCACAGACTCCCGAGGCCCCGGCAGGGAGGGGCCCCTCCTCCGAGGCTGTAGGCAAACTTGGACCTGGCTTGGGAGTGTTCCGGCAGCATCTTGCTCGGCTCTCTTTGCACATTTGCCCCCGTGTGGTGACTCCTACCGGCCGGGAGACAGCAGACACCCCCAGGGCCTGACACACCCTCTCTTTTGGCAGGCATGGGCAAGAAGGATGACCCCAAGCTGATGCAGGAGTGGTTCAAGCTGGTGCAGGAGAAAAATGCCATGGTGCGCTACGAGTCGGAGCTGATGATTTTGTAAGTGGCTTTAGATTGGGGACACAGCTAAGGGGGGGGGACATCAACTCAGTGCCTGTCACTGCAGGAGCACAGCTCCTTCCTCATTTGGGGAGCGAGGACCGTTGGCCCCCCCAGTCACTCGCTTGTTTCCCTCTGACTCCCTCCAATCCCAGTGCCCGGGAACTGGAGCTAGAAGACCGGCAGAGCCGACTGCAGCAGGAGCTCCGGGAGCGGATGGCAGTGGAAGGTAAGGAGAGAGGTGGAGTGCAGAGGGGGTGCTGGGCGTGGGCCTGCTACCCCCGGGCCTTCAGCCCTAATGTCTTTGGCTACTGCCCAGATCATCTGAAGACCGAGGAAGAGTTATCTGAGGAGAAGAAGATCCTGAACGAGATGCTGGACGTGGTGGAGCAGAGAGACTCCCTCGTGGCCCTGCTGGAGGAGCAGCGGCTCCGGGAAAAAGAGGAGGACAAGGACCTGGAGGCCGTCATGCTGTCTAAGGGCTTCAGCCTGAACTGGTCCTGAGCTCCTGGCCACTCGCTGGCTGGCTGGTCTGTGGCATCTGCCTGACCCGGGCTGGGTTCTCCCAAACCACCAGATCCATGATCTGAGAAGGCCCGGCACCTCCTGGGAGTTTGCGCTCAAATGTCCACGTGCCTCTTGAAAGCAAGTCAGGCATCGCCGCTGTGGGGAACCCCAGGCGAAGATGGTTATCGGAGGTGGATCGGCCTCCTTGGAGAGACCCATCGTGACTGCCCGCTCTGGAGAGAGAGGAACATGGAGCGTTTGACTCTGACATGAGAAAAGAAAACCCGCTCACACGCGCCCTGAGACTCACGCTGGCTGGCGCCCCTTCCGCTCGTGAGATTGACGAGAGAAAGACGCCGCTCCCTCCCTGTCCAAACACAGCCGCCAGGGCCCTCCTCCACAGAGCAGAAGGGGCTGAGGTCTTCGAGGTCTTCTTGCTCCCTGAGGTACCACCAAAGAAACAAAGAAGACACCCCAGGAAAGCAAGATGGGCATCAAGACTGGAAGCAGGACAGTGGCAATGGGGCCACGCCGAGCCCCGCCCTGCAGGAAGCAGAGGGTGAGCTGGCTCCAAACCCATTATGCAAGTACGGAGACGCAGGAGGGGTCTGCCCCCCACCCCACCCCACACACTGGACCCCAGTGGCCAGATGCCCCGGGCCGCGCTCCGGCTGAGGCCCGGGTCTGTGGACTGCTGCATTTTGCTTTTCACAACCATTTTGACACTGGAAAATCCTGACTTCGGGGGATGGGTGAGCCCTACGTTTCAAGCCTCCGGCTGACAGACAGACATCGTCCCTGTTCAGGGCTTCACGAGGGGGCAGGAGGCTTTTTTTCCTTGGTGTTTTTCCTGTGTTTGCACATTGAAATGAAGCTGACAACCTGACAAGACGCTCAGCCGCTTCAGACCCTTTTTGTCAATTAACTTATTTTTTTAATACTTGAAAAGAAGCAACTTCATTTTTATACCTTTCCTAGAGACACTGATCACCTGCACCCAGCGCCGGCGCCACAGAGGTGTCCCTGCGCCCCATCGCTGCCCGTCCACACTGACTGCCGCGCGTGACAGCCGTCTATTTATTAGCCTCCCTCATGGTGTCACTGCCCTCAGTGCATCAGGGAGCAGCTGAGGCCCTCTGGGGTCCTTGCTTCCCCCCTCCGTCCCCTGACGTGCTGGGCCGCCCCTCCTCCCTTCCCTGCCCCGCCCCACACCTGCACCAGCCACTGTCCAGATGTATTTTAACACTACATGTGGCCCCTGGGCCCCCCTCCATGTTGGAATCCTGGCTGGACAGAACCCCTTTCTTTTTCTTGGTGTCGGTACCAGGGTTTCACTTCCAATAACACATTTATTAAAGGAAAATTTGGGGCGCATCCTCTTTCAGGCTGGCTGAGACTATGCGGGGTAGGACCTTGTGATCCGCCTGGCCAGTGAGAACTCCCTGGCCCCACTGCAGATCCAGCCGGATAGAAATGCGTGCTTTTCAGCGGGCACTGGGCCTAGGCTGGGTTCTCACAGGCTGCTGAGCAACTCTCATCCTCTCTTCCTGAGGGCGGGGGTGCCTCCCCAGTACCAGATCATCGTGGGGAGACGATAAGCACCATGTAACGAGCAACTTGAGACAAACTCTTCATTTTTTTCCCCCTGGTTCCACCCGAGGCTGGCTGTGTACAGCCAGCCGGCAGCACCACTGTCTGGGGAAATTGAGGCGAGAGAACCCGTCTTGTCCACCAGCAGAAGCGGCACAAAGTCGGCCCAGCGAGGACTCCGCCTGGGCCAGAACAGTCTGGAAGTTTCCTCCAGGAAGTTTCCTCCTGCTGCGGAGGGGCCGTGTAGACAGGACAGAGGCCTGGCGAATGCCTCAAGGGGAGGGCAGAGCAGACCGGTGCCTGCAGGCCTGGGAACCACAAACACCTCCACCTGAACTTTCACTCTGACTACAAAGGAACAAGAGCCGTCTGCTTCACTGTGTCCAAAAGCTGCCATCTCTCCCGGGTGGAGGTGCAGGAGATGTGCCGCCCGCCGCCTCACAGCCCTGGCTTCTTCATTCTGTTTTCTGATGGGGCAGAGTCTCCATTTTCATTCTCTTAAAAAGGGAGTGAGGAGGATGTTCTAGATTTTATCTTTAAACCCAACTTTCCATTAAAACTGAACTTGGGGTGGGACCTTCCGCTCCTGTGTGGCCTTTTCCCTTGCCCTTTCCAGCCGTTAAATGCCACTGTAGCCGACCAGGCCTCAGGAGAGCTGCCTCCATCTCCCACTAACGCAGAACAAGGAGGGCTTCTGTGAAGTGACTGGTCAGGGCTGCGGCCACACGCTCCGCTCTAGGCGGCCTCGTGGGCTCAGAGCACCAATACTGCCACCTGCCCCGAGCTGCCGGCCCGCACCGGTCAGCCTTTTAACACCCTGCATCCTTCCGAAGCACCCGCTGCTGCCATGGTTATTTAAAAGAAGCTGAAGATTACAAAGGAGCTTCAAAAATCCACAAGCCTGCCAAACGTCTCCCAGCTTGCCCCTCGACAGTGTTACTGCAGGTCTAGCCGAGCACTTTCTTTCTAAACGCCCACGTGATAACCACTAGTTTGCGGCTTATTTCAGTGCTCTGGTCACGTGTGCATGAGAGCTTTTCTGACTCTGGGAATGCATGCGTGCCCACACAGGCTTCCTCCCCGGGACTACATCCCCCGAGGGGGCCGGGGAGAGCAGGGGTTATCTCTGAAGGGTTGAGTGGGGCCAAACACGAGGCCAGAGAGTGGTACTGGGGTTCAGGTCAGTGTGAGAGGCAGTGGGCCCCGCCCCTGGCCTGGGGGTGGCCGGCAGCTTGTGTGGGGTGCCCACCCTCCAGCCGATTCTGACCACCAACTTTTCTTAACCCTTTGAAACAGAAGACATTCTTCAGAGGGGCAAGGAGCATTTAAAGAGATTTTGAAGGTGTTAACAACTGGCCTGCAAAGGGGAAGGGGCCATGTTATGCGCAATAAAAAAAAAAAAAACCTTAAAGAAATACAGAGTGTATTTCTGAAGTCACTTTTCTGGATGGGGCAGCGAGCCGGGGGCAGCCCCACATTCTGCCACCTGCGCCCTCTTTAGTCATTTTGTAACTGGCATACGTGTGGGTGTTCTAGACGTGTTTAGAGAACGCAACTTTCATTGTGGTTTGTGCTTGTTTTGAACCTCCATGTTAGCCCAGCTCAGCCATTGACTGCCAGCACCTAAGAAAATGTCTGAGGCAACCCACTATGGTAAGAAGCTGCTTTTCCCAGAATCCTCTGGAAGAGGAGAAGCGTGTTCTTGGAAGTAAGGTGTCTCCCAGTCAGCGCGATCCTGCTGCCTGCAGACTGGCCGGGCTCTTAGACACAACTGACCAGTGGTCTGGGGTCTGCAGCCTGCACCCAGCCATTTGGGTGTCAGGTCCCTAAAGACAGGCAGGGGAGAGGCCGTGCCGGTCACCCCCTGAACCTGGAGTCGTCCCCACCAGTCTGAAGAGAAGGGCGCTGACCAACTCTCTCTGTTGCCAGAAGCCTCTGAACTGCCGTCTGAGACAAGGGTCTGGACGCAGCCCAGCTCTCCCCTCGGCGTGTTGAGTCATCAGGCGTGGCACTGATTGACCTGCCGCGGAGCTAACCCCAGCACCACGGTGCTTCTCTGTAACGGGGACGGCAAGGAGAGAAAACACGGCAATAGATGATGGAGGTCGCTAGCCTGACCCAGAAGTCACTGCCAAAGATACTGGTCTCCACACCTGGCTAGATGACCAGCTATTCCAGAAGGAAGGACAGCCGGATCCACACAAATGCGGACCTCTCAGGTTAGAAAAAACAACTGGCTCAAGTGAATGTGTTGTGGCCCTAGATTCCTGGGAGGGAAGGTGGACCGTTGCCTGGCCTGCTGGGAAAGATGGGGGCTTGGGGTCAGCTGTGCTGACCCAGCCACCTTCGTTCCTCAGGAATCAGTCTGGCTAGAGCTGGCAGCCAGCAGGGCCTGGCCGTCCTTCACAGCAACCGGGGGAGGGGAAGGCCACATCAGACGGCCAGGGGGAGCCCACGGAGCCCGCTTGTGGGCTTCCTCAGATGTACACACCCCCTTTCCTTCCAGAACACCCCCATCTGATGCTCCGAAGTCCCTCCTGAGCACGGAACCCTGAATCTGCATGTTCCCTTCGTGGCGTCAAAGTGATCAAGGGAGAGGATGTACCACTTTATTTCGCTTTATGAACTGTCCAGACCGCTGCCTCCTGCGTTCCCCCTGCAGTACACAGTGAGGAGGGGAAGAGATACCTTGTTAGTGTCTTGCCTTCTACCCAAACGGCAGTTCAGGGCACCAGAGTCTGCCCTGTCATGGGGAATCCCGGAGCCTTAGGCCAGGCACCCAAGGTCACGGCCCTGGCGTGACACCCCAGACATCCTGTTGCGGCTGCTGAGCTTTAGCATTCTGGAACCACCCCCACTCAGGGTGCCGCCTCCTAAGGAGCTATCTGTGAGGCAGGACAAACATGGGAGAGGTGCCAGCATCCCATGCTAAATGCACACGCACACACGTGCGCACGTACAACCGCACATACCCAGCATGACCCCTCCGAGCCGATGTGGACATCCAGCTCTGAGCAGGCTGGAGTTGGTGTTTGGGCCTCAGCACGCACTGTGGCCCAGGCCCGGGCCAGAGGGAGTAGTCTGCGGTTATACTGCACGGTCTCCAGAGTGGGCAGACGGAGCACTCTCCAGACCAGGGGAAGAGTCCCTGGAAGCGTCCAGGGCAGCTATGGAGCTGCCTGAAGTGGGAAGCGGGTCACTGGTGTCTGTCCACAGAGAGAAGGTGCAGGGGAGCATGTGGGGTGACACGGAGGTTAGTGTGCAGACATGAAACCCCTGCCCCCTCCCACTTGAAGGGCAGTCCTAGGCACGCCACTGACCTGGTCAGGGCCTCCCGTCCCCTCTAACCCAGGGCTGGATACACACACACACACAGCCTCCCAGGATGGCAGCAGTCAAACGACTTGAGATTCTCAAATCAGGGCCTGTGTAGCTCACGGACATAGTTCGTGATGGTAACTGATTTCACCATGAAGGTGAGAAACCCTGGGAGGACCGAGAAGGTGCTCCACTGCCCAAGGACACTTCAGGTCTGTGGGGTCAGCCAGCAGAGTCACACACTTATTTTAATTCCTTTAAATGCTCGGCTGAGTTTGTTTCCTCTCATGGACTTATACCCACGTGGACTTAAGACCACCACAGACGGGCAGTGCTCCCAGAACATTCAGACAGGCTGCTGCTGCTGGGTGTGTGCATGGGACTGGACGGCACTGGGTCTGGTCAGCGCTCAGGGCCTCAGTGGGAACAGACCAGCTCCCAACTCCAGGGGCACCCCAGTCTCTCCCTTCCTACCTTGATTCTGCAGCCTCCGGCCCCAGCCTTGGGGGGCTCCAGGCTGCTGTCCCAGCAGGAGCTCCCGGACAGGTTCGGGGCACAGGTGTTTCAGGCGTTGTCAAGGACGTGGGGTTCACCCTGATAAACGTTGGGGTGTGTTCGTGTTAGGTGTGTGAGCCAGAACAAGGGATCCCTCATGTGAACCCCAGGCAGCTGGCACAGCAGGGCAGTGGGTGAGGAAAATGAGGTTTTTTTGATAAACAAATGGTGGTGAAGAGCCGAGTCTGGCTCTGGCCTTCAGTGGTTGCTCAGAGTCTGACAGCCAGATCTTTCCATGAAAAAAGAAAAGAACCGCCTGAGCGCCAATAGCTCTCTCCCTAGCTGCATTTTGTGGAACCTTTTTAAAAATGTTTTTAAAGGGTTGATTAAATACCATTTTAAAAATGTAACCAGGGCCAGACTCTCCTCGTAACAGCCTCATATTGGGACTGAATGACATTTCTGGCGCCGGTAATTCATATTTTAAGTTTTCATCAAATCGTCCTTAAGAATAAATTTTAGATTGTTCTTAAAAACCACCCAGATTGTACAAATCTGGGTGGCGGCAGGCAGGTGGGGTACGGAGGGGCGCGTGGCTGGGCTGGGTGGCTACATCTGACCAGCACTTGGTGCCTTATATGGGAACAAACCAGCACTCAGCTCCAGGGGCCGCCTGGCCCTCCTTGCTGCTGCGCCCGCAGCCCAGAGAAGGAGCCGGAGTCCACAGACAAGAGTGTCCCGGGGCCTGCCGGGTTCTCCTGTGGGAAGACAGTGGAAGAAGGCGGAAGAGACAAGCTTCCTGACACTCTGTGCCTGGGGAGGGCGGGCGGGCTCCACGCCGGCATGTGGCCAGCCCCCTGCCCGTGACTGTGAGGGCCCGTCATGGAAGCGGGGAGGACACGGCGATGGCTTCAGTGTGGTGCGGCGGGCACACTTTCACCCTTCAGCTGTTCGCTTTCTTGTGGCCAACAGCCAAATAAAGTCAGTGGTTATTTTTTTCTTCTGTGTGGAAGAGAATCATTTTTCCTTTCAGTGAGCAAATTCACACCTGCACAGGGAAGTGGGGTGGCCCTAAAACAAGGGCTGCAGGGCGCCTGCCTTCCCTGAGGCCAGACTGTCCGCCCAGGCTGATGGCAGCATGTGGGGGGTCTCGTGGGACTGCTTGTTGTTGGGGGCTCCCTCTCCCACCCCTCCCCATGGTCCTGTGTCTGCCGCCGTATTTATTTGCTTTGGTTGGAAAAATGTCAGTGCCAGCTAGGGAGAATTCCTCCTCTACTATCCTGGGCATCACCACATATCTTAAAGAAGAAGGGCAGGGACCTCCCTGCTGGCGCCACAGGTTGAGCGCCACACTGTGAAGCATCCGTGGCACAGCAGCGTGACTTCGATCCCCAGCCAGGGAGGGGACCCACATGGTGCAGCAGACCTCTCCTGCCTCGTCCGCTGCACCCCTCAGCCAGTGTGTTTCAGTCCATCTGCCTGTTCTGCTCCCCACTCTGTCTCTGGTGAATCCTCTCACCTCCCTCACCTCTGGCCTGTACCCCAGCTCTTGTATGCGTGAATAAATAAATCTTTTAAGAAAAGAAGAGGGGCAGACAGAATCATTGTCTTCCCCAAGCTCTGTGCTCAGGCCAAGCGTGGCCCCTCTTCCCACCCTACCCCTTAACCCATGCCAGACCTGAGATTTAACAGATTTGGGTGGCAATGTTCTGGAAGAGAAGGCACTTCTGCCACTGGAGAGGGCTGGATGGGAATGGTCTTGAATGCAATGAAAAGGTGTCCGGACTCAGAACCCAGCTACAAGATCAGGGATGAAGAATTAGAAACCTGCCGGTTTCAAGCCAGGATTGTGATAAGGAAGCCAACTGCAGGTTGAGCTGAGATGAGAGCCCAACTAACAAGCACTGGGATGCCAGTGAGTAGAGCGCAGCCCTCCAACATCTTGAGGGATGGAAAAGGGCCTGTCAGTCTGCAGGGTGGGTGCATCATCTGGCTGGCCCCTCCCCACCCAGCCTGGGGAGGGTATACTTTCTTCTCCCGCCACGTCAAGAGTTAGAGACGGAAGGTCTTTAAAACAAGTGGCATCAATAAGATGATGCCTGCACCCCAGGCCGCCTCGCACCACTTCCTGGGTCTCCAGGGACCTAGAAGAACTGAAACACAAGCACTGTAGAACTCTGTGCCAGCAGGAGCTGGAATAGCTCCCCCTTGGGGGCAGGGGCTAGGGGATAAGCCCCCCTCCTGCTGAAGTGGGGGCTGTGCCCAAACGGGACCGACCCTTGAGGAACATGCAGGTAGAGCAAACTGATGTTATTGGGTCCTCAGCTGCCTAGGAATTGACCTTGGCTTTGGGAGCCAGGAAGGAGCCGGTGTCCACAGTGTCTACTGAAATGGAGTTTCAGCAGTGTCCGCCGAGGCAGGCCTGGGTGTGCCAGGTCCCGAGGAATATGGGTAAGTACACAGTTTGAAACATTCCCTAACTTTTTCTTCCACAAGCCAATCAACATCTTCCCCCACCCCCAGTTTTCTTTATGCTCCATCAAGAGCCCCAGCCCCACCCTAACCAGCTTGGGGAAACTCTACTGGAAGACACGTAGCATGTGAAATGAGCACTAGACCCGGAATCTGACTGGCACCTGGCCCAGCCTGGCCAGGACCTGTCCGGCTAATCTCAGAGGGGGCTCTCCAAACCCATCTCTACCCTTGAAACGTGAATTCTCCAGTAGCACTGACGCTGTACTACTTGAGTTGGTTTTAGGGCCAAGAAAAGATCAGAGACGCCACAAGCTCAGTTTTGTGTGTTCTGTGGCTGTGGGATCACATGCAGGCGCACCCCAGCAAGGAGAACCTGGGCTGTGCCCACAATTGGGTGTGCCCACATCTCAGCGGCGGTGGCTGCTCCCCCGGAAGCGCCATTACAGGAAACAGCAGCTGCGCTCGGCTTTCCAAGATAATAACCCAAGACTGTGAAGAATAACCGCTGGCCTCTGTGACTCATACCCAGAGATTTGTCTCGATTCCCCGGACACGGGTCTACCCCATGTACAGGCGGCCACAGGGACATGGGCAGTGCAGCCCCTCCCCCAAGGAACGCTTGCTCCGGATGGCAGGAGGCGATGACCACCCTTCTCTTCCTAACATCACCACCACGGCGCCTCCCTGGTGGCACGGCACTGTGAGGCATCCGCAGCACAGCCGTACCAGTTCGACCCTAGCCAGGGAGGGGACCCACATGGCGCAGCAGACCTCTCCCACCTTGCCCACTGCTCCCCTCAGCAGTGTATTTCTGTTGATCTTCCTGTTCTGCTCCCCACTCTTCTCTGGTGAGTCCTCTCACCTCCGGCGCTTCTGGCCTGTACCCCAGTTCTTGGATGCATAAATATTTTTTTAAAAAAAGGAGGCTCTGGTGGGCTGACCTCCACCCCCCCTGGGAAACTCCCCCATCTCTGCCTCTGCCCATGGAGCCCATCCAGATCAGAGCCACACTGGGAGTGGAGAGCGGTGCAGTGTGCAGGTTCTAGGCCTTGCCTTCACTGTTTGAAAGTCACTCTGATTGGATGCCTGGGTGGGGGCCTGCCTGGCAACTGTGGATCGTTGACCACATAGAAAGGTCTAGGGTGAAGGCTGCCCTAGGTAACCTGGGAAACCCCACTCTGGTAGATTAGCTCTGTGCAGGTCCTGAGTCATGCCTATGCCGCCCCACCTCCCACAGCTTCCTGTAGGCCCACCACCAAAGCATGCCAGGCCTCCAGACAGCCTTAGGCTGACAGCTAACCAGTGCTCACCCTATGTCCTCAGCAAATGGAAGGTGAACTTTGCCCTGTTGGTCTAGGCCCCAGGTCTAGCCATCTCCTTTCTCCTTCAGCAGGAATTTCTCCTCTTGTCTCAGACACCCGTGCCTTCAAACACCCACTTGTGTTACAAGCTTAGACTCCATCTTGGCAGGAAACCACATTGGAGGTGGGTGAGCTGGTTGCCCCTTCCTCACAACTGGGACCTTCTCCACCCCTGGCTGCAGGCCCCATGCCTGCATTTCTAGGTGCAGACGTGGCCTGGTTCATTGTCAGCACCTCTTTCCACCTCCAAGCACTTTCCTTCAACCCTTCCTAGCCTTCCAGATTTGCCTCTCTTCAGCAGCACCTTAACTCCACTGTGGGTTCCTGTGTGTCGGCCAGTGTCCACCCAGGGCAGTAAGCTTCCGCCTTTGGGGTCCAAGGACTTTGGGGTCCGAGGGCAGAGTCTGAAATAAGGCACAAAGGAGGAGGTCTGGGGTGCTTGCTCTGACCTGGAGGGCCCTGAGGTATTGAGAGAGAAGCCACCATGCTCTGGAACCCTTTGTTAGTCTGACCCTAGACTAGCCCTAGTTAGACTAACCCTTTGTTAGTCTGCAAAAAATGAATCTGATGCCTTATGTCACACCATACACAGAAAGAAACTCAGAGTGGATTAAAACTTCGATTAAGACCTGAAACCATAAACTCCTAGAAGAAAAACATAGACAGAATCTTCTTGTCAGTCTTGCTGATGCTTCTGGAGGGTTTAACATCAACAGCAAAAATAACAAAAGCTAAATTAAACAAGTAGAAGAACAGCAAATCTAAGAAGTTCTACACAGCAAAAATACTATCAACACAATGAAAAGGCAACTTAATGAACTGGAGAAAATGTTTGCAAGTTATTTATCTGAAAGCACTTTAAATTTAAAGAACTCAATCATAAAACTCAATAGCAAAACCCCCAAGCTATTCAATTTTTAAATATCCAGACAATGTCAGAAGACACACAAATGGCCAGCAGGCACTCACTGTTACCAGTCATCAAGGAAATACAAACCAAAACCATCGAGAGAGAGCATCTCACAGGTGTTAAGATTTGTCAAAAAGAGGAAAAATAGGGCCTTCCTGGTGGTGCAAGGTGGTAAGTCTGAGCACTGTCAAGCTATGGCAGCATAAGTTTGACCCCCGGCCAGGACGGTGACACACAGGGCACAGCAGACCTCTCCTGTCTCACTCACGGCTCCCCTCAGCAGTGTATTTCAGTCCATCTGCCTGTTCTGCTCCCCACTCTGTCTCTGGTGACTCCTCTCTCCCCCCACACCTCTGGCCTGCACCCCAGCTCTTGTATGTAAAAATAAGCCTTTTTTTTTTTTTAAAAGGACAAGAAATACTAAGTGTTGATGAGGATGTGGAAAAAAGAAAATCCTGTGCTTTGTTAATGGGAATGTAACTTGGTGCAGCCACCATGGAAATTTGTATGAGTTTCCCCAAAATATTAAAAATGAAACTGCCATATGATCCAGCAATTCCACGTCTAGATATTTATTTGAAGTAAAAAGAAGCACTAATTCAAAAAGATATCTACACTCCCATGTTCATTACCACAGTCCATGTTGTTTACAATCGCCAAGCCTCGGAAGCAACCTAAGTTTCCATCAACAGGTGAATGAAAAAGAAAATACGACATACACATATCTTCTGCAATAATCTTCTGCACACATGCACAGTGGAATATTATTCAGCCATAGACAGAAGGAAACCCTGGCATTTGTGACAACATGGGTGAACCCTGAGGGGATTTTGCTAAATAAAATAAGTCATAGGAAAACAAATACTGTATGATCTCACTTATATGTGGCCATACATGTATAAGATCATCTCATCTGCAAATAGTGGCAATTTTACCTTTTTCTTTGAAAAAAAACAAAGATACAGATATCAGATTGATAGTTGGCAGAGGTGTGGATGGGGTGTTAGCCAAATGGGTGAAAGTGATCAAAAGATACAAACTTCCACCTACAAAGTAAGTCCAGGGGCTGTGATGTACAGCCCGGTGACTATCGCTAATAAAGCTGTATTGTTTATTTGAAAATTGCCAGAGAATAGATCTTAGAAATTCTTATCACAAAAAAATGTTTTCAACTGTACAGTAACAGATGTTAACTAGAATTATTTTGGCAATCATATATATACAAATAGATAAAAATACTGACCTATTTCACTATACATAATAATTATGGCAGGCCCAGCAAACTCATTATACAAATATTGTAATGTATATACAAATATATATATGAACTATATATATATATATATGTTGAATCATTGTACACCTGAACTAATGTTATATTTCAATTATGTCTCAATTTTTAAAGACTTAAAGCCATAGTAATAAGAACAATAGATTATGGTTACAAGAACCTGGGACAAGTGACATGCAGAGACACTCGAGCTGTGATTAAGAGACATCATGACTCTATAGGCGGGATGAAGTATTTTTGCAAATAGTATTTGGAAAGTGGGCTCACCATATAAAGAAGGTAAAAACTGTCTTCCTATATAACATTACATATAAACTTGTGAAAAAGACCAAAATATACAACTACAGATTTATAAAAAGAAAGTACGTAGGAAAGTATCTTGTGACCTATGGAAGAAAGGACTTCTTAATCCACACTTCAGCTTCTCACTGGCATCCAGTGCTTGGTGGATTTCAGTCGATCTGCTGTTCTGCTCCCCCTGCTCTGTCTCTGGTGAATCCTTTGGCTTCTGGCCTATACCCCAGCTCTTGTTCTAGCCTGTACCCCTTGTATGCATAAGTAAGTAAATCTAAAAAAAAAAAAAAAGAAAATGCAAGTACAAAGAACTGGGAGTATGAGTCATGCAATCCACTGCTGAAGACTTAAGAACAAAAACAATTTTTTTTTTTTTTCACTCTAACACACAAAATATGACTTGAGGTTGGAGAGAATATCCTCAGCTGGAGAGCTACTTTTTAGCAAATCAAAGGTCAGTCTAGTTCGGGGGAGGGAAGGCCTGCAGAATTTCCGGGGACCCCCAAGAAGTGCCAAAATGAGAGTAGCTTCTCTTCCGCTCTGAACTACCTGAGGATTGCTCCTCTTTGGCTTGACCTCCACAGATGATTGTCAGCCTGGGCTGGCCTCACTCAAGAACTCTCTAGGCAACTGGATGTCAAATGTACAAGTTCCCCAAGTTCCCCTTGAAGGCGAGAGCATCTCCCCGGGGCGTCCTCCTGCCAGGGCCCTGGTCTCACACAGGCCATGCAGGCGTCTGGATTTGGGGCTGGGTGTGAGTGTGAGCTGGCCCAGGGCCTGCACCTGAAAAGATGTAGGGGTTCAGGGAGCCCCCATACCCCAAAAGTCCCCTGGACCTGTCAGAAACAGCCTTCAAAAGGGTCTTAAGGGATGCAGGCCTGAGAAAACAGGGAAAAGATTTGAATTTTGGTATAAAATGATACACTTTGACTTTGTCTTCAAGGGAGGACAAGTCAGGTGTGAGGCCTGCTCAGGGCCAGGAGCTCACCTGGCAGGGGTCTAAGCAGTAAAAGGGAAAGAAACCCAGCCCCCTCCAACTGCGCAAGGTGACTCACAGCAGCAGGGTATGTGCACTTGCTGGGACATCATAGCACCCAGAGCTGATGACTTCAACATTAGAAACAGATTTCTGCCACAGTTCTGGAGGCCAGGTGTCCAAGATGAGGGTGTCAGGGGCTGGCTTCTTGGGGCCCTGGGGCTGGTAGCTGGTCACCTCTCCAATCTTCCTTCATACTCACCTTCCCCTGTCCTGATTGCCTCTTCCTGTGAGGACACCAGTCAGACAGGACAAGTGCCCCTCAATGGCCTCACTTAACCTTAATTACAGTTCCAAAGGCCCCATCTCCAAATACGGCCACATTCTGAGGGACTGAGGGTGAGGAGTTCAGTATGGAAACTGCAGAGAATACAATTCAGCCATGACAATAGCTTTAGAAACGATCTCTGAGGACCTTAAGGATTTTTTTTTAAGACTTATGTATTTATGCACACAAGAGCTGGGGTACAGGCCAGAGTCCAGGGAGGTGAGAGGATTCAACAGACAGAGTGGGGAGCAGGACAGACAGACTGACCGAAACACACTGCCTAGGGCAGCAGCGGGTGAGGCAGGAGGGGTCTGCCACGCCATGTGGGGCCCCTCCCTGGCCAGCGGCAGGGATCGAACTCGTGCTGCAGTGGCTGCGATTTGCTTCATAGTGCGTTGCTTAACCCACTGTGCCACCAGGGAAGCTTAAGGATGTTTTTGAAAATGTTTCTGCTTTAATAATGATTTAATAAATCTTTTTTTTCCCAGAGTTATTTATTTATGCATACAAGAACTGGAGTACAGGCCAGAGGTGAGGGAGGTGAGAAGATTCACCAAAGACAGCGGGAAGCAGAACAGGACCAGACTGGAAGGGTGCTTAAATATGCTGGTTAGAAGTCTGGTAAGAGAACAGGCAGTGAGAGCCAGGAACAGCTTCCGGCCTGGGAGGTGGGGGGGTGGGGGCGCACATCTTGCACTCTGGGCCCTAGAAGTGCATTGGACATTGGTGCCCAGTAATGGTAGTTCTCGTGGGCTGGCCTTTTCTGACCCAGGAGGCATGCCCATGGGGGTGGGGGGAGCAGCACACAACTCTTATGCCCTCACACTCCAGCAGGCAGAGCTGACCTGGGACTGCCCATGGATGGTACGTTCTGTGATTTCAGACATCCTAAATGATTGTTGTCTCCTTCATTGCAGGAGGAAATACATCAAGTGGAATGAACATACTCCTGCTTAAAATCTCTAGGTTGCTGCCTTTGACATCTCCTCTAACCTGAAATAAAACCCAGACATTTAAAGTTAGACATAAGGGACCTCTTGGTGGCACAGGGGTTAATCATTGTACCTATGACGCATCCACAGCCACTGCAGCATGAATTCAATCCCCAGCCAGGGAGCTGACCCACATGGTGCAGCAGACCTCTCCTGCCTCACCCACTGTTCCCCTCAGCAGTGTGTTTCAGTTGATCTGCCTGTTCTGCTCCCCACTCTGTCTCTGGTGAATCCTCTCACCCCCCACATCTCTGGCCTATATCCCAGCTCTTGTATGCACAAATAAATCTTTAAAAAAAAAATAAAGTTAGACATAGATAAAGTTGAACTCCCTTGAAGTGGAAATTGGTATATTCCATCCTCTCTTTGTATTATAAATTGGGATCTCAATCTCACTGCCAGGAACCTCACAGACAAAATCATTAAAAAAAAAAAAAACTTACTTTTTATATTTTAATTACTAGATATGCAACTCTTAAATCAGCCCATAAGTCGACTTGAAATATGAATAATGCCGCCTAAATTTTAGTTTAACAAAATATATCATGGCATTTTTATTATAATAGCTATTAGTCATTGTAAAATGAATGCCACAGTCAGTTAAGAAAAATCGGAAAATACAAAAAAAAAAGTAGAAAGTGGAAAATCACTGTGACTTTTAGTATTTTATTGTAACCAGGAGATGCTTTTTTTTATATATAGGTCCTTCCTGTCTTTTTCTTTCTCGTTTTTTAAAATTCAATTTCGATTCTTAAGTTCAGAAACAGCAACTTCCTTGGTGCCCTCTGCTTCCTCATCCCTTCCAGAAACTTGCTTTCCTGTTTCTGTTTCTCTTTTGCAGGTATCACGTGCGTTGCGCCTTTGGCCTGGGACTCACCTGAAACGGATGTGTGGGCGCAGGAGCCGGGGNGGGGGGGGGGGGGGGGGGGGGGGGGGGGGGGGGGGGGGGGGGGGGGGGGGCTTCGCCAGGTTTCGTCCTCTTGGCGGCGGGAGCACGACCACGCCAAAGCTATCCCAAAGCACAGCCCAGGCGGATTCGGAAAGCCATTCCACCCCACGCGTCGGGCAGGAGCCCGCCAGGCCGGGGTAGGAGGCTCCAGGTTCTACCTTCCCGAGGCCCCCACGCGAGGGCGCACAGCGGACAGGTGTCAGGGAGGCCCCCGTCGCGCCTACTGGATTAGGGGCACGGCCCGCCAGCGCCCCGCTTCGCGTTTGGCGCCTTTAGCTTTCCTCCACCGCAGCCACAGATCCCGCCCCCTCCCGCCCCCTTTTTGGGAACTGTCGCGCGCCGAACGGGGGCGGGCCAGGGGCGGGCGGGAGGCGGACTTTAAATAAGGAAGTCGGCGCGCGGCGGCTGCGTACTCTCGGCCCCGCGCTTCTCCCCCATCACGCTGGTGCGGGCGCCGGCGCCGCCTGCCCGCCTGCCGCTGCCCGCCTCCGCGGCTTCTGTTCGGGGGTGAGTACCGCTCCCCCGCGGCCTCCCGCGGCCCGCCTCGCGCCGGGCTCGAGCCTTCGGGGGTCTTCGCTGACTTCACCTCAGGATCCCCAGCCGCCTGCCGCGGCGGGTGGGAGCCCGAGGACCCGAGAGAGGCGCGGGCCGCCGGGTGCCACCCTGCCCCGAGCTCCCACCGCTTCGGGGCCGCCCGTCACCCCGCTTCTCGTACCGGGTCCCTGAAGCCCAGACTTCGCCGGAGGGGCTTCCTGCTTCGGAACCCTCCGGCTGGCACCGGGGCGCAGGGACCCAGAGCGCGGTCGCCCGCGCGCGGCTCGGGTTCCCCCTCTGCCGGAGCGGGCCTTTCAGCCCGGCATGGGGAGAAAGCTTTGTCTCCCCCGCGTGAGCCCCGGGCTCGGTGGGCCGCCCACAGAGCTCCGCCCGGCCGCCGCGGACTGCCCCCCGCCGCCCTGCGCGTCGTCCAGGAGCTGTTTAAGGGCCACTGGGAGGGCGAGGTGAGAACCCAAACAGCCCTCGTGGGAGGGTCGGTGGTTAGTTCTGTCTGTTCCAACCCCAGAGAGGAAAACCGACGCGTGCAGCCGCACGCTCGCGGAGCCGGAACAAATGCGGCTGCAGAGCTTGGATTCGCGTCTGGGACACTTTTCCCCTATACCTGCTTACACCTGCATGGGTGAAACCAGAGTGCGCATTTCTGAGGGCTGGAAGTTATGTGCGGATACGACGGGGTGGAAGAGTTTGTTGCATGACTTGGTGACCCCAGGGGAACTGGGAAGCCCTGAAACCCTCAGCCAGCAAGCGGCCGGGCTGGGCCGGCAGAAGCTCGTGGGTTCATTCATCCAACAAATAGTAGCGTGCTGGGGTGGGGGTGCAGCGAGGGGCTGGTTTGGAGGACAGCTAAAGCCGCCTTTGGGTTTGGGCCTGGGCCTTGTGGGATTGGATTGCCCTTCATCTGGCAGGCGGGGGAGGGGGGGTTGAGGGGGAGGCTAGCACAGAGTGGTGGGGGAGGCTACCCCCACCTTCTCTGGCTGCTGCCCAATTTCACCACCTAGGCTTATCTGCTCTTCCTGCAGATCTTATCTCAGCTGCCTCTCTACCGAAGGGAGCTGGGGCAAGTTGCACTGGATGTGACTTTTCCACATTCCTCTCCACCCCTCTGGGCACATGGCAGGTCTCTGTGCCAGGGCCCCAGTCTGTGCCATGGGGGCAGGTCCTGAGCCAGAGCTCTGGGAGTCCACTGGGAGCCACCAGTGACTGTTCCTGAAGAGGGTCTGATCTCCGTGGTAGGAGGAAAGCCAGGCTGGGTGGCACATGTGTTCAGGTTTTAGAAGTTTAGGTGGGCAGAGCTCTAGTGAAGCAGAGGACACCTGCCTGGCCTGCCTGCCGCACAGAGCTTGCTCTTCTGTCCACCTGCCCAGAGTGGACGGTGGTGGGGAAGAGGTGTGCGATCAGCTCCCTGCGCCCCCTCATCGTGCTTCCTTGAATACCTGGTGCCTGTGCTGTGCTGCACATGGGGTGTTTGTGAGAGTCAGGGTGCTCACTTGTGGGAATGGCAACTATGAGACCGTGTGGACAGCTGCGGGAACATGTGAGGAGCTAAGTGGACACTGAAGGATGAGTAGGTACTTAGTAGCTGGTGACAAGAAGGCATACTCGGGCAGGGCAGAGGTGCGGGGGTGCCAAGGTGGGAAGGGCAAGGCGTGCCCTTGCCCAGGGAAGCTCACCTCTGTAGCCAATCTGGGGTGACCAGTTGGAGCAATTGGATGCTCCACTCAGTAACTCCACAGAGTAACCAGACTGAAACCTCCATTTATCTGAGGACCCCAGCAGTGCCCAGGCCCCCATACCCAAAGGGGAATGGACATTTAATGCCAGCCTTTCGGGCAGTCTTTCATTGGCCGTGCAGGAGCCAGGGAATGAGATTGCAGGTGTTCTCTATCTAGTGCAAGGTAGAAGGGCTGGGCGTCTGGACAGGAAGCACTGTCATTTCAGGGACAAGAGCCTTCCCGACCAAAGATGGTGTGCCTTGCAGGTATTTCCTGGACTCAGCTCTGAACAGCTATCCCATGAGCAGCCTTACCTTAGAACTGGGGCTCCTGGAAGAGCCCTCTGTTGCCCTGCAGGTGACCACATGTGAGACTGGGGCCGTGCAGGCGTGGAGCCCACCTCCCATGTCTGGCGAGCCACACCTGGCTGGCCGGCCCCAGAGCTCACGGGTAACCCAGAGCCACCCACAGGCCTGCAAAAGGCAGCTAACTGAGGACGATCAGACATAACATGTGGGGTTCATGGGGTACCAGATACAGAGAACTCGTGTGTGTTAACTCATGTGGACATCACGGTAATCAGAGGTTGTGGTCCCCAGTCTGCAGGTGGGAAACCAAAGCAAGAAGACGTTAAGGACTTGCCCAGGGAGTCCCACCTCTCACCATCCAACCACAGTGCCCCGGTTCCCATTGGTCCAGCCCCCTCCGCTACACCTGGAGGGGTCAGGAACTGAGCGAAGGACCTTGGTTTTTCCGCTGACTCTCCTCCCAGCCCTGCAGGCTGACGGATGTGTTCAGGAGAGGGTGGAGCCTCTGGTGGCAGCGCCAGAGATCCAGTCTCTGGGATTTCCCCCCCAGAACAGCCTGGCAGCTCCCCAGCCTCCCCACCCTTTTCTTCATTCCCTCTTCCTGCCTGTGTACCTCAAAATGGGGAAGTGTCAAGTGCAAAGTAAATGTGATCATCCAGACGAACCACAGAATCATTTCTGGGGGTCCTGCTGCCTTAATGAGGGAATCTTGGTTGACTTCTGGATGTGTGAAGAAGCCACCAACTTGGAAAATGAAGAAGTGGTTTATTTTAAGTTACCCTCTCCCCACAGTAATAAAGAGTGAGTGTGTGTGTGTGTGTGTGTGAGAGAGAGAGAGAGAGATGGAGTTTTTATTTTTTTTGAGTTTTTATTTTTTAAGACTTTTTTTTTATGCATACAAGAACTGGGGTACAGGTCAGAAGTGCGAGGGGTGAGAGGATCCACCAGAGACAGAGTGGGGAGCAGAACAGGCAGATGGACTGAAACACACTGCTGAGTGGAGCAGTGGGCACGGCAGAAGAGGTCTGCTGTGTCATGTGGGTCCCCTCCCTGGCCAGGTATCGAACTTGTGCTGCTGTGCAGCAGATGCTTCACAGTGCAGTGCTCAACCCACTGCGCCACCAGGGAGGCCCCTGTTTGGTGTACTTTGTGTGACTTTATGTGGTATCTCGTTGTAGTCCTCACCAGTTCTGTGAACGTTTGTACAGGTGACATGGTGGCGCTCGGGTGACAGCAGACCTGGGTCCTACTTGTACCCCTCCCCCCAAACCAAAGGGAAGGGTAAGACCACTGAGTGGCCATTACCTATTGGGCGCCTTCCCTGTTATCTCATTTGCTCCCATGAGCCAGGGAATGTCCCTTTTTTTACAGATGAGGAAATGGAAGTCACATGGCAGAACCAGCTGTGACTCCCTCTACCTGTCCGCATTGTGATGGTCCCTCTCTGGGCTAGGGATGTGTGAGCCTCTTAAATGTTCCTGGGCCCTGGGAACTTAAGGAGTTGAATTTCTCTGGGACTCTGTCAGGGGAGGGCTCAGGGAGGAGAGAGCACATGGGCCTGGAAGTGGGGAGCGGCGTGAAGGCACTTGGGAGGCAAGACTGTCCTTCCTGAGACTGAGTGTGGAAGAGCGGCCTGGAGCTGAGTGACTGGTCTCATGGGAGGGAAACCAGGCTGAGGGTGTTACAGGGCAACCGATATCAACTGGGTTTGCCTGACTGGGTCCTCACCTGCGCACCTGAAAGGCACTTACAATCAGCCCCAACTGCAGACTCACACAATAAAGGTGAATACAGGGTTTTATTTACAGAAGAAGGGGAAATAAAGTCATGAATAACACAAGAAGAGAGGGAGACAAATCCGTAAATGTCCTACCAGTTCCTCCGAGCTGGAACCCAACAGCACGCTGGAAGCTGACTCCGAATGAAGAGAGCCCCCAAGGCCCACATATGTCTGGTCTTATACCCAGCCTGGCTGCTCAGCTCCACCCTCAGGTCCCAGTGACCCACTGTTCAATGAAGACCTTGCAGGATTTGTAGATCTGGGATACAGTTGGTCTGGAGTGGGGGTTGGAGGCCATAACTCTATCTGTGTAAATCATCCAGGACCACCTTCCCGCCTTCCCGCTAGCAAGGGCTCTGCCAGATGCCCAGTTCGGGAGCCCACGGGGTGGCCGCATCACACCCAGCCCAGCCTCTCGGCTTGGGAGCCATCTGGGAAGAGACTGACCAGCACACAGCTCCTTGGAGACCGGAAGAGGCTGCGGCTCCGAGCTTCCTGTGGGGGGAGCCTGAGCTTCGGGTGCTGACTGCTGGTGGGGGAGGTTACCTAGTTGGAGCCCAGCTGGGCCCAGCTGCCTCCCGTGTGGGGAGGGTTGGTGAGGATGTAAAGGGCCCACAGCTGGGCTCAAGGGCCTGCCTCCTCTGGGTGGATCCTAGCTGGAGCGCTGGGCAGCATTTCCTCACCCTGCCCGGGAGGGTGAGGGTGGGGCCAGCCTGGTGGCCCTGGGGCTGGGTGATGGCACGCCTGAGGGTCCTGCCCTCCGCCCAGCACCCACCCGCTCTGACAAGGTGTGTGCCCCTTTCACCTCTGAGTTCCAGAGGACAGGGAGGATGCCGGCCTCGAGTGTCTGGTAAATCTCCAAGAGCCCTATTTCCTCCTGGGAGGTTTCCTATTGGTGTCGTTTTTTTGGAGTCAGTGGGTTTAGAGAGCGGGGTTCTTGGGTTCACTCTGGGAAAGTTTTCACCAGAGCTCCCTGTTCAGCAGCACGCGGTGAGCTCCCCAGGCGAGTTTCTCCACAAGGCAGAGACGTTAGTTATGTTTAAAAGAGCAGGTTTATTAGGATGTAGTGGCAGCAAGGCACAGGGCAGATTCTCCATGATCCCAAGCAGACAGATAAAGGACGAGTCCTGGAGCCCTCGGTGGCTTTTTCAGGCTTTCATTGCTTTATATATCGGAGACCACAGGTACATGGCAGGCAGGGGCCTGGGGAGGGGTTGGAGGGGGTTAGGAGGCTAGCCCCCGTGAATTTCACTCTCTGGGCTCTCTAGCCTCTGCTACTACGGCTACTTCTTGTGCCCCTGCCTGCCTGCCTGCCTGCCTGCCTGCCTGCCTGCCTGCCTGCCTCCCTCCCTCCCTCCCTCCCTCCCTCCCTCCCTCTCTCTCTCTCTCTCTCTCTCTCTCTCTCTCTCTCTCTTTTTCCCCCCTCCCCCTCTCTCCCTCCCTCCCTCTTCCTCCCTCCCTTCCTTCCCTTCTCCTTCCCTCTCTCTTTTGCTCCCCCTTGGCATCCCTGTGACACCACCTTATACGCCTGTGTCTCAGCCCAGGTGCACCCACTTGCACATGCCCACTTAGGCACCCGTGCAGGACCACAGGTGTCCATCATCACACCAATGGCGGGAGGGCAGAAAAGCCTGACACTTCTTCTGACCCTAAATAGGAGAAGGGGCAGTAGAATAAAGGTCACTTGCATAGACACAAGTGAGCTGGAATAGCTGCCCCAAGAGGGACAGGTTTGCTGAGAGAGGCCTGCATGGTTGCAGGCAGGCCACCTTGAGGAGAGCTGCCTCTGCTGAGGGAGGTCAGTGCAGAGAAGCCCCGGCAGGGTGCAGTTCACTGGCAGGCAGGAGGAGAAAGCTGGTGGAGAGAAGCACCTGCACAGGCACATGTGGGCAGAAGGACGGCTGCCCTGCTGTGGGGGCAGCGTTATGTTTTATCATCTTTCGGTAGGGAGTGGCTCATCGCTGTGGGTGGATGGTTGATTCCTTCATCTCCATCATATCTTCACCTCAGTCTGTGCTCCTGACACTCCCTGCAGCATCTGACCCCTGTCTGGGTGCTGAGCTTCCTGATCCCCCTGGGCGCTGACCCTGAGGGCTTAGTGTGTATAATTGGGTCTAATCCCTCTACCCCACCCCTTGTGTGGTGCCGATCCTTGACCTTGTGGTGTCTCCTCTGGTCTTTGTCCTCCATCACTAGGACCCGGTGATGTTCAGCTCCCACGCACTGACCTGGCTGACAGGCTGCAGCCTGAGGACAGAGGTGGATGGGGTCTGTCAGCCAGGGGTGCCAGAGAATCCTGTGGACTGTGTTTTTGCCTCTTTTGAGCTCAATTCCGTTCAGAATTTGTGCCCACAAGTATGACCGTGCTGCTGGGGCTGGGGCCTCCATCTTCCTGTGTGCTCCCTGCCGGGAGAAGAGCAGCTGGGCTACCGCCCTGAGCTCCGTGTCAGCTCAGCTGGGCCTTGCTGTCAGTGTGGCACATAAGCGTACTTGTTTTAATCTTTGGAGAGTTCGGTTGTGAAATGTTTTGATTGACCTGTGACCCTAAATAAATGTTTATAGAAATCAATATTTTTAAAATTCCTGGAAAATAAGGAAATTGCATATGTAATTATTCATTTTTAAAAAGATTTATTTATTTATGCATACAAGAGCTGGGTGTAAACCAGAGGTGTGGGGGGAGGGTGAGAGGATTCACCAGAGACAGAGGGGGGAGCAGAACAGGCAGATCAACTGAAGTACACTGCTGAGGGGAGCAGCGGGTGAGGCAGGAGAAGTCTGCTGCGCCATGTGGGTCCCCTCCCTGGCTGGGGATTGAATTCGCACTGCAGTGGTCGTGGAAGCCCCACAGTGTGGCGCTCAACCTGTTGTGCCACCAGGGAGGCCTGAGAAATTTTAAAATATTGGTCTATTCATTTGAATATATCCATGGCTGTTGCTTATTAACGTAATTTTTTGTTTTTAAGATTTATTTATGCATACAAGCACTGGGGTACAGGCCAAAGGTGTAGGGGATGAGAGGACTCACCAGAGACAGAGTGGGGAATAGAACAGGCAAACTGCCTGAAATACACTGCTCAGGGGAGCAGCAGGCAAGGCAGGTGAGGTCTGCCACCTGTGTCATATGGGCCATGTGGGTCCCCTCCCTGGCCGGGGATTAAAATCATGCTGCAGTAGCTACAGATGCTTCATAGTGAGGTGCTTAACCCCTTGTGCCACCAGGTAGGCCCCATGTTAACATAATTTTTTTAAAAACCTATTTTACAAAACTAAACTTTTTTACTGATTATCCAAAAACTGGTTTTACATTTTTATAAATTTCATGATTGCCTGCATGTGAAAGAAGCTGTGGAATATATTTCAAGTTTAGTGGTTTGCTGGCTTTCGTGGCTTTGCCTTCTGGGTTGATTAATTTACCACTTTACCTTCAAAATAAAAGTCTTTACTTTCTCTAAAATCTAACTGGATAGCCGAAATTCTGTATGATAGAATAATTTGTGGTGCTTTAGTTGATTTATTACATTTCGAATTATATAAGGGGGGGAAATTTCACACACAAAAAAGTTCCCTCACTTTTGAAAGAGCTACACTTCTGTTAGCTTCATTAATGGAACTAGATCTCATTTTCAGAAAAACAAAATGCTTTTTCAGGATGAGTAGGGTTTTTGCACCTCAAGCTGTCATGGAGACATCCCAGCCTGCCCCCGAAAACCACAAAGGTCATCCACATAATTAGTAAGATTTGTTTGTTGTGTCAATATGTTGATGAGGAGACTGTCAGTTCAGAAGAGAGGCGTCCCCTGGTTGAGCTCCTATAGGTAAAATGCTGTTAACATAAATATTCCAGAAGCTGTGTGCTAAGTGTATGGGATGCCTTTGCTGTTCATAAAGTTTTTATTCACAGGGGAAATGCTAATCCAAGTTACTGTGAAATCATTACACACTGTACCCCCCAAAATAATTAGACCTGCCTCAATTCTGATATTATTGGTTGAAGAAATAAATTAATCAGGCCTTCCTGGTGGTGTGGTGGGTTGAAACATCTGTGGCCCAGCAGCGGGAGTTCGGTCTCGGCCAGGGAGGGGACCCACATGGCGCAGCAGACCTTTCCTGCCTCGCCCACTGCTTCCCTCAGCAGTGTATTTCAGTTGGTCTGCCTGTCCTGCTCCCCACTGTCTCTAGTGGATCCTCTCACTTCCCGCACCTCTGGCCTGTACCTCAGCTCTTGTGTGCATAAATAAATAAATCTTCAAAAAAATAAAAAAAAAAAAATCACAGGGCCTCCCTGATGGCGCAGTGGGTTAAGCAACGCACTATGAGGCAAACCACAGCCACTGCAGCATGAGTTCGATCCCTGCCGCTGGCCAGGGAGGGGACCCACATGGTGCGGCAGACCTCTCCTGCTGTGCCCGCTGCTCCCCTCAGCAGTGTACTTCAGTCGATCTTCCTGTTCTGCTCCCTGCTCTCTGTGGTGAATCCGCTCACCCCACACACACCTCTGGCCTGTACCCCAGTGCTTGTATGCATGAATAAATCTTTTAAAAAAAAATTTAATCACAATCAGTATGTATGTGCTGACCACAGCTGAGTGCACATGTCAGCAAAGAACTGGCAGAGCCCATGGGAAGGATTGTGTCAGGGACTTGAAACTAGCAAGACCTCAAAGACAGTCGTTTGGGATAACAGGAGGATGTTCAGCTGCGTGAGCACCGCCTGCTCTGCTGGTCTGGTGGCTTCATGGAAATGGACTGCTGGCCCCAAGTCTGTAGAATGTGATATACGCAGGCCCACCGTACTGATGAGGGACGTTGTGCTGAGGTGATTTGCTTGGGAAATGACTGGTGTTTGAATCTTGTCTATGAGGAAACGTTTTCTCTCTCTCTTTTTTTTTTTTAAAGATTTATTTATTTATGCATACAAGCACTGGGGTACAGGCCAGAGGTGTGGGGGGTGAGAGGATCCACCACAGAGAGCTGGGAGCAGAACAGGCAGATTAATGGAAGTACACTGCTGAGGGGAGCAGCAGGCACAGCAGGAGAGGTCTGCCGCACCATGTGGGTCCCCTCCCTGGCCAGCGGCAGGGATCATACTCATGCTGCAGTGGCTGAGGTTTGCTTCATAATGCGTTGCTTAACCCACTGCGCCACCAGGGAGGCCCACGTTTTCTCTCTTAAGCTGTCTGTAAACCCCAACAATTTAGTAGACTGCTCTGGAAAAAAGAAATAAAATGTTTCAAAATGGTAGCTCGTTCTCACTTTCACCCCCCTTTTTACCCTCACCTCCATCCCTGCCCGGAATTATTTAGCTGCTTTTTTTTTTTTTTTTTGCCTGTGCTACAGTTATTTGCATAGGCTCTTAAAGGAGAATCTCTTATTAAAGCTTTTTTTTATCATGGTGAAATAGATGTAAAGTATGCCATTTTAAGGGTAGAGTATAGTAATTCTCTAAAAGGGTTAGTTCCTCTTACAGGGGAAATCATCCAAAACGTCCTTGCGGGTCTTGTTTCATGTGGCAGCACTGTGTCTTCAAGGCTCGTCTGGGTTGTGTGTGGTACCAAAACTTCATTCTTTTTTGGGTGTGGTAAAATCTATGTAACATTTACCATTTTAGCCATTTTCAAATGTATTTTACAGTTGTGTTAAGAACATTCACATTCTTAAAAAAAAAAAAAAAAAGAACATTCACATTCTTGCACAAGCATCATCACTGTCCAGCTCCAGAACTTTTTCTTTTTTTAAAAAATTTTTATATATTTGACATCAGTTGTGGTCCCCACTTCCCAGCACCATTTCACCAGTGCACCATCAGGCCCTTGTGCTCTTTCTGCCCTCACCCCATCCCCTACCCCCACACACACTGTTTCTAGTTTGTTCTTGTCTTTTGTTTTTGTTGTGTTGTGTTTTTATTTTTTTCATTGTTATTATTATTTTCCTTGGTCCCTTATTTGGTTCCCTTATATTCCTCCTAGGAGTGAAACCATCCAGTATTTTTCTTTTGCCTTCTGACTTACTTCGCTGAGCATCATCCCTTCCAGTTCCATCCATGTTTCTACAAACATGTTTCTAGTTTATCTTTTTTGATTACTGAATAGTATTCCATCATGTATATAGACCACATCTTGATCCACTCATCTATTTTTGGGCATTTAGGTTGTTTCCAGGTCTTACCTATTGTAAATAGTGCTGCAATAAACATAGGGGTGCACGTATTCTTTTGAATCAGTGTTTTTGTGTTCTTCAGGTATATTCCTAGGAGTGGGGTTGCTGGGTTATATGGGAGTTCCATTTTTAGTAGTTTGAGGAACCCCCATACTGCTTTCCATAGTGGTTGGACCCGTTTGCATTCCCACCAGCAGTGTAGTAGTTCCTTTTTCTCCACATCCTCGCCAACATTTGTTGTTGCTAATTTTTTTGATATGTGCCATTCTCATTGGTGTGAGGTGGTATCTCATAGTGGTTTTTATTTGTCTTTCTCTGATTCCAAGAGATGCTGAGCATTTTTTCATATGCCTGTTGGACATTTGCATTTCCTCTTTGGGAAAGTGTCTTTTTTAGCTCTTCTGCCCATTTTTTGACTGGATTGTTTACTTTGTTTTTGTTTAGTCTGGTCAGCTCTTTGTGGATCTGTGTGATAAGTCCCTTGTCAGTAGTGTTGTGTGCAAAGATTTTCTCCCAGTTGGTGGGTTGTCACTTTGTTTTGTTTAGTGTGTCTTTTGCTGTATAGAAGCTTTTAAGTTTGATGTAGTCCCAGCTGTTTATCCTCTCCTTCACTATCTTTGCTTTGGGTGCTGTGTCTTTGAAGATGTTACCAAGGTGTACGTCATGTAGAGTTTTGCCTACTTTTTCTTTTAGATATTTTATGGTTTCAGGTCTTACGTCTAAGTCCTTAATCCATTTTGAGTTGGTTTTTGTGTATGGTGGAAGGCAGTAGTCTAGTTTCATTCTTTCATGTGTAGCAGTCCAGTTTGCCCAGCACCATTTATTGAACACAGCTCCAGAACTTTTTCATTTTTCCAACTGAAACTGTCCCATTAAACACTTAACCCCTTCCCCACAGTCCCTGCCAACCTACTTTCTACTTTCTACCTGAATTTGATTATTCTAGGTACCTCATATAAGTGAGGTCTTAAGGATCTGTTCTGTATCTGGCTTATTTCACTTAGCATAGTGTCTTCAGGGTTCATCCACTGTATAACATATGACAGAATTTTCTTTGTTTCTGGGGCTGAATACAATTCCATTGTAAATACATACCACCTTTTGTTTATCCATCCACCTGCTGATGGACATTCAGGTTGTTTTCACCTTGTAGCTATTGTGAATAATGTTGTTATGAGGGTGGGGGCACTCATATCTACTCAAGTCCCCTGTTTTAATTTTATGCATATAGCTTAGAAATGGAATTATTAGATCATATAATTTTATATTTAATTTTTTTGAGAAATTTTCAGTGTCCTTTATAGTCTTTTTTTTCCCTTTGGTCCTTTAGAGTCTTAACCAGCATGGTGTATGCAGGGCCTTACCTGGAATGTCATATTTCTTTTGTTTTAAGATTTATTTATTTATGCATATAAGAGCTGGGGTACAGGCCAGAGTCGCAGGAGGTGAGAGGATTCACCAGAGACAGAGTGGGAAACAGAACAGGCAGATCGACCAAAATACACTGCTGAGGGGAGCAGCGGATGAGTCAGGAGAGGTCTGCTGCACCATTTGGGCTCCCTCCCTGCTCAGGGATCGAACTTGTGCTGCTGTATGGCAGATGCTTCACAGCGCGGAGCTCAACCCGCTGTGCCACCAGGGAGGCCTAATGTCATTCCTGAATGATGCTCATATACACTTCTTAGGGACCTAAGGCTGACTACATGGAGTCATGCTGTATCACAAAGCCCTTCCAGGAAAGCTGACCTGGCCCCTGTCTAACACGGTCCCAGCCTTAACACGTGGTAAGGAAGGTGCGGGGACTTTAAGGGGGGCCTAGATCAGGGAGACACATGACTGAATATATAAATGGACAATAGTTGGTCCTTTGGTAAAAACAACTCTGACCACAACCTGCAGCAGTATTCCCAGGAAACCAGCCCCTTATCTAGAATAACCAGCCCAGGAAGGCAGCCTGCTAGAAATTAGACTTGTAGGGCAATTCAGGCTGTAATCTCTGGTGATAGTCCAGGAAACTAAAAATAAGTTCTGTAACAATTGATCTGGAATGGCAAAGTTCTTGATTAATCATTGATAGCTTCCCTAATTTTTATCCCTCTTTTCTAAATTAGGAAGATAGATTATTTTAACTAAGCTAATAATTAAATTGATGTAAGACAGATTAACAGGAGAAAAACAAAATAATTTCACATATGTAGAACCCAGGTATGCAAGAGATTTAAAGGCAGGTGAAATAAGATACCCCTGCCATTCTGAGCTAAGGAGTGGGATAAGAATCTCCGGCTTCAGAGGGGAGGGGAGAGTACGTCACAGGGCAAGAAAAAGAGCAGATATCTCATAATTAGATGTTCGCTCTGCCGTACAGATGAATCATGAGTTTTAAAAAATCTTTATATGTTTATTTAAGGGGAAAGAAAAAAACCCATCTTCTCCAAGCCCACTTTTTCTGAAGACAACACCTAGACCCAGAGATGTGGGGGGGGTGTTGCAGCTCCCTCTCCCCGCCCTTCTGCTTTTCCTTCTCCACCTCTGTCTGGTTTTGCTTCTGTGCACTTCCTGTACTTTTATATAGCACATGAATATCTATTATTACATGTAAAAATCTCTTTACATATATACACGTACAAAATATTTGTATCTTTATGTATATACCTATATGATACCTATATATTTATATAGAACACATACTTTATATATAAAATATCTGTCTTTGGGGCCTCCTTGATGGCGCAAGGTGTTAAGTTGCAGCACTATGAAGTTATCTGCAGCCACTGCAGCACGAGTTCGATCCCCGGCCAGGGAGGGGACCCACGTGGTGCAGCAGACCTCTCCTGCCTCGCCCACTGCTCCCCTCAGCAGTGTGTTTCAGTCAGTCTGCCTGTTCTGCTTCCCACTCTGTCTCTGGTGAATCCTCTCACCACCTACACCGCTGGCCTGCATCCTAGCTCTTGTATGCATAAATAAATACAATATTTTAAAAATAAATTTTAAAAAACATACTTTATATATATAATATCTGTATCTAGAATTATCTATATGTAATATCTGTATCTCTATTATAAAAGATACAACTAAAAAAAAAATAAATAAAACACACAACTTTTTACATAGTGTTTCCTGGCTCCTGGCACCTGGTCAGTGGTCAGAAAATTTAATGGCTGCTTTAATAACTGGGTTCTTACAGCAGCTCTTTCGAACTGTGTTACAGTTGTATGTGTTTTTGTAAAAGGTTATCTTACTTTGTTTCCCCAGCCCCCAGCACAGTACCTACACACTGAACAAACTCAAAATATTGTGGGAGCGCTAATGCCACACTTAGAGCCACATCCTGGGGCTGGGTGCTCCCTCCCAGGCTGTAGAAATACCCAGAGGCCAGTGCACGCCCTGCGGGGACACTACGCAGGCTTTGCACCGGTTCTTATCAAACAAAAGATCCATGGCTTGTGAGTGACCAGGGGCCCGGCCCTGAGGATCTGGTCAGCACCACCTCTCTTGAATGTGGTGCTGAGGTAGGAGGTGGGCTGGGGGGCTCTGGCCTGGAGGGGCCTGCCCTGAGCAGCAGGGGCTCTGCCCTGGTTTCCTGGCACCCTCCCTTCCTAATGACCTCTCTGGGCCACTTGTCCCAGGGCCTGGGCCCATGTTCCAGTGTGATCCCTGAGGCATGTACCCAGAGGGCTCGCTGAACTTCCACATCTGTCGTCTCCTTTGATGCTGGATGCTCTCCATCACA
This sequence comes from Galemys pyrenaicus, assembly GCA_019455555.1. Classification (NCBI taxonomy): domain Eukaryota; kingdom Metazoa; phylum Chordata; class Mammalia; order Eulipotyphla; family Talpidae; genus Galemys; species Galemys pyrenaicus. The sequence goes on from JAGFMF010011958.1 coordinate 3,031,257, forward strand.
GTCCTGGGTTTTTTTTGTTTTTTTTTTTTTAAGATTTATTTATTTATGCATACAAGCACTGGGGTACAGGCCAGAATCGCGGGAGGTGAGAGGATTCACCAGACAAGAGTGGGGAGCAGAACAGGCAGATCAACGGAAGTACACTGCTGAGGGGAGCAGCAGGCACAGCAGGAGAGGTCTGCCTTGCCATTTGGGTCTCCTCTCTGGCGGGCAGCAGGGATCGAACTCGTGCTGTAGTGGCTGCAGTTTGCTTCATAGTGCGTTGCTTAACCCGCTGCGCCACCAGAGAGGCCCAGTCCTGGGTTTTTTAAAAAATATATTTATGCATACAAGAGCTGGGGTACAGGCCAGAGGTGTGTGGAGGCAATAAAAGGATTCACCAGAGACAGAGTGGGGAGGGAGCAGAACAGGTGGATCGACTGAAACACACTGCTGAGGGGAGCAGCAGGTGAGGCAGGAGAGGTCTGCTGCGCCATGTGGGTCCCCTCCCTAGCCGGCAGCAGGGATCGAACTCGTGCTGCTGTACCACAGATGCTTCACAGTGTGGTGCTCAACCCTCTGCGCCACCAGGGAAGCCCCAACACAGTCCTGTTTTTAATGGCGAAAAGTATGAAACGATAAATGTCCAAAAATGGGGACAAGTTGAGCTTGGTGCACACATTCAGACTGAACCTTGGCCTCTGTCCGCTGGTGCCTCAAGCCCCCTTCCCGCTGTGACAACCACCTTATCCCCAGACACCGCCCACCGTCCTAGTCAGGAAGGAGACTGCATATACTATTGCATGGGCATTTAAATGTTTCAAAAGTACGCATTGAAGGGGGAAAATGAGCACAGTAGAAGTGACAGTGGAAGAGCATGAAAGTGCCTGAACGTGCGTGTGTGTGTGTGCCAAAGTGGGAAGGAAAATCCACTCGGAAGGTTGTGCCAGCTCCTGAGGGCTGCTGTCTGCCTTGCCTCTCGGTTTTCTGAGGCCCGTGGAGGTGGAGGCCCGGGCTCTGCCTTGTTAGCAAGCCTGCAGAGGTGGCTTAGCCTCGTGGCCCTTTGCCTGTTTGGTTCTTTGTCTGAGGTTGATGCCGGTTCCAGCTTCTGCCTCCCAAGCACTCAAACCCTTCCCCACTATGGGCTGTGTATGGCTAAAGGGGAAGGGAAAGGCCTTTCCAGACTCCCTGTGAGAGGGTGGGGTGCACGCTCCCCAAGGCCAGCGGGAGGTGGGCTCTGCAGTGCTGTCTGGGGGAGGTGGTCCCCTGAGGCCCTGCACGTCCAGGGTAGCGGCACCCTTGCTTCCTGGTCACCTGTATTCTGTCCTTCACCCTTCAGTATGCAGGAATCAGATGAAGTTGCCAAGCTTGACTGGCTTTGCTCTACAGATGACCATTTGATTTGCTCTAACGTGTCGTTGCGTGTGAACTCGTCCATGCACAGGCAGATGCCTTTGACGTCGGCTTAGGCAGCAAGACTGCTCTGCAGAGGCTGTTCAGTCTATTCCGGGCATCTGTGTATACTGATACGCACATGGATCTCCCATCGTGTGTGTGTGCATGCGTGCGTGTGTGTGTGCGTGTCTCTGTCTGGTCAGTTTCACTTTTCTGCAACTGTCAAATATCCATTCCTTCACTTTCGTTATAAACATTTTGTCACAAACATTTCTATGCGATTGATGTCTCTTACCTGCCCGCTGAAGCTGTGAGGCCCCCGGGCAGAACCGACCTGCCTGGCTGTGCCTGCTGCCTGCACTTGTGCGTGGAACAAAACAGATAACAACAGGAAGCTCTAGAACTACCGAACAGGGATACTGGGTAGTTTTGTTGTTGCTGAAAGGACTAGTTGTGATAGCTGTGTTCGTGCAATGCTGAAATCCTCCCTGAGGTCTGAGTATGCTTTGCTAGCTAATTTTGTTTCTTTTGGAAATGCACTGAGGTTTTGCTCAAACCTCATAGACCAGATGCCCTATTGGTCTGATCCTTGAGGTTGGTGATCGGCGGGCTGGGAGGGTTGGCCCTGGGAGTGGCCGGGCTCTGGAATGAAAAACTGCAGTCAGCACACGGGGTGGCCCCAGGTGCGGCCAGGTGAGGGAGAGGCCAGGTACGCGCTGTTGGGCCAGGTAGGTGCGGCAGGGCTAGAGCCCCTTGAGCCAGGGCCCTAGACGGTTTTTTTTCCTAAGTGACCCATGGGGGGCCCTGCAGGGAACAGCACCCACCTGTGTCCATGTGTCCTCTTCCAGGCTGCTGACTCGGGACACCTGCAAGCCCGGAGCCATCGGAGCCCCACGCATTGGCCTGGCCATGGATTCTCAGGTCAGAGGCGGCCGTGCACCTTGTGCTGGGGGAGGGGGGGGCAGGGGGTGCAAAGGTGGCTGGGCTGGCCCCATCTGACAGCGGCAGAGGGTAGCCTCACATTCACAGTAAAAAATGAAAGCAAAACCCTATCTCCTAGCTGGTGCCTGGGAAGACCTTTCTGTGGCGCTCCTGGGGGAGGCCACTCTGAGGTCCTTTGGGCCATTCCCGTGGGATTCAGCAGGATGGGACCTAAATCGTGCCTTGCTTAAACTTGCCTTTGAGCAACTGTAGAACAGAAAGTCATGGTGTTACAGGGCAGGGAGAGGGGCACCCCAGAACCCCCAAACCTGCCCACTCTAAATAGGTTCTGCCATCCGTTGCATCAAGACAAACATATAAGACCTTTAATAGAAAGGAACTTTAATATAATTAGTGAACAACACAGAAAAGACAAAGAATATAGTTATTAAATCAAGCACCCGAGTTCCCCCATCCCCTCATGGGCAAACAGGATTGGCCCAAAGCAAGGCCTGAAAGCCTGCCACAAGTCTAAAGCACCTTCCAGTGGGAACCCATAGAAAAGGGTCAGAAACAGCCAGACAAGCCTGGGAGGAAAAGAGCAAAATCAAAATGAAGATAAGAGCTGCCCCTGTCGACCTCCCCGGGGGTCGCCCAGTCCAGGACCGAGAAACGCCCAGTCCAGGACTGAGAAGCAAGCGCGGCTTCATCACGTGACTCTGCTCCTTGCGCCTCCTCCAGGTGTCCTGGCTCTCCATCTGCTTCCTTCTTTAGTCTCCCCCCAGCTTCTCCTCCCTGCTCAGCTCCGCCCTCCTTTGGGTGGGGCAGGGAACCTAGAACCTCCCCTTCTCCTGGGGACTCCCCTGTTAAAATGGCACGGCCGATCAAAAGCTTTTGTGATTCATCTACATGCTACGTGCTACAGTCCTTCTCGCTCCCCCCTTTGCCAAATTCTGGAACTTCCTCAAGGTGCCCAGCCCTAGGGGCTTTCCTGTGTCCCCACCCTTGTCTCCAACCATCCCTGGAGGTGTCGGTTAAGCCTTGTGATGTGGTCATTAGCAGGCTTGGGCCCAAGGTCTCTGAAGCCTGAGCACACATCAGGCCTGGTCTGGAAGGTTCTGTGTGTACCTGCAGAACCTCCTGCAGGTACGTGACTGCAGGGATCGTGGCTCGTGGGCAGCCTGCGGGCCTAAGACATTGTGCATCAGGAGAGACACCAATGGCTTGAATGGGAGAGATTTCAGGTCTCCCCTTGTCTTGATAAAGGCCTGCTCTTGTGTCCAAACCACTCTTATTCGGTGCCATAATAACCTGCCCCTTTCCAACTGGAACTATTGCTTTCTGTTCATGTTTTGTTTTAATTTTTTTTTGTTTATCCATACAAGAGCTGAGGTATAGGCCAGAGGCACAGGAAGTGAGAGGATTCACCAGAGACAGTGGGAAGCAGAACAGGCAGATAGACTGGAATACACTGCTGAGGGGAACAGCGGGCGAGGCAGGAGAGGTCTTCTGTGTCATGTGGGTCCCCTTCCTGGCCAGGGATTGAACTCGCGCTGCTATGCTGCGGATGCTCCACAGTGCCGTGCTCAACCCACTGTGCCACCAGGGAGGCCCCCCTGTTCATGCAGTGTTTTCTTTTTTTTCCTTCAATATGCGAGACCTGAGACCCAGAAGTCACCCATTGGGGTTCACAGTGAGAGCTGAGATTCACAGGAATTGGGGTTTGGCCTTCCCCCTGCAGAATTTCCATCCTGTTACAGATACATTTTTTACATTTTCCTTTGATTTTTTTCCCCCTAGTGTTTATTTTTTTATTTTAAAGATTATTTATGCATATAAGAACTGGGATACAGGCCAGAAGTGCTGGGGACGGCGAGGATTCACCAGAGACAGAGTGGGGAGCAGGACAGGCAGATCAACCTAAATACACTGCTGAGGGGAGCAGCGGGCGAGGCAGGAGAGGTCTGCTGCGCCATGTGGGTCCCCTTCCTGGCCGGGGATGGAACTCTGCTATGGTGGCTGCAGGTGTTCATAGTGTGGTGCTTTAACCCCTCACACCACCAGGGAGGCCCCTGTCAAGCTGTTTGTTCTTGGAATTGGACGCACTCAGCCTCTGAGCTGACTTCCTTTCTCCTGGAGCAGTCCAGCCAGCTCTTCAGGTTCTTGGCTTGCCCATCAAAACGAGGGTCTGTCCGCTTTCCTACCAACTGGCCCTGAACATTTGGCTTTGTGGCTTCTGGACCTGCCCTTTCTTCTTCCTCTTTCTCTGTTCTGAATTCTTGTTGGAAAGACAAAGGTCACTGAACCTTTATTTGAAGCCTGATCTGGGGTAGTTGGCAGCACAGCCCTGGATCCAGACTTTGGACACCTTGTTTACCGGCTCTAGGGCAGGGGAAGGCAGCAGGCAAGGTCCGCACATTTAACCAGTTTCCAGGGACTGCGAGACCAAATACCACGGTGACTTAGGACAACAGAATTAGCCCCTCACATGCCAGATCAGAAGCTTGAAATTGGGCTTCTGGAGACGTCCGCCATCCTGGTGCTCCTGGACTTGTAAACACATCACTCCCGCGTCAGCCTCTGTCTTCATGAGCTTTTGTCTCAATGAAAAAAATTCCCTCTTTGGGCCTCCCTGGTGGCGCAGTGGGTGAAGCACCGCACTAAGAAGCAGACCACAGCCACTGCAGCACGAGTTCGATCCCTGCTGCGGCCAGGGAGCTAACCACATGGCACAGACCTCAGCTGCCTTGCCCGCTGCTCCCCTCAGCAGTGTGTTTCGGTGGATCTGCCTGTTCTGCTCTCCACTCTGTCTCTGGTGAATCCTCTCACCCCCACACCTCTGGCCTGCACCCCAGTTCTTGTATCCATAAGTAAATCTTTAAAAATGAAAACAATCCCCTCTCTTCTCTCATGAGATACCTGTCCTTGGATTTAGGGCTGGCCCTTACCCAGTGTGGCCTCATCTTGATCACATCTGTGCAGACTGCAGATCACGTCTGCTTGCAGATAAGGTCACCTTCCCAGGATTGGCACTTGAGCTTTTTTTTCGGGGGTCATAATCCAACCCACAACTCTGCCCCAGTCTTTGTTCCTTCTCTCCCAGTCAGTACATCTCCTTGAGCGTGTCCTTTAAGCTGCCGGGGCCTCCTGGCCTCACAGAATAGGACTCGTAAGGACTGAATGCAATAGAGCTTTTCCATAAAATTTTTCCTTTTTTTAGAAGTAACTTTGGAGAAGGGATGAATAGCACTATAAAAGCACCTTTTTTGTGCATTCTGTTTCTTTTGTTGAGGTATAATTGCCATCTAACAGCACATTAGTTGCAAAACACAGCATAATGCTTGATATTTGTATATATTGCAAAGCAATCACTGCACAGTAAATTCCATTTTACCCGTAACCTGACGGTTATGAGACTTTTTTTCTTGTGATTGAAACTTCTAAGATCGACTCACTTAGCAACTTTCAAATATACAGTGCATTGTTGTTAATTATAGTCTCTGCATTGTGCCTCATAACTTGTTTACAGCTGGAAGTTACAGTTTCACTAGTTCTGTCCACACCCACTTCCAGCCTCTGCAACCACCAATCTGTTATCTCTGCAAACTCAGTTGTTTGTTTTGGGAGTTTTGCTTGTTTTTATTTTTAGATTCCACAGAGTGAGATCATGTGGTATTTGGCTTTCTCTGTTTGACTCAGTTTACTGAGCTTAATGCCTCATAATGTTGTTACAAAAGCAGTTTTCCTTTTCTATAGCTAAATAATATTCCATTACATATGTCAATGTATGAATGTACACTTAGGTTGTTTTCATATCTTGGCTGTTCTAAGTAATGTTGCAGGCATGAATTTGGGAGTGCAAATATTCTTTTGAGTTAGTCCTTTGTTTTCTTCCAATAAATAGCCCGTAGTCAAATTGCTGGATCTTAAGTTCTAGTTTAAATTTTTTGAGGAACCTCCATGCTGTTTTCTACGTGGCAACACCAATCACATTCCATCATCGCCAGTGCATAGTGCTCCCCTTTCTCCAGCACTGGATATTCCCAGACCTTTTGATACTGACCATTCTAACTGGTAATAATCTCATTATGGTTTGATGATTAGTGAGGCTGAGCACATTTTCTTTTAAGATTTTTTTTAAAAGATTTTATTTATTTATGCATACAAGAGCTTGGGGTACAGGCCAGAGGCATGGAGGTGAGAGGATTCACCAGAGACAGAGCGGGGAGGAACAGAACAGGCAGATCTACTGAAATATACTGCTGAGGGGAGCAGTGGGAGAGGCAGGAGAGGTCTGCTGCGCCATGAGGCTGAACACATTCTCATGTGTCTATGACCATTCGTCTTCCTTGGAAAAATGTCTACTTAGTTCCTCTGCCCATTTTTTTTTAAGATTTATTTTTATTTATTGATGCATACAAGAATTGGGGTGTAGGCCACCAGAGGGGGTAAGGTGAGAGGGTTCAGCAGAGACAGAGTGGGGAGCAGAACAGGCTGATCGACTGAAACACACTGCTGAGGGCAGCAGCGGGCGAGGCAGGAGAGGTCTGCTGCGCCGTGTGGGTCCCCTCCCTGGCTAGGGATCGAAGTCGCACTGCTGTGCCTTGGATGCTTCACAGTGCGGTGCTCAATCCCACGCCACCAGGGAGGCCTCATGAGCCCCTTTGATTAGACCTGCTACAAGTGCTCACCTTTGTTTGCCAAGAACCTTCCCCAGGTGCAGCCAGGACAGCAGACACATCCCAGAGCCCAAAACTACTTCTGCCACAGCTGCTGCAAGAGCAACTCCTGGGGTGGTGGGGAGTGGCCGGGCTCTCTAGCCCCTGGGCCAGGTGAAGCCGGCTGGTCCTCCCTGTGGGTTTAGAGTAAAGAGGGACCAACGGGAGGCAACAGAAGTCTGCCCAAAGCAGTTGTTACCTGTCATTTCAACATTTACTGGAAAAGTGTTGGCTGCACGATCCCACCCTGGACCCACAAAGACGCTCACAGACAAGAAAGAGCTAACTGCTTGGTATGTATCTGTAACGGGGTTCAGCTGGTGAAAGCTACATGGGATTTGGCAAAAGCCTGGAGATCCAGGGCTTCCCTGGTGGCACAAGGGGTTGAGCACCACACTATGAAGCATCCCCAGCCAGGGAGAGGACCCACATGGTGCAGCAGACCTCTCCTGCCTCGCCCGCTGCTGCCCTCAGCAGTGTGTTTCAGCAGATCTGCCTCTTCTGCTCCCAGTTCTGTCTCTGGTGAATCCTCTCACCCTACACCTCTGGCCTATATCCCAGCTCTTGTATGCATAAGTAAATCTTAAAAACAAACAGCCTGGGGATCCATTCTTGACCCCTCAGTGATGGTATCTGACTCTCTGAAAACAGCCTTCAGCGCTTCCTGCCCTGAGAGGACGCTCACTGCAGCGATCCGGCAGGTGGTCGGTGCCCGCCCTCTGCAGAGCGGGGCCTTCTTTTGGATGTGCACGGGGGCCTTGCTCGAAGCAGGTGCTGCAAGCCCCGTGGGCCTCCGGCCGCGAGCCCTCCTGCAGGAGCCGGGTGCCCAGCGTTTCCCACGTCTGTGTGGCTGGTGAAGGCATTTCAGGCCGGCCAGCCTGGGGCCTGTCCAGCTCCCCCCAGCCGGGTCTTCTGACGCCCCTTTCACCCTAGGTCAGCAATGGCACAAGCCCGCGGGATGAGCACATCACAAACTTGCTGCTGTTTGGCTTCCTCCAACACTGCTCCAACGCCAGCTTCCACCGTGAGCTGTGCGCGCTGTGCGAAGAGGTGCCCCTGCTCAAGTTGCAAGCCCAAGGGCAGAAGTTCCACGACGATGAGCTGCAAACAGACGGCAACCGCAGCAGCCGCGTCTTCGAGGGGGAGGAGCAGCCAGGTAGGCCTGTGGCCCCGCGCCGCCCTTCAAACCCGGGCTCTGCTCACTGTAACATTTATGAGTGCCAGAGGGGTGCAGGTGGTTGGGCCTCTGAGGTCTCAGGCCCGCTGTCGTTTCTGTTCCCTGGGGATTTGGTCTGTGTCCCGTCCCCCCAGCGGGGAGACCTAGCTGAGTGTCCAGCTGGCAGAAATCCACAGCATTTCTCGATGATTCTTTGTGTCTGCCTTACTCACAAGTCATAACATGTATGAAACGTAAGTGCATGTACAGACAGACTGGGGACAAAGCGTTAGAACCTCATTTCCAGATGAGGAACTGAGGCCAAGAGAAAGTAAAACAGCGCTCTGCTCTCTGGGCCAAGGACAGGTGAGCGTAGCCAGCCTCGGCCCTGGCGTGGGCCTAGGTGCCCCTGGCCGGCGGCACCGCTGCTGCTACCTCCACAGATGTAGGCCCGCGTGAGCTGAAGACTGGCGAGTGCCGGGGACCAGCCGCTGCAGAGCGGGGCCTTGAACAGTGGTTCTCAGCTGTGTGTGTGCTGGAATTCCATGGAAACCTCTAAACGCATGGACTCTGGGCCCTACTTCAGCTGCTGGGACCAGCATCTTCTGGCATGAAAGTCCTCAGGTGTTTCTGATGTACACCCTGGTTAAAATCCGTGCCCCCAAAGGCCAAGGTGAATCTGAGGACCCAAACCCAGGTTTACAACCTAAGTTAGGACACGCTGACCTCACCCCCCTAAGCCTCCTGACACTGAGGCTGCACTGCCCCCTGGTGGCCACACGGGAGACCCACAGCCCGCCAGCCTTTGGACTCCAGCTCTGTCTTAAATTGGGCAGCTAAGAAGCGGCAGGGTCTCTGCCCTCAAATCCAGCTGGTGTGTCTTCTGGCTGGCCCTAAACTGGCATAAGAGCACCTGACCCCTTTTTGGGGTGGTATTTAGGAGGTGGGTGGACTGGAACATGCAGGGGGATGGCTTTGCCTCACCGCCCCGGCTGCCCCTCCACGCCATCCCATGCCCTCAGGCTGCAAACCCTGGGTTGACTCGCAAATGGCATCTGTGGGCTTGATGATGGAGTTGCACATTTGGGGGGAAACCAGCGTGTAGGTGAGTCTCTGACAAGATTCGGTAGTAGATGGGAAAATTGAGGCTCTGGCCCCACGGTCTGCTTGGTGTGCTCCTCCCCTGAGCTGGACACAGATGAGTCCATGGTGACTCCTGAAGTTGCTACAACTCACTGAGGTGTGGACTCGGTGCTGAGGGGCCTCTGTCTGGGGGCGGTCAGGGAAAACTGCCCACGGGTTACAGCTATAGGTGAGCTGGGCTACGAAGGATTGGCCCAGTGAGGCTCTTTGGAAACGGGGGAGGGAGTAACAGCAGCTTGGCAAAGACCTGCAGATGGAGCGCCCAGGGCCTGTGAAAGGACTGCGAGTCGTTTGGCTGACGTTTGCAGGGAACAGTGGAAGTTAAGGTCCAAGGGGGTCGAGGTGAGTCCTGACCTGTCACGCAGGCTGAGCTGAGCCTGGAGAGGGTCTGAGCAGAGGCGGGACGTCCTGTCCACACTGCATTTGCCCGTCGTGAGCAAACAAAACTCCCACCCAGGGTTGTGCAGGTGCACTTTGCAAGCCTCTCACGCCCACCGCGGTGCCCGCCCTTGATCTCATGAGCCGTCGTGCATTCGCCACTTGCCACAGCAGGCCCGGGCACTTCGTCACATCGCACGAAGTGTATTGTGAGGACGGACTGGAGGGCACGACAGGGTTAGGAGACTGTCGTCACCATCCAGATGAGCATGATGGAGCCTCACACCCCGGGGTGGCTGTGGGAACAGGCAGGAGTGACAGTTGTGTCTGTCCTGAGACGTGAGTGCGTGAGGGCAGCGTGACGACCATGGCATGGGTAAATGAGATTTCTTTCCTGCTGGAGTATGCAGCCAGAGGGAAGTTGCAAGCACAGAAAAAAATACAAGATTTAATGGGTGCAATAACAATAACTGACATTTATTGAGTACCTACTGGGAGCCAGGTACAGAGTTCGTTCATTTATACATGCAATTATTGAGCATCTATTGTGTGCCTTGCATGTTTTTGGTGCTGCATATTTGGTGGTAAGTAAAACATGAAAAAATCAGAGCCCTTGGGACACTCAGGTTCCAGTGAGGGAGTCAGTCAGAGCACTGACAGTAACACACGTGATGGAGGGGGCGAGGAGAGAGCGGGGTGTTCATCTTGGCCAGAGGGGCATCTGAATAAACTGAAGACAAGTGGGAGGAGGAGCCGCGCTCTCTGGGATGGCCAGCAAGGAGGGAGTAGGGGGACAGTTCCACCAGAGAGGTGAGGTAGGTAGTCCAGGCCCTTGGGGGCAGGGTGGAGTGTAAAGACCAGGCTGAGACAGCGTTGGAAGGAGCTGCCACTTCCTTGGCAGAGGTGGGGTCTCCTTCAGTCTGACAGCAGCACTTCTGAGCTCGCAGCTGTCGGGGTGACCCCGTGCTTGGGGTGTGGCGCTGCCATCTGTCAAGGCTGTTGCCAGACTGTGCCCTGAGGTGCCCAGAGGCCTGGACACCCACGGCTGACCCCTGCACAGGCCAGGGTTGGCTCTGCCCAAGGCGGAGGCCTCCTTGCCCAGCCAGTCTTCTGCTCACTTGCACCCCCTCTGGCCCCAGCTCTCCGCCCGGCTTCCCTGGACGGCTGGGATCACCGCGGGCCTGTGGAAGCGAGAGCTGACTTGGCCCAGAGCAGAAGCCCTTCCTCTCGCCAGGGTGGGGTAGAGAGGGAGGGCCTTCGCTGAACCTGCCTTCTTTGGCCTGCACACGCAGATTCTGAGAGGCAAGAGGAAATCGTGCAGAGCATTGCCAGGAACCTCGCGGAAATAGGAGACAGCCTGGACAGCAGCATCCAGCCGGCGCTGGTGGACAACCTGGCCGCCCAGTTCCAGAACCCGAACCTGTCGGAGGAGGTGAGTGAGGAGCCGCTGTGCCTCTTGGGCCTGGCAGGAACGCGTCGGGCGTCCGGTTGGCAGTCGGATCAGCAAGGCCTGTCCACTGCCCCCCTCAGACAGGCGGTGCCTGGTGAGGACACGGCCCGTGACTGTCATGTGTGCTGGTTGTCTTCCAGGAGAATGAAGGCGGTGTGAACCTTAAGTCAGCATCAGCAGTTTGGTGATAAAAGCCTCCTAAGAGATTAACAAAACTTCTCTGCCTCTGAGAAAAATAAGTTACTGTTTCTCCAGTCTTAGGGAGTCGAATACAAGCCCCAGCTGAGAACCTGCTGTCACCTACCCAGGTGTGGCAAGGAAGGAGACTCGCGCCCGCTGCTGTTGGCTGTGGCTGCACCAGTACAGATACTCCCAGTGCTTCTGCCCTTGGCTGAAGTCGAGGCACAGGTCCTTCCTGAGGACACAGCGGCCCCTAGACTGTGTGCCACATGTTCACTGGGGAGAAAGGTCCTCAGCTTCTAGGCTTGAGCCAGGCCAGGCCCCTTGCCTCAAGAAGGCCCGTCCCATTGATGCACCCCCCCGACCTGCCATGCCCCAGCAGCTAGGGGACCTCTCCTCCAACGTCGGTGTGTCTGCGTGTGAGCTGAGGAGCTTTTGCAGGTCCTCTCCTTGCTGGTGGCTGTTGGGTGCCTGCCATAAGGGGGCGCGTCATTGCAGCCCCCTCATCACCTCCTTTACTTTGGGCTGCACAGTAAGGTAGGCCAAGACTGTCTCGGGAAGTTACCTGGTTCTTGACTCTAAGGCCCTGAGAGGCAGGGGATGGATGATGTAGGCTGCTGCTTTTCACTGCAGTGACATCATGGGTTTATGGCTGCAGTGCCAGCAAGGCAAGGAGCAAGTTCTCGATGATTCCCAGCAGACAGGTCAAGGAGGAGTCCTGGAGCCCTCGGTGGCTTTTTCAGGCTTCCATTGCTTCATTATATCAGAGGCGACCAGGTACACGGCAGGCAGGGTGCCGGGGGCCAGGAGGCTGTCAGTCCTCCTAACCACCCGTGAATCTCACTCTCTGGGCTCTCGAGCCTCTTGTGCCTCTGCTACTACTTCTGCCTTTCTTTTTTTCTCCTCTCCTTCTTTTCTCTCTGCTGGCGTCCTTGTGACGCCACCCCTATGTGACCATGTCTCAGCCCAGGTGCACCCACTTGCGCATGCCCACCCCCTACTGGCGGGGCCGCCATCAGGTGCACGTGCAGGACCGCAGGTGTCCATGATCAACACCAATGGCGGGAGGACGGAAGAGCCTGGTCACTTTTCCATTTACCCTGCGATAGCATTGGGCTTCTGCGTCACCACCGGTAGAGGCCACGTTACCTCTAGAAGGCTGTTCGCAAAGACAGACTTCAAGGCCCAGCCGTGGCTGATGATAACGATGCTCAGTTAACGTGCACTTCAGCCGGGTCTCCCAGGGCGATCATTCTGCCCTCTGTCCTATGTCAGTCCTAAATTGCTCCTCATTCTCTCCTCCAGGCCCCTGACTGTTTAGTAGCCCCTTGCCCCTGAGGTGAAAGCGCTTCTCCATCCCGTCCCTGAGGCCCTCCCCCGCCAGGCAAGTGCACTGCTAAGCGCTCTGTCTCGCCCCCTCCAGGACAGGAGGCGGTGTCTGGCTGCGGCGCTGGATCAGCTCGCGCGGGTTCTGCCTAGAGACATGGAGCAGGAGAAGATGCTGCTGACGCTGGCCATGCTGCTGGTCAAGAAGGTGGCCGCCCGCACGCCGTCCCTGCTCTGCAGTGTCTTTCGCACGACCGCGAGCCTTATTAACCAGAACCTCCTGACCTACCTGAGGAACCTAATCAGAAACGTAAGAACCAGTGAGGTCAAGCCCTGCCCTCTGCTGCTCCCCCCACGCGCCCACTTCCCTGGGAGCACTGCAGGGCTCTGGCAGCATTCCTTGCTCTGGGAACCAAAGCACCAGGAAGCAGCCTCCCTGCTCAGGCTCGGTTTGCCTCGGTGAGCAAGAGGAGAGGGTGATAATAAACACCTGATGCTCTTCTGAGTTTCATTACTTTTATTTTATCACCCCCCCACACACCTCTGGCTTGTACCCCAGTTCTATGCATAAAATATTAAAAAAAGAAAAAAAGCCATGTAGCAAAAAGTAGGATGCAGGCGTGCAGGGGTCATACTGGACTCCAGAGAGTTTGCACAAACCCCAACTTCCCTTCTATAGCCAGAGCACTAGTGTGCTTAGCTTTTTTTTTTTAAGATTTATTTATTTATGCATACGAGCACTGGGGCACAGGCCAGAGGTGCAGGGAGGTGAGAAAATCCACCAGACAGAGCAGGGGGCAGAACAGGCAGATGGACTGAAACACACTGCTGAGGGGAGCAGCGGGTGAGGCAGGAGAGGTCTGCTGCGCCATGTGGGTCCCCTCCCTAGCCGGCAGCAGGGATCGCACTCATGCTGCAGTCCTTGTGACCTGCCTCACAGTGCGTTGCCCAACCCACTGCGCCACCAGAGAGGGCCATGCTTAACTCTTAAACTCCTGGCTTATGAGTTAGACTAACCCTGGCTGTCTTCCTCTCTTGCTCTAGGAGATGGACTGATGGAGGACAATGCGAAGCGTGACTGGTTAAACTTGATATGGTGACAGCAGAAGATAGCTGCCTCCCACAAAATGGAGCCATGCCACTGAAGCAAATTCTGAAGATGGGCATGAGAAAATAGCTATTTCTGCCTGTCTGAAAGATAATGCTTTAAGCTGGTGCCCCATTTAGAAATCTCTACATTATTGTACTTGAATGAAAATGGCAATGCACATCTTTGAATGACTTTTATGTTACCTTCTAAATCCACCTGTATATTGTGCCTTTATCTTGTTTCGGGTCCCCACTTGAAAATTAAATTTTTAAAAGACTGTTTTGGGGGCCTCCCTGGTGGCACAATAGGTTAAGCAATGCACTATGAAGCCACTGCAGCACAAGTTCAATCCCTGCTGCCCAGGGAGATGACCCACATAGCGCAGCAGACCTCTCCTCCTTTGCCCACTGCTTCCCTCAGCAGTGTATTTCAATAGATCTGTCTGTTCTGCTCCCCGCTCTGTCTCTGGTGAAGCCTCTCAACCCCCCCCCCCCACCTCTGGCCAGTACCCCAGCTCTTGTATGTGTAAATAAAATCTTTTTAAAAAAAAAAGTTGTTTTTTTTT
>JAGFMF010011958.1:3046700-3062624 GCA_019455555.1 Galemys pyrenaicus
TTGCAACTGATGTCAAATATATATAAATTTTTTAAAAATGAAAAAAAAAAAAAACAAATCCTCGGGCCTCCCTGGTGGCACAGTAGGTTAAGCACTGCACTGTGAAGTAAACTGCAGCCACTGCAGCACGAGTTTGATCCCTGCCCCACAGGGCACAGCAGACCTCTGCTGCCTCGCCTGCTGCTCCCCTCAGTGGTATGTTTCGTCAGTCTGCCTGTTCCACAGAAAAGACACTAGAAAGTTGACTTTAAAAAAAAAAAACCCTCCCCACTCTGTCTCTGGTGAATCCTCTCCCCGCACCTCTGACGTAACCCCATATGCATACTCCATTCTTGTATGCATAAATATTTTTAAAAAAATCCTCATTGTTGATTAAAGAGCCTCAGGGGATGGCTCTTATTTGAGGAGGGCAAGCATGTGCCCAGTCCTTACAAATAGAAAGCCCCTCTCAACCTAGGACAGCTTAATACTGAGAAGTAACCTTCCTATTTAAAAACCAGACAAGTTAAAAGTTCAAGACTAAAGTTTTTTTTTTTTTTTTTTTTCCTTANAAAGTTTTTTTTTTTTTTTTTTTTCCTAAGAGCTGGGGTACAGGCAAGAGGTGTGGTTGGTGAGAGGATTCACCAGAGACAGAGTGGGGAGCAGAACAGGCAGACGGACTGAAACACAATGCTGAGGGGTGCAGTGGGCGAGGCAGGAGAGGTCTGCCACGCCATGCGGGTCCCCTCCCTGGCCGGCGGCAGGGATCGAACTTGTGCTGTAGTGGCTGCAGTTTGCTTCATAGTTCGTTGCTTAACCCACTGCACCTCCAGGGAGGCCCCCAAGACTAAAGTTCTGTATTCAAATAATGGAAAAAATCAGGCCTCAAAATCTGTGTTTGACATTTTTTAACTTAATTTCCTGTTGAGTCAAGAACTGTAAGTGGTTAAATAGTGTGGAGGTGACCTAAGGGCACTGTCAACTACACTTTCCAAAGTCAGGTAACTTCAAGAATCAAGGTTTTCATAATAATTAAAGCTGGGGCCTCCCTGGTGGTGCAGTGGGTTAAGCAACGCACTATGAAGCAAAGCCACAGCCACTGCAGCAGGAGTTCGATCCCTGCCTCCAGCCAGGGAGGGGACCCACATGGCGCAGCAGACCTCTCCTGCCTCCCCCACTGCTCTCCTCAGCAGTGTGTTTCAGTTCACCTGCCTGTTCTGTTCCCCACTCTGTCTCTCATGAATCTTCTCACCTCCCTGGTCTCTGGCCTGTACCCCAGCTCTTGTGTGCATACATAAGTCTTTATAAAATAAAAAATAATTAAAACTGTATGGTACTGGAACAAAACAGGCACACAGACCAATGGGATCAAATAGAAAACCCAAAAATAAACCCACAGATCTATGGACAAATAATATTTGACAAAGAAGCAAAGAATATAAATGGAACAAAGAGTCTATTCAATAAATGGTTCTGGGAAAACTGGATTGCTACATGCAAAAGAATGAAGCTAGACTACCACCTCACAAAAACCAATTCAAAATGCATCAAAGATGTAGGCATAGACCTGAAACTCTAAAATATATAGAAGAAAAAGCAAGCAAAACATTACACGACCTATATCTCAGTAACATCTTTAAAGACACATCACCTAAACAACTAGGACTACATCAAATTAAAGCGCTTCTGTACAGCAAAAGAGACATTACCCAAAACAAAGAGACACCCCCACCGACTGGGAAAAAATTTTTACACTCCATACAGCTGATAAGGGACTGATCACAAAGATCTACAAAGAACTCACATGACTCAACAGAAACACAGTAAACAATCCAGTCAAAAAAGTGAGCAGAATTGGCCTCCCTGGTGGCGCAGCAGGTTAAGCACCACACTATGAAGCAAACTGCAGCCACTACAGCACGAGTTCGATCCCTGCCACCGGCCAGGGAGGGGACCCACATGGCGTGGCAGACCTCTCCTCCCTCACCCACTGCTCCCTTCAGTGGTGTGTTTCAGTCCATCTGCCTGTTCTGTTCCCGGCTCTGTCTCTGGTGAATCCTCTCACCTCCCTAGACCCTGGCCTGTACCCCAGCTCTTGTGTGCATAAATAAAATCCTTAAAAAAAAAAAGTGAGCAGAAGAACTCAAGACACTTCTCCAATGATGAAGCGCAAATGGCCAAACATGTTCAAAGTACCTCATCATAATCAGGGAAATGCAAATTAAAACCACAAACTAGCAACTATAAATGCTGGTGAGATATGTGAAAAAGGAACCCGCCTTCATTGCTGGTGGGAATGCAAACTGGTCCAACCACTATGGAAAGCATGGAGGTTCCTCAGTTGACTCAAAATGGAATTCCATATGACCCAGCAATCCTGCCCTTAGGGATTTACCCAAAGGACACAAAAACATGAACTCAAAAGAATACATGCATCCCTGTGTTTACTGCAGCATTATTTATAATTGGTAAGACTTGGAATCAACCCAAATGCCCAAAAATAGATGACTGGATCAAGAAAATGTAGTATATATACACAATGGAATATTATTCAGCAATCAAAAAAGATAAACTAGAGAAACATGGATGGAGTTTGAAGGGATTATGAGCAGTGAAATAAGCCAGAAGGAAAAAGGAAAATACTGGATGGTCTCACTCATAGGAGGAATATAGGGGAACAAGAAAAAAATAACAAAATCAACAACAAAACCACAACTAAACAAAACAAGAATGAACAGACAACTACAATCAGAGACATTAGGGAGGGAAGAGGCAGGGGTTGGGATCAGGGCGGGGACGGGAGGAACACAAGAGACTGTGGTGATGGTGCACGGGTGAATTGGTGATGGAAATCCTAAGGGGACCATACCAAGAAAAGCAAGTGAATGTTGTAAGATAAATTAATTTTTTTAAAGATTTATTTATTTATGCACACAAGAGCTGGGGTACAGGTCAGAGTCCAGGGCGGTGAGAGGATTCACCAGATGTGACAGAGTGGGGAACAGAACAGGCAGATGGACTGAAACACACTGCTGAGGGGAGCAGCGGGCACAGCAGGAGAGGTCTGCCCAGCCATCTGGGTCCCCTCCCCAGCCGGCAGCAGGGATCGAACTCGTGCTGCAGTGGCTGAGGTTTGCTTCATAGTGCATTGCTTAACCCACTGCGCCACCAGGGAGGCCCAAGATAATTTTTTTTAAAAATCACTTTAAAAAAAATTAAGGCTTTGCTAAAACTCTTTTTTTTTTAAATTTATTTATTTATGCATACAAGCACTGGGGTACAGGCCAGAGGTGTGGGGGGGGGGTGAGAGGATTCACCACAGAGAACGGGGAGCAGAACAGACAGATCAACGGAAGTACACTGCTGAGGGGAGCAGCAGGCACAGCAGGAGAGGTCTGCAGCGCCATGTGGGTCCCCCACCTGGTGGACAGCAGGGATCGAACTGGTGCTGCAGTGGCCGCGGTTTGCTTCATAGTGTGCTGCTTAACCCACTGCGCCACCAGGGAGGCCCTTTGCTAAAACTCTTAAGCTGAGTGTCAGAAACTCCTGTCTACATAGGCAATGCCTGTTAATATCGTATCTTTAATTTCCAGCCTTCGCCCTCAGCTCATCCATGCTTAAGAAACTGCATCTGGAGAGAATAGATTTCAAGGCATAAAAGATGAAAGAACAATCCGTTTTTTAAAAGCAACAGCTGAGGTGGTTCCCGTTCCTAGAGACAAAGACTATCGGGAGTAACAGAAGTGAGTCACTAGGTCCTACGAAAGGAACCGGGAGCGCTGGCATTTAGCATCCGCGCGCCCGTGTGCCGCCCGGGAGGGGTCAGCCAGGATGCCAGCGGCGCCAACGACAGACGCAGGCTCCACAGCAGACACTGCGCACTCCAACAGCGGCGCCCACGTCACCCTGAGGTGACGTCCGGGAGAGGACACGAACAAGAGCGACAAATGAAACTCTCCCCTGACCAAGAACACTTTCCTGTTCGAGTTTAAATTCATCAGCAAAGTAACTACACCGTTCAGCTCTGACACAGCACCGGAGGACGAGTCTGCAGTCTGACACCTGCAGCACGAAGCAAATACTCACAGGATCCAGAGCCTTGTCTTGCAGCGGGAGGACCACGCTGGGGACTAAGTCTTCCGGTAGCACGTCCATGAATGTTTCGGATCGTTTTTTAAAGGATTCCTGTCACAGTGGGGACAAGTTAAAGGACACATATGCCTCCATTTCTGAACCAGTGTCATCAAGCTCTCACTAGGGGGAGATGTTTTCTTCCAGAAGGAGCAGCTGAAATACGAGTAGTCAGTTCTGAAGTAATAGGAGAGCAAACTTGAAAATAGCAAATAATCCTAGACTCTCTCTTACCAGCTTTCAGTCTTCCGTGGCACCATTATCTTCCACTGTTTTGCTTAAGTAGTACAGTAGGTATCAATTTTTCAAGCCTGTAGTGTGTGGTTCCAGCAAGCCACGGAGCAGGTTCTCAACGACTCCCGCAGACTGGTCAAGGAGTCCCAAGTTCTCATGGCTTTTTTAGGGTTTTGTTGCTCTTTGTATCAGAGGCGATCAGGTACATGGCAGGCAGGGGTGGGGGGCAGGAGGCTGGCAGGCCTCCTGGCCCCTGGCGCATCCTCACTCTCTGGGCTCTCGAGCCTTTCGTGTGTGTCTCTCTCCGTCTCTCTGCTTGTGCTCTCTTTCGCCTCTCTGCTGGCGTCCTCGTGAGGCAGCCCTTATACGCCACGTGTCTCAGCCCAGGTGCGCCCACTTGCGCATGCCCACCCCCTACTGGCGGGGCCGCCATCAGGCACGCGTGCAGGACCGCAGGTGTCCATGATCAACACCAATGGCGGGAGGACGGAAGAGCCTGTCACTTTTCACTGACCCTGCACTGAGTCAGGGCGATACCCTCTCGGTCTTACGGGAAGATTGCCCCTTCTCCACAAGCCCATTCTGAAAAAGACTCCACTGTATCTAAGACCTATGTCCCATCCCTAGCCACGCGGACTCAGGCTCGTCCTGAGTCAGCAGATTTTACACCAGGGTTTTATTATGGTGACATAATCCTTGTGGTTATAATTAAGAGACTGTAATTCAGAGAATGTGTTTCATCCTGCTTTTTAAAAAAAAAAAAAATTTGAACTACGTGATGGAAATTCTTTGGTTAAAACTAATAATCGCTACCAAAAGACAGATGCTTGGCATATCTATCTTTCAGGATGTCAGGGGAGTGCCCCGTGTGCTCCGGGGGTCAGATCACCCCCTGTGCCTCTCAGGATCCAGCATCAACTCCTGCAAGGCTAACAGCACCAAAGTCTGCTCTTATTTTCCAACAATTTCATTAGCTGCCCTGACCAGGAACTTGAAGAGAGTGTCCTTTGGATGTTATGATTGTGTTTTCAGAACCTGAAGTCTAACCAAGTGTGTGTTTACTTGTGAGGATGCAAGATTACCTATGATGATCCCACCTGTGTGGAGGGCAGACAGTTGCTGTGAATAGAAAGACGAGTCTGTCGATTATCTTCAGATCTCATTTTATTACAACCTGCAGTGTGGTCTCCTCAACACATTGCTTCTAGCGGAAAGCACAATTTATAGATTGAGTTTTTGTTCCATTCTTCTGATGAAGAGTAGATCAGCCAAAGGGCAGATACAGGAGGGGAAAAGGGACGCCAGAGTAAGCCACAATGATGAGTCAGTATAGCGAGGGCAGCTGCTTGAACTTCATTTAGGAAAAGGAAATATATGCTGCTGAGGCCAAACATGTTAACCTGGTTACCAAAATTGTCAGTCCCAATAATTCTGAGGAGATGAGGGCATCAAAACCAGTAATGAATGGAACTCAGTTCAAGGAATGAGTTAGGTAGAAAGAGGCACTTTCAATTTGGAGGAAGAATGAAATGGAAGACTACATTAGCAGGAAGAATACAGTTCCGGGGAAAAAATAATTGTATCTTTTCCTTTGCTGCCAGCCAAGGACTGACCTATATAGTACAATGCTCTTGCTATAAATCACTAGGAATAACCCAAGTTATTCCAGACTCTGTGGCAGGGGAAATTGTACGTCAGCCTCCTTTTATTCCTGGAGAAGGCAACAAATCAGTAACCTTAAAATGTCAAAACTTGTGCTAAACAACACACGGATTAACCAGTTTGTTCTCAGTGGTGCAAAGAACACACTGAAGTGAGCAATATCACTATAAAACGTCCCCTTAGGAGAGGTGAGAACAGGACCAAGTCTCCTTGAGTCAGCTGCTGCTCTAACTTACAAGGCCTTGCAAATATCCCTGAGAACAATTTCAACCTGAGCTTACAGTGAAGCAACTGCTTGGTGAGGGCTCCTGTAAACAAAAACACATGGAAGACTCTGATGCTTTCAATCCAGGGGGACATGGCGAGCCAGGTTGGGCATGGGGTAACTATACTGATGTGTAAAGAAAGGGAGGATGTACTAATATTTTATTAACCTGAGTTTCCGACTCTCTACAGACCTCTATATTATATAAGGTAACTGAAAAATAGTGACTGAATTTTAAGCCATCAGTATCTGTGTTTCCAAGCATACTGTGAGAGAATGAAAGCTTTTATTACCAGCAAGGCATGCTGGTCAATCTTCCTGGCTGAGGTGGTGACCTCTGAGTGCCAGAGGGCAAGCCATGCCTATTGGTTGCCCCATTTCACATGATAAGTTGTGGCATAGGCAAGGGAGGAGGAAGAGAAAGGACGAGAAAATAGTTGTAGTGATACTTGCAAACCATTTGGTGGTGACTCCTCTATCAGATGAGCCTTGTGTACCTGCAAATGTATTTAACATTAACTAAGAAGGTAATGCAAGAGCTATTTAACCATGACACATCTCATTCAATATTTAAAGAGGAAACCATCCAGTACAATTAGGGGTTGGGAACAAGCCCTGGCCCTCACTTCGCTCTTATGCTCTCCCAGTAGAACATGTTCATGAGTTAGGCCAGCCTACATAGACCTGTGTACAAGTGAGGAAAAGGCTCCTCTCCTTTCAGGGTGCGGGGATGGTGAGCACAGCCACCGTGTGCAGTGCACACCCTCAGAGCTCTGCAGAGCCTGTCAACTGCTCTGCAGAGCCAGAAAAGTAATAAAATCAGATAAAAGCCTCCGACTTGGAATAAAAAATTCAAACCACTGCCTCGTTTCTCATAGGCTAGAACACTTTAGAAAAGTTGGTAATCTCTGGTTAGGTTTCTGCACTCTATAAGATGTAAGAGGAATATGAGTAGCTACTAGAACTGGGAAGGTGAAATGGTATATCAGGGCATTATAAGTCTCTGGCGTATCATATACTCGACATTTGCTAAAGTTGTAATTACCAACACTTTAGGGAAAATGATACTCTAACATGGAAAAAAGAGGCTCCCTGACCAACCCACACAGCTGAGCCTCCTCAGTGATGAGAAACTTAGCAGGAGGCTAACAGCAGAGCTTGGTCCTCTTGAGAAGAGGAAACATTTTTCTGTCATCAGTTGTGTTGCTAATACTTGAAGTGAGAGCATGTGAGGAATTAGTTCAAAAGGTAGAAGCTGTTTCCCTTAAGTGACTAGAAAACCTTGTGATGAAAATAATTACCACTTCAAATTTATTAAAAGTCTGAGTAAAAAGAATGAGAAAGAAAGAACTTTTTACCTATAATTCCTTTTATTTCTACAAAACATCTCAAAATATTTGTTCACCTATTATGCCTGCAGGGAAGAAGGCAAGGGGCAGGCATGTCTTTTTATATTATCAGAGGAAATTAACACAAAGGCTGAGGAAATTATTTCTATACGAAGTTAATGGTTGCTGTGCTTCAAAACATGTCCCCGGATTCGCTGCTTATGCCCCATGGACAAATCTAGGTAATGGCTGCACTTGATTTAAGAGAAGGGACTGAAACACAGGTGAGAGGGGACACCGAGGATGCCCTCAGGTGCGAACCTGTGAACCTGATGGTACCGGTTGTTTTTATCTCGAAAGCTCTCTGGAGAGCAGTGATCATCGGGAGAGTCCCCCTAAGGCACACTGTGTTTAGTGACTGATTTCTGTGGGCCCACAATCATTACCATTGTAATGCAGAGAGCACTGACATTCTTTAATTCTACTTTCCTCATAAAATCTTTACTGGCTTTTTGCCAAGTAATCAGAAAGCATTACATTCAAGAGAACAGTTGAGTTCTAGAGCACTTACTAGCAAAGGCTTTTCATCAGAGAATTGAGCAATAATAGGATGATAATCTCAATTCTGCACTTGCCTTTCCATAAGCAAGTGGGATTTATTTTGAACCCTCTTTTACCTTAAATGTAGATGTTCTCTAAGTTATCTAAAGGAGCAAAGAAGAAGAGCTTCCTACAACTATCTCCCACCAAAAACACAGGGTGGGTTGAGTTTTAAAAGATATAATAGCAAAAAATAAGAGCTGCTGTAAGAAGCAGTCTTTAATCGGGCTGTTTTCTTCCACTGCCAGAGGCAGAGGATAAGGAAGTGAAGAGGCACCGACACATTCTATTACTCAGGAACTAGTAATGATTCATTCTAGAGAAAGCCAGTGGAAAAGAGCTATTCACCATTACCCAGCAAAATGCAAATGGCCAAAGCACCTCAGATTAGTGTTCAACAGATGAGAAAATAAAGCATCACATCACACTTCCTGTGCTTTTATGGAGAACAGAGACCCAGCTGTCCGACACCACAGAGCTCCTTTCAGCAGCTCAGAAATGAACCTGATTTCTGTTCATACTTAAATTGTATTCAGTCAGTGGATTTAAAGACTGTGAGTTTAAAAGTGTGAACACCAAAAGGAAAATACTTTATTAACAAAGGGGAAAAAATTAAGATTTAACTCACTGGTTTGCTCTTACCCTATGCAAACATCAATGTAGCAGTTCGAATACAGGATAAAATCCAGAGCCCAAGGAGGAAAAAAGTCTTTACTTCACAAATACCTCTTCCTCCCTTCACCTCTAGCTGTGTTAAGTTGCACCAAAACCCTTCAAAACACCACTTCCTAAGCGGGACTCTAGAACTCTGGACACGAAGATGCACTGCACGATAAGGCTAAACCCACGAACACACGCCAGGTCTTTTCTTGAGCAACTTTTAAATGGATTGCTTTAGGAAGGGTAACTTTAAAAATATATATTTCAAAAAGAAAGCACATTTAAAACATCATGTTTTGGTGACCCAGGTAGGTAATGTAATTTTATTACAAATTTCAGGATCTAAAAAGTAATGTTACATTGACTAAGAGAAATCTGAGGCGCCTTGTATCAAGCATACGTGTGCTGCAGCGACTACACGGACCCTCAGCCATGAAAGACACGGCCCGGGCCCTGAGGGGTCAGCCAGAGGAAGGAGAACTCTGTGACTCTCAGCACATACTGATTAGACCGTTTTGGTTTGTCACTCTGGCATTTGGACTGTGAAGAGTTCAGTGAAGAAGCCTCCATTCCTGAATTCTGAAAGCCAAACGAGAATCTTGAGGGTAGCTTTGAGAAATTCAAGTTTATCTTTTTTATTATTATTTTAATGATACTTAAGGAGCTTTTCTATATTTAATAAGATTTATGATTAGGTTGGTCTGTGAGCCCTAGTATGAAAATCCTTACCACATGGCAAGAGACCACAGGTGCTGGCTGACTTCTTAACGGGGTAAGAAGACTGACGCCGGGTTCCGGGGAAACACACCAGCCCTGGTCGGAGACAGTGGCCGTCCAGCAACAGGCGCTGCCAACAAGCAATCACATGGGCAGTTGGGTGGCCACAAACAAAAGGCTGGAAGAGGCCTCATTAGGTCCCCTCGGCCAGCTTCCTGCGTCTAAGAGAACTCTCTCTAGCCAGAGTTACTTAGCCTTTGCACTCATGACAGGGAACCCTAGGTCTCTTATGTTTTTTAAGATTACTAAAGGCAGCATCTTTACAAGGGGGAGCTGTAGGAAGCGTCAGGGACTTAATGGGTGCAGAGCAAGCACCCTCCCGTGGGGCCTCAGGAACCTGGGGTAAAGAGGGGCAGTGCAGTACCTGAGAGGCAGCTGTGACAGAAAGGGAGAGCACCCTCACACTACGGGACCAAGACAGGAGAAAAGAAGAGCCCAACAGGAGGCTACAGACAGTATATTCACCAAGAAAGATGAAATTCCAAAGGCAGGGCAGGAACAATCAGCAGCTGAGGCACACCCTGCTAAGCCCTCCTGCCTGGAGTTTCCATTCCAGATCCTTCCAAATTGACCCTCCCACTAAAGTGGTGGATCTCAACAGGGAGTAATTTTACCCTTGGGACATTTGGCAATGTCGGGGGACATTTCTCATTGTCACAACTGGGGAAAGGATGCTACTGATGTGAGGGTGAGGCCAGGGCTGTTGCTAAACAGCCTGCAACACAGGCCAGTCTCCTGCAACAAAGGACTGTCAAGACGTCATTAATGCCAGGGTTGAGAAACCCTGTTCTAGAGGGAGTACTTTGCTCCTAAGATCCTGAATCTAGCATGAGTCAAGGTTCTTGGAACTTAGAATCAGACAAACACCTCTACCTC
This sequence comes from Galemys pyrenaicus, assembly GCA_019455555.1. NCBI lineage: Eukaryota > Metazoa > Chordata > Mammalia > Eulipotyphla > Talpidae > Galemys > Galemys pyrenaicus. Next base: position 3,057,213 of record JAGFMF010011958.1, read on the forward strand.
ATGCCCTAGTATGTGGGTCTGCTGTGTTGAGCAGAAGCCCCCAATTATCCCAGAGTTTCACAATGTCCAATGAGCTGCTGGCAGTTCAAATTCAGTCAGTACAACTAAAACCTTACATCCTTGTTGTCTTATTCCTCTCCTGGAAGATCTACTTCTTTCTCAGAGCCAGTGCTATGCCGACTGCCATTGCCAGGAGGGCCACAGCAGCAGCCCCTCCAAACAGCAGAACAGACTTGCCCTCAGACAACGGCGCAGCCTTCTCTTCTCCAGCAGGGGCGGGCCCTTCCGTTATACTCTTTTTCCTTGTGGTTACCTCCCCTTCGCTCAGCAGTGTTTTCATGGGTTCCAGGGCAGGGACCACCACCTCCTCTAGTTCAACAGGCTCAGTTGTTGCTGCTCTCACCTCTTCTTCGCCAATTTCTATAAACAAAGATGTGGGAGGGCTAACTTTCTCAACTGCAATAATTTCTGTGTCGGGGTCCCTTGTCTCCAGCAAGGATGTGGCAGTGATATGTGGAAGCAAGGAAGCTGGGGCGTCAGGGAATGCTTCTTGCAGCTCCCTGGCTGACAGGACTACAGAAGCCACAGCAGCCTCTTCCATGCCTTCGGGTAGCTCTTCTTTCTCCACATGCACAATGTCAGAATTGGAGGAGTTGTTCTCACTCTTCTCTCCAGCCCCATTGCTATCTAAGCTCTTGACTTCTTCAGGATCCATGGCGATCTGCTGCCAGGACTCAGGGCCTAGGGACACCGGTAGGCTCTCTGTGTGCCAACTCTGGCTGGCTGACAGCGAAACAGGCAAGCTCTCTGACTGCCAAGAAGTGGTCACTGTTGGAGACTCGGGAGGACTGATTTGTCCAGAGTTGTCGCTGGGCAGGATATAAATGTCATTGCTGTCCTCCGCTGGGATTCCAGGGTATTCCTCCTCTGACTCAAGATTAAAAACTGTGCCCTAGAAAAAGAGAGAGATCAAGGTGAAGAATGATAACTATATTGAAAATAAATATAAATCTGGAAAAAAAACAGTGCTTTCCTAAACTGAAATTTCAGGATTAAATAACATTTTAAAACTTACGTAACTCCTGGATTGAATGTATTTACTTGTGTAGTGATACAGAGGAAGAAATCTTAACAAGATCAGCTTGAAGTCAAAATATCAAGGGTTAATTTATATTCAATTTAATTTTTAATTTTTTAAAAAGATTTATTTATTTATGCATACAAGAGCTTGAGGTACATGCCAGAGGTGCAGGGTGTGTGTGTGTGTGTGTGTGTGTGTGTGTGTGTATTCACTAGAGACAGAGCCGGGAACAGAACAGGCAGATCAACAGAAACACACTGCCGAGGGCATCAGTGGCAAAGCAGGCGAGGTCCACTGTGCCATGTGGGTCCCCTCCCTAGCCGATGGCAGGGATCAAACTCGTGCTGCAGTGGCTGCGGTTTGCTTCATAGTACGCTGCCTAACCCACTGCGCCACCAGAGAGGACTATATTCAATTTAGAACACACACACATGTTCAATGCAAAACAGCAGAGAAAACAAAGGCAAAAACCTTGCTCTCAGTAATGTACAAAAATAACATTACTGAGAGTTCACATGGGGAAACTTCTTTTGGTGGATATTGGAATGGGCAGGGAGATCACTGAGAGCTTCATGGAGAACCAGCTCTTCTACTGGACATCTGAAGGATGGGTAGGAATCCATGCTCAAAGCCATAAAAAATACCAGCAAAAACATTGAAACATAAAAAGGTGGAACAGCAAGTACTCCAGTTTAATTAATGCGCAATATAATGAAGACTGGAACTCAATGAGGACAGGACTGTGGGGAAATATGACAGACAGCTAAAAAAATATGGATATTATTCAATAGGCAGTGATTTGTCACTGAAATATTTTGAGCTATAAAATGATGACCCTTTGATCATCACTTGACTCTGATTCCAGAATGGAGGGACACCAGATATGTGGGCCACATGCTTCTCCCTTTAGCAAGCGTACATAAAACAGTAAGAACAAATGGTGCAGGTCTTCAACTACACATTTGATAGAACCCACCATGTGCCTACTACATCACAGGTGCTACATTAGACACTGGGGTGATCAAGAAGAATGAGACCGAACTTTCGTTCTTAAAAAATATACTGTGAATATTTACAAATCACTAAGATCTGGAAACAACCTAAATGCTCCCAAACAGGTGACTGGACCAAGAAAATGGAGTATATATACACAATGGACTGCTCTTCAGCAATCAAAAAAAGCTCATGCCAGCAACATGGCTGGAGATGGAAGGGATTATGCTCAGTGAAATAAGTCAGAAGGAAAGAGAACGATATCAGACGGTTTGTATGGTTTGGGCTGAATATTTTAAGCTATTTTGTTCTTTTATCAAGACCAGGAGTTTCTCTGTACACCAAGGCTGTAACATAAATCAGTAGTATTTGCTGTCAGCATGCCCAAAAATAAATCAGAAATACAAATAAACAAATCACATAGTTATAATATCAACATTCTAATTGCCCCACATTCTACTTTAACTCTCACTTAAGCCTCCTTAAAAAGAGGTCCTTGGTTTCTGTGTCTTTATTGCTGTTGTTGTTGTTATTATTATTGTTCTTATTCCTTTCCTTGATCTTTATTTGGCTCCCTTATGTTCCTCCTAAGGGAGGAACCATCTGGTATTTTTCTTTTGCTTTCTGACTTGCTTCGCTAAGCATAATCCCCTCCAGATCCATCCATGTTCCCATGAATGAGTCTAGTTTTTCATTTCTGATTGCTGAGTAGTATTCCCTCGTGTAATGAGGAGACAAGGACAGACTGGGGACACCCGGTGGGGAGGGGAGGGAGAGGGTTGAGGGAAGATGGGAGCACGAGGGACTGAGGTGATGGTGCACTGGTGAGATGGTGATGGGGAATACATGGGGATTACAATTAATGGCAAGTATATGTAAATTTTAAAATATTTTAATAAAAAAAAAAAAAGAGGTCCTTGGTTGGGCCTCCTTGGCGGTGCAAGGGGTTAAGTCCGAGCACTATGAAGCTTTCTGTAGCAAATGTAGCATGAGATCGATCCCTGGCCAGGGAGCTGACCCACAAGGTGCAGCTGACCTCTCCTGTCTCCCCCGCTGCTCCCCTTAGCAGCGTAATTCAGTAGATTTGTCTGTTCTGTCCCCACTGTGTATCTAGTGAGTCCTCTCACCCCATTCACTTCTGGCCTACACCCAGCTCTTGTATGCACAGATAAAATAAATCTTTTTTTTTAAAGATTTATTTATTTATGCATACAAGCACTGGGGTACAGGCCAGAGATATGGGGGGGTGAGAGGATTCACCACAGAAAGCGGGGAGCAGAACAGGCAGATCAACGGAAGTACACTGCTGAGGGGAGCAGCGGGCACAGCAGGAGAGGTCTGCTGCACCATGTGGGTCCCCCGCCTGGCTGGCAGCAGGGATCAGACTCGTGCTGTAGTGGCTGCGGTTTGCTTCATAGTGCGTGGCTTAACCCACTGCGCCACCAGGGAGGCCCTAAAATAAATCTTTTAAAAAAAAAAAGAAAGAAAAGAAATTCGTGGTAGACCTCAGAAACAGTCCATAAATAAACATAAGCAGAGAGACAAAATACTACAGCAATTTAAAAAGCAACTTTTGTAGGAAGAACTGGCTTGAACCCCAGCTTCACCAGGTACCAACTCAGTGAATCTAGATGCGTTGCTTAGCATTTTAAACTTCAATTTCTTCATAAATTAAACGGGGATAACTGATTTGATAGGCTTGTTATAAAATTAAATATAGTATTTATAGTGCTTAGCACAGTACCATGTACATAGTAAGCAATAATAAACAATGCTATTTTTCCATCGTTATTGTTTTCATTGTCTATTTTTTTTGCTACTGCTTATTTTGGTGGCATGGTGGTAGAACAAAGAGCTACACTGAAATGACCACCTAGGTAGAAAAGTTGGCAAGTAAAAACTGAAACAATACCCTCAGTTAGGTAAAGACGCTAATTTACAGACTTTTCCCTTGTCCCTCATCTGTTCTAAATAGAGACAGCACAAAGATAGAAAGAAAACTCTCTCTCTAGAAATTACCATATACATCATATTAACATAGGGGTTACTTCTAAGGAGCAGGATTAGAAATATGTATTATACAAATGTTTGATCATGACTTAGTAAAAAATCTTTTTCCATTAAAAAATAAATAATGTATATATAACAGGCTCTGCTACCTTCTAGAAGCTTGAAATTAATGGATATTCAATAATCTCAACATGAACTATGAAATAATTTGAGCCAGATGAAGAGAATCTCCAGAATTCCTTTGAATATGTTTCTAAAACAAAGGGCAGGGCATAAAGACAGACAAGAAATTCATGAGTTTTTTAAATCTTTTTCTTTTAAGATTTGTTTTTATTTATTTATGTATATAAGAGCTGGGGTGTAGGCTAGAGGTGCAGGTGGTGAGAGGATTCACCAGAGACAGAGTGGGGAGCAGAACAGGTGAATCTATTGAATTACACTGCTGAGGAGAGCAGCAGGCAAGACAAGAGAAGTCTGCTGTGCCACGTAGGTCAGTTCCCTGGCTAGGGATAGAACTAACCCCTAGCCACCAGGAAGGTCCTCTTTTATTCTTTTATAATATTGAAATTTACATTCATAAAATTTACATAGCCTAAATTCACCATATTTAGATATACAATTCAGTCATTTTTAGCGTATTCACAATGTTGTACAATCATTACTATTAATTCCTGAACATTTCCATCATCCCCAAAAGAAACCTTCTACTAAGCACTCCCCATTTTTCCCTGGTCCACCCCCTTGTAACAACTAATCAACTTTCTGTGTCTAAGGCTTTGTCTATGCTGATAGGTACTGACTTCTGTATGTTTTCAAAGTTCGTCCATGTTGTTACAGATATCATTAGTTCCTTTCACTAATGGTGTTTGTTATAATAATGTTTCATTATAAGGACATACCACCTTTTGTTTATTCATCACATCAGCTGGTTGACATTTGTGTTATCTCCACTTTCTGGTTATTGTGAACAGTGCTACAATATACACACTTTTCCTTAACTACCTATTTTCAGTTCTTTTGAATTGGAATTGTTGGGTCATATTATAATTTTTTATTTTATTTTTAATTTACTGAGGTGCTACCAAACTGCTTCCTAAAGTAAATGCACATTTTATACTCTCTAACCAAATGTCTCAGAGTTCTAATTTCTCCACATCCTCATCAATACTTGCCACTACCTGATTTTTTTTTTTTTTTAAAGATTTATTTATTTATGCATACAAGCATTGGGGTACAGGCCAGAGGTGTGGGGCGGGGGGTGAGAGGATTCACCACAGAGAGCAGGGAGCAGAACAGGCAGATCAACGGAAGTACACTGCTGAGGGGAG
>JAGFMF010011958.1:3062674-3080099 GCA_019455555.1 Galemys pyrenaicus
CCCCTCCCTGGCCGGCAGCAGGGATCGAACTCGTGCTGCAGTAACTGCGGTTTGCTTCATAGTGTGTTGCTTAACCCACTGCGCCACCAGGGAGGCCCACTACCTGATTTCTTAAACTATACCATCCTAGAGGATGTGAAGTGGTATCTCACTGTGGTTTTGATTTGTATTTCCCTAGTGACTAATGACCTTTAGCATCTTCTTTATGTGCTTACTGGCCATTTATATGTCTTCCTTGGAACAAAATCTTATGCAAATGTTTTGCCCTTTTTAAAATTGGATTACTATCTACCTGATTTAAGACTTTTGTCTTTTTTTTTTTTTAAAACAAAACTGCTATGTAGCTGGATATTAAAATAACCAGTTTTTTTGGGAATAAAAGTACTTTTAATTAAGTTGAACCTAAAGGAAACAGAAAATAAAAAGTACTAAAGTAACTAGTAGTCAATGCTAATTAATAATTTTAGTCTTAAAAAGTCTCTGCTATTAATGTCATTACTTCTATGTATTATTTTTTCAGGCTTCAAACTCCACATGACTTAAGAGGGACCTAATACTATAACTATGATATTAATGCTATCCGTTCTCTTTTAAACTTTCATTATAGTTTCATCAATATAATGGTAAAATAAAACCACTCAATAGTTCTGGGGCTATCATCAATAATAAATGATAACAGAGAGTCCCTCATAATCTAGTGCAGCACATTAAGGCTATATACCCATCAATAGCAGACGTCATTAATTACAGAGAGCCAGAAAAGAATGCTTGTCCTACTGAATAATAGGAGTACGAATACTACTTCTACATCATCCTCTGTCTTATCCCAAAAATTACTTAGTAATTTTTCATTCTAGTTAGCATCTTCTCCTCCTTCTATTTACTATTTACTCAGTAAGTACTAAATACATGTCAAGATATTCATTCTTAAGTGACCCTTAAGATGTCTAAATATATTTTCCCTTTCAACCTTTTCTTTCTTTCTAGCACAGCAATCACTATCTTTCACCAGAACTAATCACTATTTTTTCACCAGAAAAAAGACTCCTGTCTTCTTGACCCTGTAATGCAATTTGGAAATGAGAAGCACCATTTCACAAGACAGCTAAGCCAAAAAGCTAAGAATCATACTGGATTTCTCCTGCTTCTGAAGTAGTTGCTTTTTATTGCTGGGAAGTGTGCTATTTAGAGGCTAGTGATAACACAGTATTATCTCTGCCCTCACAGAGTTTAGAATGGAGTTTGCGCCTACCTGGTAGCACAAGGGGTTAAGTCTCAGGACTATAAAGCAATCCAGCCACTGCAGCACGAGTTCGATCCCCAGCCAGGGAGTTGATCCACATGGCGCAGCAGACCTCTCCTGCCTTGAACATTGCTCCCCTCAGCAGAGTATTTCGGTCAATCTTCCTGGTCTGCTCCCACTCTGTCCCTGGTGAATCCTCTCACTAACTCCACCTCTGGCCTATACCCCAGCTCTTGCATGCATAAATAAAAAAATCTTCAAAAACATGTTTTTAAATAAAATAAAATGGAGTTTAAAATCTAGTGAAAGAAGGGCCTCCCTGGTGGCGCAGTGGGTTAAGCAACGCACTATGAGGCAAACCACAGCCACTGCAGCACGAGTTCGATCCCTGCTGCCGGCCAGGGAGGGGACCCACATGGCGCAGCAGACCTCTCCTGCCTTGCCCACTGCTCCCCTCAGCAGTATATTTCAGCAGATCTGCCTGTTCTGCTCCCTGCTCTCTGTGGTGAATCCTCTCACCCTCCCCCACACCTCTGGCCTATACCCCAGTGCTTGTATGCATAAATAAATAAATCTTTTTTAAAAAAATCTAGTGAAAGAAACAAAATACAAGGTACTCTAAGAGAAGGAGAGAAAGTTATTTGGGGACTCATCAAAGGTCTCTTAGAAGAGAGAATAATAGAGATGGATCTTAAAGAATGAAGAATAACCAACAAACCAAGATGGTCCAAGGAGCAAAAAAGCATAAATAAAATATGGTGCTGAGAAACCTACTATATGTAGGCAACTAGCAGGTCTTCTATATTTCAATGCATGAGACAATATGTGAAGAAAACAAAGATAAAAAAGTAGGGAAGATGAGGCATGACACATGCATGGAAAGTAAAATATCAGTGTCTTTCTGGATGTAAAACAAGGATATGCCTCTGTCTCAAGGAAGGTTAGTGTCTTCCCAGTCTTACAGACTTTGACAAAGATCTCAGTTCTATTGAAAAATGATTTTTCTATTGATAAATCTTTCTCCCATCTCCCCATATGACAACTAAGATACCATCAATAACTAAGAGCTGAAGAGATGAATCTGAGGTAGCAGAGGCCATTAGATAAAGGCTCCAAATTTTAGATTAGTGCTATATTTTAAATCTATTTCTAATTATCTAATTCCTTCAGTTAAAAAGCAGGAGGGCAAAGTCATCTAATATCTCATCTTGAGCATATTGAATTTTTTCTAGGAAGCCAAATGTAAAAAAATTAAAGACTACAGTGCAGTGAATGGTTTCAGGGGAAATAAGACCAAACTTTCTAATTCCTTGGGCCATCATTTAGGCCAAATTTGTCTTCTCATAGTAGATACCTACATAAGAATGAAGACTTATGTTGCTGAGGTTGCTCACTGTCCCTACAAATACTGTGCTAAATTCCTAAAGCCCTGACGTCTTACTCATGCAGATACTAACATTCCAGGTGAGCAGAAAATGTCTGGCAAATACGAAGAAACATTGAGACTTTTTCCTCAGAACTGTGCTTTCATACAAAACACCATACCATTTTAGCGGCGATTTCAGGCTCCCCGAAACATATCCATAGACCCCAATTTAAGATTCCTCATCTGGCTCTATCAAGGTATAGCTGAAATTTCATGCCCTCTGGATTACTGAATTCAACCTTCCTCTTATGCTTCTCTTGAACTCCAAGGAGTCTAGGCCACACAAGGTATCATAATTATATATTTGTATCACTATCTAATTTTTATATCGTATTAGCCATCTCCCCAACTAAATTAATACCTCAAGGGAAGAAAACATGTTTTAAACTTCCCTGTTATCCTCATGTAACAAAGATATTCAATTAAGTGCTTGGCTGACAGGAAAATTGGTTCCATCTTTGGATATAAAAGCAGCTCTGAACATTAGCTGTTTTGGTTTTCTCAGGCACTGGTAGTAGATACAGCTCTTTATTCATCTCTCCGCTTCCACTCAGATGGACTGCTGACTGGAGAATTCCAACACCCTCAACCTGCCTCCGCATTCTGACTAACTCAAGTCACCTGATCCCATCCACCCAGAATGCTGCCCCCTCAATTCTGCCCTTGAATCTTGCTCATTACCTCTACAGTCTTTTTTTTTTTTTTAAGATTTATTTTATTTATGCATATAAGAGCTGGGTACAGGCTAGAGTCCAGGGAGGTGAGAGGATTCACCAGAGACAGAGTGGGGAGCAGAACAGGCAGACTGACTGAAACACACTGCTAAGGAGAGAGGCGGGCGAGGCAGGAGAGGTCTGCTATGCCATGTGGGGCCCCCTCCCTGGCCGGTGGCAGGGATCGAACTCGTGCTGTGCTATAGTGGCTGCAATTTGCTTCACAGTGCGTTGCCACTGGGCCACCAGGGAGGCCCCACCTCTACAGTCTTAATCTGTTCTCCTTACTATAAAACCTATAGGAAATAGTGCATCTTACAACTCCAAGAAACTAAGGAATTTTTTATGGTATCATTGTCATATTCATTTCTTTTCTCAGCCCACTCCTCTTAGGGGTCTTATAGGACTCTATATATACTATGTGAACATAATTACATTAACGATATAGATCATTATATTAATAGAAATCAGTTTGGGGGAACTTAGACAAGCTGGTCTGGCTCTTGAATCTAGAGTCTTTCCCCTGAAATGTAGGTATCATTTCTCTTTCTGCACAACTGCCTTGTAATCACCAACCCACAAGGACGGAACACTCATTACGTGCAACATGACATGTTCCATAACCTGCTTTTCTGGACCTGCAAGTCTCTCAGAAAAGGAAATACCTCTGTTTTCAACTTTTTCTACTATACATACACAATCAGTGGAGGACTCAGCAGGATTGAATAGTTTCAGGACTGCTTTTTTCAAGTCAAAGTTCAGTTTAAGATATATCACAAATGGCTTAGCCACTAAAAATTGAGAACATAATAAATAGACAAAGTGTTGCCATTCTGAGTAAAAGTCCCACCAGACTTCCTAAGCGGGATTCCCAAAATTATACCACCAATTCCTTGCCACTTTCCAACATAAGTCCTTCATTTTCTTCAAGCTGTGATCACATTTTCAAGAACCCTTTGCAGATTCAGTGCTACCTCACTATAAAATCATTTCTTCTCTTGGTATTCTACAATAGCCACTAAAAAACGTAATTCACTATGGCTTTCAGATATCTCTTTATTTTAAACAACAGTTGGCTCCTTTATGGGTTGTACTTAACTAATAAGTACAATATAACCAGTAACCCAGAAAAGTCATAGTAGATACTGGAGAAACTGAAGATTATAATCTGTTTCAAGGACTCTTGTATAGAATAGATAACATAGAAGTCTTTAAACTTTACTGCCTTGAAAAACTTAGGAATTCCTATGATAAAATTTCTATCTATCATAACAATAAATTTAGAATCTTTGCAAGTGAGATTCAGGTTTGATATCTTGCTAAACAAAAATGGTATAAATCAGCTATAATCATTTTGCCTCCCTCTTATCCTGTTCAAAGCCCAACTATACTTAACACAATGAATAGGCAGAGAGAGATAAGATATCTTAGAATTTTCAGTGATCACAGGGATAGCCTGAGCTTTGCTAATTCTTGATAAATCACCAGTAATGAAGAGCAATTGTAGACAACATAAATGAAAATAGCAACTGTTGACTCAAACATTTCTGAAACTTCTTGGACAAGTATACCTGAATGTCTAAGACTGAAGAAGATCCAGTCACCAAAGATAGATAGAACAGTTAAATTTCTCTGTGAAGTTATGTTTTACCTACATTTTTGCCAAAATACAATTCTAGTTAGTCATACAGATCCTCTTACACACAAGATTTCTTTGTGCTACATAATGTATATATTCAAAGACTTGGGCCCTCCCTGGTGGCGCAGTGGGTTAAGCAGCGCACTATGAAGCAAACCACAGTCACTGCAGCATGAGTTTGATCCCTCCTGCTGGCCAGGGAGGAGACCCACATGGTGCAGCAGACCTCTCCTGCCTTCCCCGCTGCTCTCCTCAGAGTGCATTTCGGTTAATCTGCCTGTTCTGCTCCACAGTCTGTCTCTGGTGGATCCTCTCACCCTCTGTACTTCTGGCCTGTACCCCAGTTCTAGTATGCATAAACAAATCTTAAAAAAAAACAACAACAAAGGCTTACCTATTTATTAAATCATTTCTTCAAACAGCTCCTATCTTGTGAAAACCAGAAATAAAAGTTCATAAAGAATCATTTTACAAAGAGGAAGATAAAAGGTAGTAAAAAAGAACAGTAATAATATAAAGTAATACAAAGTTCATATTTACTCCTTATTAACTTTCCCTCTATATAGTTATTTTATTTATTTGTACTCTCAAAATTTCCAAATGAAAACTAAAAAAATATGGTTTAGCAACTTTATAAAACCTCTATAATGTAAGCTAAATGGAAAAGAATGAAGCACTGCTTAAGATTAAAATTTTTTCTTCATTATTAAAATAATGGACATTTTAAAGATTTTTTTTTAATTTATGCATACAAGAAGTGAAGTGTAGGTCAGAGGTGGGGTGTGTGTGTGTATGTGAGAAAGAGGATTCACCAGAGACTGAATTGGGGAGCAGAGGAGGTGGATCTACTAAAATACACTGCTGATGGGGGCAGAGGATGAGACAGGAGAAGTCTGTTGAATCAGTGGGTTTGCTCCGTAGCTGGGAAGTGACCTCATGCTGCAGTGGCTGCGGATAGCTTGATGGCATTGAGTTTAACCCCTGCGCCACCAAGGAGGCACTACCCTATTTTCTAAAAGAATTTGCATTTCAGAGTTGTGCAAGACAGTAAGAGAACATATTATTAGTAGTACTTAAAATAGTGTATTCTTGCTAGTCTTCCATTAACATTTAAAAATTTTCATCTAAAATATTTGAAAAGTGTTACTAACACCACCACCCCCCTATCAGAGTTATTTGGAGATAAGACATAACTCTCTCATGTACTTTATTTTTAGTGTTAGAATGACATCTGCTCTCACTCTCTGTTCACTCTCTACAAGTTTTGTAAGCTGTTTCCATGCCATTTCAAAATCTGTATGGTAGCTGGATTCACAGAACAGTCTTACAATTACACAGCTCTTAAACAGAAAGGTTATCCAGAGGTTAGAGCAGTCTAAATACCAGCTGATAGGGATTCTCAACTAATTACTTATCTGTATTTCTAAAAACAGAACCTCTGATAGCAAGAGCTGATTGAAACTAAAAATCAAAACAAAAAATTAACAAAATAAAACATAACAAAAAAAATGTAAGAATTTTAATCCTCAGACAGGAAACCTTTGCTACTTTTCTCTTTGGGGTTCTAAGCCAAACCAAGTGAAGTGAAATTTCAAAAGTTCCATCATGAAGAAATAAGGGTAAAGTTAACAAACTGAAATAGAATTTAGTATAAAATGACTTTTCTCTATTTTTAATAATCCAAAGTTAGCAAAAGATTAAGATCATTCTTTGCTCCACATCTAGAGGATCTTTTCATCTCATCCATGATACCAGGTCAATTCATTTGAAATTACAACTTTGGGGTAATATATTGCTTAAAAGTAAATTCAGATTAAATTGCCTTTCCATTGCTATAATGGCTGACCTGCCTGACAATACATTTCTGTATTCAGGCCATGCCATTTTAATGAAGGTTCACCATCTTGTATTCCTATGTAAAAAGTTTCAAAAAAAAAAAGAATAGATGGCCACTGAGACTCTTACTCCTGGAGACAATTCATATAAAGCAAAAATATAAAATTTCCTTTTCACAGTTATTGTCATTAATGAAGAACAGCCTTTCACTAAATGACAAAAAGCTATTTTGGATAATAGTTCACCTAAAATTTAACATATTAAAGGAATAAGATGTGCATGTAGGTTAGAAGCATTTCAACAAGTCAAATTATTTTTAGGAAAAAATATTCACCTTGGAACTATCTCTTTAGTCCCATTGTGAAAAACAAAAAGGATTAACTTCAAGTGCTCAAAACTATAAAATTAATTGGAACCAATTATCAGAATTTAAATGTGTAAAAAATCAGAAGCTTTTTAAAAATAATTGAAATCCATAGAGATCACTTAACTTACCTATGGTTTATAAATTTGCTGAGAACTGGATGTCAATAATCACAGGTAGCCCATATACAGCTTTGATCGTACAACCTTCTGAAGGCTAAAATCCTATTTAAACCTCAAGATTTCTGAATTTTTGATATTCCTTTATTTTAAACAACAATTGGCTCTTTTATGTTTGAGGTTGTACTTAACTAATAAGTACAGTCTCCATTTTATAGACACAGAAACTGAAGCAAGTTAAGAGGGTAAGTAATGTTCCCAAAGACCTAAGCCCAGACAGCCTGGCTCCAGGGCCCACACTTTTATCAACTATGCTATCTTTTTTTTTTTTAAGATTTATTTATTTATGCATATAAGAGCAGGGGTACAGGCCAGAGGTGTGGGTGATGAGAGGAATCACCAGAGACAGAGAGAGGAGCAGAACAGGCAGACTGACTGAAACACACTGCTGAGGGGAGCAGTGGGCGAGGCAGGAGAGGTCTGCTGCACCATGTGGGCCCCCTCCCTGGCCGGCAGCAGGGATTGAACTCGTGCTGTAGTGGTTGCGATTTGCTTCATAGGGCATTGCTTAACCCACTGCGCCACCAGGGAGGCCCTCAACTATGCTATCTTAACTTTTAGGCGGAAGTCCCTAGATACCTCATACTATTTCTTTTCCCTAAGTTTATGGCCAGAAGTAAATGGAAAAGTAAATGATGTTTTCTTCAAGCAAATACACAAAGATGTGTGCATGAAACTCCTCAGATAAAAAGACTGAAATACAAATACAAAAGAAATATTTTAAATAAACTTGAGATAAAATATAATCATAACTTTGATTTTGGTGTTTGGAACAACCAACAAAACACCTTGATTGTTTCAAAGAATCATTTTAAAAATGGCAGTAGCTGCTTCATGATTATAATCACTACATTTTTCTTTTCTCTTTTTGTTGTTGTTGCTGACATAAGTTATAAATTATTCTGCCACTTTAGGGTCATAGGTCCTGATAAAGCAAGCTCTTTAGACTGAACTTTTCCATCTGAAGATGCTTTGGCAGAACTCCAAAAACTATATTCACTGGAAAACTCACCTAGGGACTCACTGCCCCTAAAAGTATGCCAACAAACATCCTCATTACTCGCAAGCCTCTATAAAACTATCTCTCAAGTGTTCACCCTACAAAATAGATACAGTTAAGTGGTTTTCTACATTCAGTCAAAGTAGTAACCATTTTTACTCACTGTTAATCTAAAATGAGAAAATGGAGACTGTAAAAGAAATACCAGAAAGGAATTTTCCATCTAATATGATAACGAGACCCACAAAATACATTTCAGAACAAAATGCAGAAATCCTCACAACCCATCCTCACAAACAGATAGTGCTTACCCTTACTACACTGCATTGATCACGAGCCCACTGAACTGAATTCCTATCACCACCTGTTTACCACTTCTGACAGTATAAAAACTCTGTTCCAACAAATTCCCAAGAGGAAGTTTTCAAATATCCTTGATTTAAACCAAAAAGGACTACTTTTTGTCATTTGATAATTTTTAAATAGAAATAAGATGCCTAAGTCAAAAAGTAAAAAAATTAATTTTATTCAAACTACATTAATATTATGACTGAAATTAGACATTTCTCCCAATAACCTTACATGTAATCTAAAATTAACTCTTTCATAATAAGTATTTAGTTCAGTATAGAACAAAAGAAAATAAAAGAAGCCTTACCAGGTGGGCTTGCACCACCCTTTGCAGGAGACAGACTGACTTCTACTGCAGCAACACAAGCCCAGGATGTGAAAGACAGCGAGTAAGAGGGAGGGAACAGGATGAGTCAGGGAGAATCACTGTGTGCCAGAGTCTGTGTCCTAACTGTGCTGCAGTACAAACAGAAGTCAGAATCAAACTCAGGAGAAATTTCAATCAGACTTAAGATGAGGGAAAAAAGCAAAAAGGCACATCTGAAAACTTGATGTTTGTGAAAACATAACATTCTCACAAAACACTTTTATATCACTATTTTTTCTGAGAAGTAGTTCAGAGCATTAGATGAATTTCCCTCAAAACACAGGGTTAATGTTTAATAAAGTTGGGGGGTTATAAACAAATCTTGTCATTTCCAATCGTATTCTCAACTCACCACTTTCTGGCAAGATGAAAAAATAAGAGGCAAAAAATATATATATATATATTAAGAACCCTATCTTATAATTCTAATGCCAATATAATTGAAAGTAATACTCCAGTTCTAGCTCTAAAATTATAAAAATAATATGTTTCTAACTAATCTGTGTTTCCACTTGCTCCTCAGATAATCATTCTCTCCTTTTGTCTTCCTGCTATCCTTTGAACATACCTACCTCAAAGCACATAACATGCTACATGTGGTTATTTATATTTCTGTTTCCTCCATTAGATCTGCGATTCAAAAGAAGCCCCAAAATCGCTTATCAGAGCAGAAGCCATCCAGGGAATCAGAGCTGAGGTTAAGAAACCTGAACTGTAATGAATAGATTACTGGAGGCTCTGTTTCAACAATAAGAGTTAAAAATTTCAGAGGATGCCATCATCAGAAGGGTCCCACGATATTGTGAGATTTATCAACCAGGTGCTCAGAGTAAATATGAGAAAAATCTCCTCATGCTTCCGGCAGGGAGAGAGAAAAGGAGCCATTTTGAAATATTTTGTTCTTAATAGGATCTGCCCTCAAGAGATACTAGTTACCCAGAGCCTAGTTAGCTCTGGTTAGGTCAGCCTAACCAATCTGGGGTTTGAGAAATCCAACTCCAGGCCACTCCAGCCATCCTTTCCCCTATCTGAGGAGGTACCAAAAATGAAAAACATTTGTAAAATTCACAGTGCAGAGGCACCGGCTCAGTAAAGACTGACCCAATCACAGGACTTTGAAACACTTCCCATCCTCCCATACTTCACCACTACACCATTACTAAAGGCCTATTTTCAGCAGTTCTTTCACCCAGTACATCATGTCTGAGGATGAAGAATTACAGGGCATACAAAAAGGCAAACAACAACAAAAACACCCCACAATTTGAAGAGAAGGTGCAAGCATTATAACCAGATATGGCAGAGATGTTGGAATTATTATATCCAAGAATTTAAAACAATGATGATTAACAAGCTTAAGAGTTCTAATGTACAAAGTAGACAGTATGCAAGAACAGATGGGTAATGTAAGCAGAGACTGAAATCCTAAGAAAGAACCAAAAAGAAATGCTAGGGATCAGAAACACTAACAGAAATAAAGAGTGCCTTTGCGGCAGACCTCTCCTGCTGTGCCCGCTGCTCCCCTCAGCAGTGTGTTTCGGTTGATCTGCCTGTTCTGCTCCCCGCTCTCTGTGGTGAATCCTCTCACCACCTCCCAACACACACACCTCTGGCCTGTACCCCAGTGCTTGTATGCATAAACAAATAAATCTTAAAAAAAAAAAAGAGTGCTTTTGATGAACTTATTAGTAGCTAGGCAGGACTGAGAACAAGAATCTCTGAGTTTGAGAATATCTGAACAGAAACATCCAAAATGAAAGCGCAAAAACAGAGGAAACAAAAACAAAACCAGAACAGACTATCCAAGGACTGGGACAACTACAAAGGGTGTAACATACCTGTGGCTGGAATGAGAAGAGAGAAAGGCACAGAATACTTGAGAAACAATGACTGAGGATTTTGATGACTGAGTCATAAAATGTATTGCCAATGTATTCTTCTATAGATTTTATTGTTGCAGTATACTTAAGTCTTCAGTCTATTTAGGATGTATTTTTGTGCATGGAGTGAGAGAGTGATCCAGCTTCATTCTTTTCCATGTGGCCTTCCAGTCTTCCTAGCACCATTTGTTAAAGAAATTCTCCTTTCCCCACTGTATTGTTCTGTCCTTTATCATGAATTAAGTATTCTTATAAATGTGGGTTTATTTCTGGGCTTGAAATGTTGTTCCATTGGTTAATGTGCCTATTTTTCTGCCAACAGCATATTGTTTTAATTAATATTCTTTAAGTATAAAGTCAGGTAATGGGATGTCATGGTTTCTCTCCTATTTTCTCAGGATTGTTTTTTTATTCAAAGCCTTATATTCCATATCAATTTTTGTATTTTCTGTATAATTTCTTTGTAGAATATCATTTATATTTTTCATGGGGATTAAATTCATTACTTTTGGGACAGTGTTCACTTGGACTATATTAATTCTTCCCAATTTCTTTCCATCTCCCTATGTCAGGACCTAAATCCTTTGATGACATCTTGAAGTTTTCTTTGTATAATGAAACAGTGGTTAGGTTAATTCCAAAATATCTTCTTCTTTTTGAAACAATTGTGAATAGAATTATTTTCTTCATTTCATTTTCTTCTCATTCATAGTATATAAAATTGCAATAGGTTTTTTGGATGTTAATTTTGTAAGCTGCCACTCTGCTGAATTCATTTATTGTTTCTAAAAACCTTTTGGTGTAGTACTTAGAGCTTTCTATATATAATTATATTGTATGCAAACAATGGTAGTTTCACTTTTTCTTTTCTAATCTGGATTCCTTTTATTTCCGGTTGTCAGATTGCTCCTGTTAAAACCTCTAAGACTATATGAAGCAGAAATGATGACAGTGGGCATCTTTGTCTTGTTCTTGATCTTAAACACTTTCAGTTTTCACCATAAAGTATGATATTGACTATAGGTTTGTGATATATGGCCTTTATGATGTTGAGGTAAGTCCCCTCTATTTTCATATTAAGAGTTTTTAATTATAAATGGGTACTGAATCTTGTCAAGTACTTGTTTACATGTATTGACTTATGTTTGCTCCAAAAATGAATGTCTATTTTTAAAGTCAAACTGGTCATATTACTTCTAAGCCATACTGAGTATCAGTACCAGTACTGAAAATCATCTCAAATGTATTTTAAGACAAAAACAATCATAAAACATAGGTCACAGAAAAAGTAAAACTATGTGCAGAGCTCCAAAAGGCGTTTATCATTGCTATTTCTCTTTATAATTCAGAGAATATTATTTCTCTCTTTGTAAATCTATGTACCCAAAGCTTGCCTGTTCCTAAAGAACTACATGCTACCTGTCATTGATCCAACAGAATATGGCTGCCATCACCTCTTCCTTTTCTGTAGATTTTTAAAGTTCATTCCTCTTTGGCAGCTAGGCAGTTTGCTTCACCTTGTTAAGTGATTAAAGATGACACATTACCTGTTGAAATTATACAGCTGACTTTATATAACAAACACCAGACAGGTAACATCATGTAGCTAAATGATTCTCTTCAGGAAGGGAGGGCACCTTACATAACAAACATGGAACTTATGAGTCAAATAATTCTCCTCAGGAAGGTTGGTGATGGTTTTAAGCGCTGTGAATGTACAATACAAAGTACTTTAAAGGTGATTCATGTTGACACCATATCAATGTATTCTCACCATTCAGTCAAAAAACCACTTTCTACATTTTAAACACACACACAGAACTTACCCCTGCCAATGTGAAATACAGATTAGGCATACAAACTTAGAGGGAAAAGTACACTTTAAATATAAGTGTGGGCTGGGTTTAGGGGTTAAGTCTCAGGACTGTCACCACTATGGCCTGAGTATGATCCCAGCCAGGGAGCTAAAGTACATGGTGCAGCAGACCTGTCCTGTCTCACCTGCTGCTCCCCTCAACAGTGTATTTCAGTCAATCCCCCTGTTCTGCTCCCCACTGTATCTCTGATGAATCCTCTCACACATACCCCACACCTCTAGCCTAAATCCCAGTTCTTCTGTGTAAAAATAAATAAAATCTTCTTAAAAAATAATTATAAGCAAACTAGTCATCCATATTATTGCTCTTATTTTTTGCAAATACATTTTAAATTAATAAAAAACTTTCTCTGTAACAAATTATAATCATCAACAAACTTCAAAGCACTCCCATCACAATAAAACTAAAAATCAAGGAGGAAATATATATCATCCCTTGGATCTTTCCCCTTTGTTGTAAAGTAACATATAGGCTCAGTGGAAACAAACCTGTGGTATCCCCCAGCTCTCACACAAATCATACACTACACTCACCAAAATATTTTAAAATGTACTAAAATAGAAATAAAAAAAGCAATAATAAATTCTCATAGTTCTTATTTTTAAGAACAGCTTAAAATATTATTTTCCTGAGACAAATACTCAGCATTTCATTCAATCAGTATTTACCAAGTATCTAAACTTCATATGTTCCATACTACTAGCATCCACATTAAATTCCACTTTTTTTTTTCTTTAAACTCAAACTCCTAGCTGCACAGTGGTTAAAAAGCAATAATGTATGCTATATTTTATAAAAAACTAACTATAAAATCACTAAAAGTTGGATAAATTACAACAAACACAGTTTAAGAAACATTTCTGGGCTGAAAGAGAAACTCCCAGAAGAAAAATAAGAGTGAAAGCAGAAGAGAAAGAAGAAAACAATGAACTATGAGATAAAACCAGAGAAATAAATCTTTGCTTAATTGTAATTCAAACGTCACTGAGACTGCCTTTGACTACCACATTACAAACTTCAGTTGTATCCTATATGTCTTCCCTGCTCTCTTTCTCTTCATAGAATATACCAATACCTGACATACTACAGACCTTAATTATGTTTATCTTCCTCAATTAAAATGTAAGCTCCATTGGGCTCTAGGATATTTTCTGTTTATAACTGTCTACTCATTATCTAAAACAGAGTATGGTATGTTGTAGTACTCAATAAACTATACAAGAAAAGCTGAGGTAAATAAAATGATGAAATATGATACAGAGGAAAATAAGAGGATGAATAAACTGCTACTGTAAAGCTTTAGACAAAGACTTTAAGACAAGAAAATAAAACCATTTTTAGGGACAAAGACCATGACCAGACTTTCAAGTAGCCAAGAGTATTCAATAACTATAGGTAGGACCTAACAAAATAACCTGAAAATATACAACCTCCAAATTGACAGAACTAAGGGGGAAACTGAAGATCTACCATCATAATAGTGATTTGAATGTACCAAACATCAGCCAACACACCAACCTAGAGCATACATTCTTAATGGAGACAATTAAGGGGTGAAAATTGGTTTTGTAGGTATATGAAATCTTAGCTATTACAATGACTGGTGCCCTCCAAAGAGCCATAGCATATAAGCAGACATGTATTTGTGGTTTAAAATTTCCCACAAATTTTAGGGGGGGATAGAGAGGAGAAGAGGGAGATGAATAGGGAAAAAAATCCAAAAAGAGTTGTTATGGGAGAGCTAATGAAAAAAAGACTGGGAAACAAAGACCAAGGTGAATCTCAAAAACATATGATTGAGTGGAAAAAGTAAGTTAGAGAAGAACACATATAGTATAATACTATTTAACTAAAATTCAAAACATACAAAAATAATATATTATCTAAGGATATGTGTGTATAAAAACTATAATAAAAAAACAAAATTCAGGGGGCCTCCCTGGTGGCGCAGTGGGTTAAGCAACGCACTATGAAGCAAATCTCAGCCACTGCAGCAGGAGTTCGATCCCTGCTGCCAGCCAGGGAGGGGACCCACATGGTGCAGAAGACCTCTCCTGCCTCACCCGCTGGTCCCCTCAGCAGTGTACTTCAGTTGATCTGCCTGTTCTGCTCCCTGCTCTCTGTGGTGAATCCTCTCACCACCACCCCCACACCTCTGGCCTGTACCCCAGTGCTTGTATGCATAAATAAATAAATCTTTGGGAAAAAAAAATTCAGAATAGAAGTTATCCTTGTGAAAGAGACAGGACCATACTGAAATCTAGGAGCAGATAAAGAGATATACAAATGTTGGCTATGTTCTTGGATGGGGATACAGTTATATATTTTATTATTCCTGACCCCTCATTTAAATATTAGTATGAAATTTTCATAGGAATGACTTTAATTTACTATTACTTTCACATGTCAATTAACTATAACTTTAATAATTTAACTTAAAACGGTATGGATATTTTTTCCATTAGCCGTCATTCAGTATTGATATCAAACCTATACTTTTAAAAACACAACCATGAGGGCCTTAATTTTTTATTTATTTACCTTTAATACTTTTTCTAAATTGTAGTATTTTTTTATTGACTGTAAGTGACTTAGATGTATAGTTCGCACCTCTTCAGATGTCTGTTACCACTCCATACCCATCGCCAAAGCACCCACAACGCTCCACCATAGATCACTGGGCCCCATCCCTGCCTTGCTTCCCACCCTCAACCTCCCTTCCTTTAGTAGCCTCAATTCCATAGTCAAATTTTTCTTAAAATTTTTTAAAAAATATATTTTTTAAAAAAGTCACAACTCATACCCAGCCACCTTGCTGAATGATGTAATCTGCTGCACAGTCCTCCAGATACGTCACACCAAACTGTAGCAATGAACTCAAAGGTTCTTGACCACGTCTGGTCAACTCCAAAAGCATTTGTCGTAGCAAAACCAGAGGCACCAAAATCTTCAATGCAAAGATGAGAGAGTAAAAAACAAACTGAAATTCTTATAATTCATTTTCTGTTCAACTATTAGAAAATTATACTTAGAGGCATCAGTATAGATTCCATTTTTTTATTATAAGAAATAAAACATTGACCCCCTACTAGAATTTTTGTTAATGTTGCACTGGGTGGTAGAAATAAATATTATATGAAAAAGAAGTGGGTTCATATATGTGTGTGTGTATGTGAGAGACAGAGAAACAATGTCTATATAAGGAAGTTCACTGAAGCATTATTTATAATAGCAAAAAAATGGAAACAATTCAGCAAGATCTGGTTAAATAAATTCTGATACCACAATTTTAAAAGAACCAGATTGTTCAATACCCAAAATTCAAGATTTACTTTCAGTGAAAAGAGCAAGATAATGTAGTGTTGTACAATACTGTTATCAAAATATAGATAAAAAGCATGACATATACACGTCTGTATATTCCTATAGTATACCTGGATAAACATACAATGAAACTGATAACAGTGGTTGCCTGATAAGAGGAAAACTAAGTAGCTGGCAACAAGGATGAGAAAATACTTTCAATGTTATATCTTTCTGTACATTTTGTGTTTTGTACCATGTGTTTTTATTAACTATTTGAAAATAGGACTTTTGAAATCTTAGAAAAGTTATTAAATTTATGACATTAACTAGAGTCATTTGCCTTCTAAAAAAATAATAGCATATTGAAAAAACTAAGTATAACCATCAGGATGTAATCTCTTAGTATAAAACATCAAAGGTCTCCATACAACTGGAAAAGGAATGCTAACGGAAATGAAACCAAGTCTGACTCCTTGTTACTATTGCTAAGGTAACAACTGAGATATTACAAAATATTTCTTCAGAGGACAAACAGAAAAGACAATGGCTTTATGTTCATAATAACATTCTTTGGTTTTTAAGCAGCCCCGCAGGAATCTATACCAGAGTCTGAAAGAATGCAATAAATATGTATCCTCATTTTTTATAGTCTAGAAAGAACTCTAGTCCAAAAGATATTAAAAACTCCTTCTGAACACTAATGAAGGGGTTGGAGGCTTTAAAGAATATAAAATGAGTCTTTTTTCACAGCTAGGAAATCTGTCATACTATTAAAAACAACTCCCTCCCCCAAAAACAAACAAACAAACAAAAAACACTTCACCTAGCCCCAGGATTTTGTTTTAGCAGGAATAGTTAAAGTGAAAGTCTGTGAATCTACTAATCTGCTATGCAGCATTTTAAGGTTACTTATATTTAGGCTCTTTACAGCCTCTTGAGGAACTGATTTGCAAATATTTTGTATTTGCTATATAAAATAATAGTTTCACTTGTTCCAAAATTATCTCTTTCATGTGTCAAAAAGTAGGTGCTCAAGTTTTACTAGAGATAAATCTGTAATCCTCTCTCACTGCTGCCTTTTAGTTGTTTTTTTTTTTATCATATTCCCTCTCAATCACTATATTTTTAGGCTGAAATCTATTATTCATCTTTTTTTTTTAAAGATTTATTTATTTATGCATACAAGCACTGGGGTACAGGCCAGAGGTGTAGGGGGGTGAGAGGATTCACCACAGAGAGCGGGG
>JAGFMF010011958.1:3080179-3106121 GCA_019455555.1 Galemys pyrenaicus
CTGGCCGGCAGCAGGGATCGAACTCGTGCTGCAGTGGCTGCGATTTGCTTCGTAGTGCGTTGCTTAACCCACTGCGCCACCAGGGGAGGCCCTATTATTCATCTTTTAGTCTGTTCTTCACATGGCAATTTCTTCCTGACTTTGATCATTTAAGTTATTCTTTCCTTCTCCAGTAACCCCAGAGCAGAAATTAAATTTTATACAGGACTAACATTTTTCATTTGATTGATAATACTCTTGTTGGTAGTACATGTTATGTTAGATAATTCATTCCCCCACACACACATTCCTCACACATTAAATGACTACTACCAGCTTAACTGCTTCACTTGTTTGACATATCATCTTTACGGAACTGTATAATTATTTCTAGGTCCACTGTCTCTTAAGTATAGTTTAGGTTGCCTTTAAATAGCATACTCTCCCTCTAATTTTTATAATCACCCTGGAAAGCTTTATGAGTTATCTCTACAACTGATCTCTAATACCTTGGAAAATCTTTTTGTACTTCACCTTCCATTTTACTTTTTTTTTAATTGCTAAATCAAAACTAGGTTCCTAAGTATCCACTCTGTAGAAGGTTCCACTGTTCATATCTCTAGAACTGAAAAGTAACCAAATAATCTTAATCTTTGAATTCTTTTCTGTAAATCATTCTGTACTGGGTAAGAGTAATCCCCACAATGCACAAAAATTACTTTTTTAAGTAAGTTCTGCAGTGAAAGGTTCAAAAAAGGACTGCCTCCACAGCTATCTCATACGTACCATGTGGCATCTTCCTTCAGTAGGTCAGACTTAAGTTAACCAAATTATCCTTTTATTAAAGACTATATGAACTTGCCTGGTATAGAAATGCAGTACACCAATTTATAGCTCCCTGGGTCCCTTTCAGTAGAATGGATATTTAGTAATAATGAATTATGTATTTTAGCACTCTATATACTATTTAACCCATCTGAACCTTCTGTACCTTCTAGAAAAGTCATATCCCACAAAATTTATCTGCATTTAATTCATTGACTAGATTTGGCCTATCAACTTCAAAATAAAATTTCAGAGACAACAGGACATTTTATATCACCTACAATGATGCAACAAAAAATAGAGACCATTAGTAATCTAAACCTGAATCTGATTAGATTTCTAGATCTACCTACCAAGGAAAAGGAAATATAGATATTGCCACACATGCTAAAAGACATCTCAGTGATGCAGTCAGTAAAATCCAGGAGGTAAGACAGTTTACTGGATAAATAACTCACGAATACTAGAGAATTATATATTTCAATTTAAAAAAAAGAGGCTCGAGATAGCAACCAAATGCAATCTCAACCAATCAAATGAGTCTTACTTCAAAAATTCACCTTATAAAAATGTATTTATGAGATAACTGA
This sequence comes from Galemys pyrenaicus, assembly GCA_019455555.1. Taxonomy (NCBI): domain Eukaryota; kingdom Metazoa; phylum Chordata; class Mammalia; order Eulipotyphla; family Talpidae; genus Galemys; species Galemys pyrenaicus. The sequence continues at coordinate 3,081,574 of JAGFMF010011958.1, forward strand.
GGAAATCTGAATACTGAATGATGTGATAATATTAGAACTACTGTTAATATTTTGAGATGTAATACTGGTATTATAAGTTGGTTTAAAAAAAGGAATTAATTCCCCTTTGAAATACATACTAACCCTCTTATGATTGAAACGATATGATGTCTACAGTTTACTCTTAATAATCTAGTAGGAAAGGTGTGTGGGGGTCTAGTTGAAACAAGATCAGCTATACACCAGTAACTGTTGAATCTGAAAGATGTATATACAAGGAGTTTATTAAACTATTCTCTTTGTTTTGGGTATGCTAGTAAGTTTAATAACAAATATTTCAAAAGATTAGTGATATGGCACTAAAATTTAGTGAGGCAAAAATTTCATTTATCTTTGCTATCATTTTCTAACGTGAGTTTAGCATACTCTGAACATTGTGTAGTCCTCTACTAACTTTCTAGCTAGTTTTTTCTGTGTGATAGTCACTTTCTTCTTATTTTCCTGTGAGCAGTTAAGTACACAGGAAAAAATTAAATGAAGAAAAATCACTTGTAATCCTGTTATAACTACTACATATTATATAATGTTTGACACACATTTCAATTATTTCTAGATATACCACATAGTCTATATTTATAAATGTGCATTCCTTTAAAAGATCATACTAGGGCCTCCTGGTGACACATCAGGTTAAGCAGCGCACTGTGAAGCATCCACAGCCACTGCAGCACGAGTTCAAACCCCTGCCAGTGAGTGACCCTCGTGGTACAGCAGACCTCTCCTGCCTCACCCGCTGCTCCCCTCAGCAGTGTGTTTCGGTCGATCTGCCTATGCTACTCCCCACTCTGCCTCTGGTGAATCATCTCACCCCCACACCTCTGGCTTGTACCCCAGTTATTGTATATATAAATCTTTAAAAAAATAAAATAAATAAAAGATCATACTACTAATACAACTTTCTGACCAGCTTTTCCCTCCACTTTTTTTGATATATTTACATTTCACAATGCTTTTAAAATCCTTTTATAGGGGCAGTAAAAAATAAATATTTAAATAAAATAAATAAATCTCTTTACAGATGAGATGACTGCTATCCAGTTCACCCCTAACCTGGCAGGCTTGGTAAACATTTTTTTCTCTTCTCACTGATGAATATTTCACTTGACCTTCATTTACCAGCCAATTAGCTATATTCATATAACGACCTTCATCAGAATTTTGCAAACCTTCACATGAAATATAAGACATGAGCTAGCTGCTTCATATTAATCGATTTTGACTGGCTATGAGGGGTACGAAGTGGGTAAGAAGTGAGGGCAGTGAGAGCATGTAATAGTCTACTTGGCACATCTCATTTATATGAGGTACTCAAGCCACAGCCTTGAAGATCAACAGTTGGTCCAGATGAGGGACTAAAATGAAGGAGGGAATAGAACAAAAAGAAGAGTGAAGAGAGAGAGTGAACACTGAAGTCTACTCAGTATTTTGTAGGATAACCCTGTATTCAGAGGGGAGGCTGTATACAAGCGTTGATAATAACAATCACTAGAAAGTAAGGCAAACATAAAATAGGAGAATGCTAGTAATATTATGTATCTAAATATTTGTTGTTGGCTATACTAAGAAATATGACCAAGTCTATTTTATTTATAAAATTTTTCAAATACCCATATGATTTTTCTTTATTCCAAGAAAGCAAAAAAACAGTAAGATATTTTAACAAATTTTTTATAGACAAATAACATAGTTAAAATTCTATAATAGTGACATGGGAACAAGGTCCCATGTGTTAAAGCTAACATAAAAGCAGCTATTTACTAAGTATTAACTATGGTGCCAAACATATATATTATTTATATAGATAACATATATGATGTCATTTAATTCTAGTAAAACTTACAAGGTTATTATTATCATCGCCACTTCACATAGTGAAAAACTAAGATGTAAAGAGTTTAATTAAACTGTCAAAAGATACACACCTAGTCCCTGGCAAAGCTGGAATTTGAAATGTCTGATTACAAAGCTTATAATGCTTATTATGCTATAAATGCCTCCAAAGTCTGCATTAAGGAGAGCAAAATGACATATATCAATTGAATGCATAAGATGACATGGTCTAACATACTAAAAGCAATTATGAACAGATGTGGTTATTTGAAAAATTCTACTCAACTTCTTCTTCCCTAGCATTCCATTACTAGTGGCCATATTTCTTCCTCATAATTGAGTTGAGTTATCCTATACTGCATCCCCTTAGACTCTGTCTTTTCAAGGTGGTAAGTAGATAATCAGATAATTGATAAGGGCATGGCACAATGGAAAAGCACTGAAGCTAGAATCATGATATCTTAACTTTAATGTTGTTCCAATATTGACTAGTCAAGATGTCCTAGGAAAATCACTTTTTTCCCTCTAATTATTCACTGAATGTAACTATATAAATAACAAATGTCAATAAAATCTATTCTACCTTCTGCAAATAGTTGTGATGATCAAATGAGATGTGTCATGAGACACTTCCTAAGCTCTATAATACAAATGCTAGTATTCATTAAAAAGAATCAGAAGCTGTCTCCTAAGTGAAGCCTCAAGACATACATATTAACAAAAATCATCTGGAGATAAAAGTCATGTCTAACACAGAAAAATGAAGAAATGATGGGGAATTCAGGACAGGAAAGAAGGTTTATATCTGGGACACACATTTTTTGCCCAAAAAGAACCTTGTAGTACTAACCAAAAAATTAATTTTAAAAATGTACTTAATACAATTTGACTTATGCATTAATAATAAGCTCTAGTAGTTTCCTCTTATATTATGCTAGGAATTCATATTGCCTTTATAGTTAGCATACTAAAATCTTGTAAAATAAAAGGTAGGTTGGTTAATACCTTATTCCAGCCGCTGGCATGAACTGTGGTCTCCAGAGTACATTCCCGATATGCCTGATATGTCACTGGCCTGCAGAGATTTTTTTAAAAGTCTATGTCACAAAGAAGGAAAATTCTAAATTTCCAAAAGAATAAATAAATATATAGACACCACTCTGCTGTTGAACTTTTTTTTTGCTAAAGTAACAAAGATTATTCAACATATTGTTTTGATGAGATGGGACATTTAACATCTGGTATACATTTTTCTTCAAGCATTCTCTAAGACGATGAGATTCATCTACCAAGCTGGGAAAGCAGTTAATAACATAGCAAAATAATGATAATAATTTCTTTAATTGCTTGAAACTTATCCAAGATTTCTCTGTTGCAAATAAACATATACTTGTGTTATTAATACTCAGAAAAAACAAAAATTATCTCATTAATAAAAAAAAATTAAAAGTACAATTTAAACTTTTCAAAAAGTCTAAAATATTTAAAGACATGTCATTGGAAGACTCTTCAAATTGAGACGCTATAAGGAGTTGGAATAAACAAGGCCAATAAATGGAGCTATTTTTAACTTAGAATCTTATGACATAAAATCCTGGAGGGGTGAGAGGTAAGCCTTTCTGATTATTTCCATGTAAGTTTTAGTCTTGATATGGAAACAAAAACAAATCATTGAGTGATGACAACACTCACTGATTTATTGAGGGACTCGAAGTACTTAAAATTCTATGCTTTGGTTTCACATAAATTAACAATATCAATAACAAAACAATACTTGGTACCAACTAACATATGAAGGCTTCAATAGCTTAAATAATAGGTATAGTAAAATTTAACCCCCACACTTTTTGGGAAAAGTGTAAACATATTTGTAAAAAAGAGGGACAATGAGTCTTGCTTTTATGGGATTTTAAAATTCATCCCAAAGGCATTTTCTGTTCTGATCACTCTGATCTGTAATCTCTTCTGTGAATATTTAAGATTAATTTAAATATTTAATATTTGAGCTTGGCAGCCTACTGTTAGGCTTTATATTTTTATATTTAGATTTTATATTAGATATCATTTTGTATATTAGGAAACTGAAGCTCAGAAGAGCTATCAGTCTGTCCCAATAGCTGGCAAGCAACAATGGAGGAATTAACACTCAGATATGATTCCAAAGTCCACATTGTCATATTTGAATTTAGGCTTTGGATACATACCAGGATAATGTATAGATGCCACCTGTGGCTAATGAGCAATTAAAATTTAGTGACTAGTGATGAGCTGAAAGTGTAAATGAACATACTGGATTTCAGAAACAAAATGCTTAGCAATAAAAAAAGAAGTAAAATATCTCATTAATATTTTTATATTGAGTACATGTTAAAACTGTATTTTGAACAGACTGGATAAATGCATCATTACATTTCTTATTTTTTTATGAAGCTGTTAGAAAATCTTCATTTACATATATGTGACTAACATTATAACTCTTAGACAGTGCTGGTCTAGATATTTCAGAAAACGATTCTGTTCACAAGTTTTATTCTTGCATACAAAAAAAGTCAATATAAAATCAACACTAGAGTTATACCAAAAGGCAATAACACACAAAGGATTACCTTTTGAATAAGATGTTATGCATTTTCCTGATATAATTTTCCCGTTAAAGTAGTTTGGGATTTTTTTACAATCCTTGGCCTAAATACTAGGAATTATTAGGAAACTGGAAAACTTGAACTTCAGCAAAACTGTAACGTCTACCTACCTATATACTCCCTGAAGTTTTATTTGCACATACCAGTCCCTTCACTTCCTTTCCTGAACTGTTTGATGCAGCTGTGGGTCACAGTAGGCCTTATTTGCTATCAGGCTAAAGTACTTGAGCAGCCTTCAGAATGAAACATGATTTGAAACATTACATGTACACACATATATGCACATAAGAGATCCAGCAGATTAAAACGTTCAAAAGAAATCCAATACATAGAAAAGTAGCTTAATAAACAGCACTACCTAGTGAGCTATTTGAACAGCGTAAGGGAGAAGAATGGGATATGAGGGAAAGGGAATCTTTTGAAACTGCTGATGCTCACCTACACAAAGAGTTGATGATTAATTTCCACTTTAACAAAATTGTTGAGTAGGAAGTATTTTTTGCCTTAATAGATAATGCATCAACCTGTATGATACTTCTACTTTATCAACAATTAGTTATTTTCCAGACATTAGTAACAGAGCTTAACAATTTTCAATTTCGATTTCTAGAAAAAAGGTATTCATAAGATATCTGACTTTGAAATACAACAGAGGTACCAATTGAAAAATAATTGTATCATTATTCAGGATTTGCAAGGGTAAAAAACAAGTATTCATCCAAGACAGCAACTTTTTAAAATATAATTTGCTTTGCAGTGAAAGATATCAATTTTTTTCTATAAATATAAAAAGAACTCCAAAAACAATACTAAAAAAAACACTACATAACACTATCACGCAGAGACCTTATAATATCCCAGTAAGGTCAAAATTAACAGAGAAATTGAAACTTGGAGTGAAATGGTCTGTTCAAAGCTAATGGCTTGCATCAAAATTAGAAACAGAAGTTTTGCCTCATACTTCTCAGTTATTTTACTCCTGGTCCCAACAACGTTCACAAGTTTTTGTTTACTTGTTTATCGTTTTGGCAAAACAGATTTCTTCAGATCATTCACGAAACCTCAAAATGTAAAATATATGGAAGTATGGCTGTCCTGGTTTAAAAAAATGGGGAGGCCAGAACCAGTCCCACCCTACCCCTCACCTTTTCAGGGGCCCCTAAGATCCCACAGAACACATTTTAAATAATTTATAATCTATATAGTTTCTTGCTTTTAGCTTAACAGTCAGGACCATTGCTAGGAGAGAAGGTCTCACTCTCTCAGAACACTTGAATGTCATTGTTGTAAATTGAAATTTCCTATTTATATTTTATCTCCAGACATTCATACTCTTGTCTCCATAGTTATTTGCAAATATTTCTACAGTTATGGTTAAGCAAATACAAATACAATTTTCATTTCACTGTTTGCTATTTTTATACTTGCTCATGTCACCAGAATATCCAAAAATACACTGAATTCTCCTTAAAACCAAATTGTTCCCTTTTAACAAATGGTAAAATATAAACACTGCCTATGGAATACCATTATACAACTGCAATTTGGCATCTTAATTTTATCCCTGTGAATGAAAAGTCCTCATCCTGGTTTGGATTCCTTCTTCTTCTTTTTTTTTTTTAAATTCTTTTCTCTTTATTACTTTAAAGACCCAACTAAGTTGCCAAGACCTGTTGATTAGTATCAACTTCCTAAACATCTTCAGTCTCTCACTACTTCAATGCAATATAATATGCCATAAGCGCAAATCTGATACTCCAACTTAAATAACTCTGGTGGTCTCTCCTCCTTTATCAGATCGTCTCTAAATCCTTTAGGTTTGGTAGGAGGAATAGCCTTTAGATAGCCTTTCAAGGTACATTTCAGCTTCGTGTGGCCACTTTCATTGCAATTGGCATTACTACATGGAACTAGTCTGGATTTTCTGGACAGAGCATGTGGTGTCATACTCCACACATCCTTGTAATTGCTGAACCATTTGCATGGTATGCTTCCTCTCTTCCACCTGGTTATGATCTAGATCAAGGAATAAAACACTCCTTAACACAGAGCTCACATGTCATTTGTGTGATCATCCTTGGCAGTATTCACTTTTTGATAGTCTTTTTCTTTTCAGTTTTATTGAAAAATAATTGACATACATCACTGTATAAATTTAAGGAATACAGTATGATAGCTTGATTTACATACTTTATCCTGTTTTAGATAACTGTCACTCTTCATTAAAACAAATATCTTTAAATTCATACTAAATCTTAATGATTCTCAGCAAAAAAATTAGGGAATGTTAACTTTTATGCTTTTTAATAAATGACTTGGTTCTGTTTTAATATAATTTATACATTTAAAATAATTTATAATCTATATAGTTTCTTGCTTTTAGCTTAACAGTCAGGACCATCATAGGAGATAAATTCTCACTCTAAGAATGTGGAAGTAGATCCATGGGCAGATATGCAACCCAAAAGTTGAGCAACATTTCTGATACTTAAAATACAAATATAATATTAACGCCACATTACAATGTATAAAACCCTAGCCACTATATTTAGAGGAAATGGTGGTCAGGACAGTGAAACAGCTGTAGTTACAAGTCAGTGAAAGCAGTTGTTGAAACCTCACTGCTCAAGAAGTCAATGCAAATGATCAAATTCATGCTGGAACAGTTAAATCATTGCTTTGGATGTGATTTTGATTTGTCAATCAAAAATTGTCACTGGAAACACAAATAGGGAAGCTTTGGGAAAGCAAAAGAAAAAAAAGTGAAGAAAAAAGTATTTTGAGAAAAGAAGTGATAATGTTCTCCTAGAACAAAGCCTTATCCATTAACCAATCCAGTGCTGCATGAGATCCAGAGACTACTTAGAGACGCACGTTCCCACTCAGCAATGTAACTCACTGGCTGAGGAGCTTTTGCAAGGCTTTATGCAGAGGTTCTTTCAGTTCCTGTGACACTTTTTCTCCAAGATGATCCAAGCAGTCTTCTACTGAGTTTTCTGGGTTAGCAGGGCTAAATACCGGAGAAGTGTGGCGGTCAAAGCCTGTGCTGGTGAAGGCTGAAGACAAAGCAAAAGAAAAACCTAATTTAGTAAACAATATTAAAAATTGTGCTATAAAAATTCAAAAAATTGAAAACCACTCTTGGGAACAAGCCAAAAGTTTCAAGCCATGTGAAAGGGTCATATAATCATGGGGCATTAATCTGTCCTGGACACAAACATTGATATGTTCTAAGTTAAAAAATGCTTATCCCACCTTGAGATGAGTCAAATATTATCATTCCTTTGTTAAAGTGAACTTTCAACTTAATATTCCTGCACGTGTATAAAATTGGAAGCTATGGAATTTATGCAAGTATAAAATTTTCACACATAAGAAGAAATCATAGTCTATTCCTTCTTAGTTCAAAAATCAGCCTCTCATCTGTTCCTATTCCATGTCAGATGGACTGAGTCCTTCTCTAAGTGCAGGACAAACAGACAGAATCACTGTTTGCTCTAGGGTACCAAGAGGACACAGGGCACAGGATTCCAGGAAAGCAAGTGGTTTATCCCCACCTCCAAGAGTTGTCAATAACCTCCACAAAACTTTTTTTATGATTTATTTATTTATGCACACAAGAACTGGGGTGCAGGTCAGAGGTACGGGAGGTGAGAGGACCCACCACAGACAGAGTGGGAAACAGAACAGGCAGATTGACTGAAATACACTGCTGAGAGGAGCAGCAGGAGAGGTCTGCTGCACCATATGGGGGTAGGTCCTTGGTCGGGATGGAGCTCATGTTGCAGCAGCTGGTGATAGCTTCATAGCACTGTGTCTTTAACCCCTGCAACAACAGGGAGGTCCCTCCACAAAATATTTATTGTATTAATCTAAAGCTAGCTCTTAGAAGGCTACAAATTTTACTATAAGTATAACTTTTTTATGTAAAGTGTTTGCCTCTAAGAAAGATGCAAATGGCATCTTTTTGTAAAATTTACAAATATTTTGTTGTCTGAATAAGCTTGAGACTAATTACTTTAACGATCTAGTTTGGATAATAAGGGGTTTTTAACATTGAGTATATTTAAGCTTTTTTTTTATTCCCTTTTTCCAATTTTACAACATATAAGTACTATTATCAAAATATGGATGAGATCTAAAATAAAATTGGAAAATAAATCAATTAAATATACTAATGAAGGAAAACAAAAGACAAGCAGTTTTCTGGATTATTTTTAAATTTCTATTCATATTGTCTGTCCCTCTACTAATGGACTGATTTATAACTTTTCTTAGTAAAAACTATTGGGCACTAAACATCTACACAAAAACTTGTACAAGAATATATACAGTAGGGGCCTCCCTGGTGGCACAACGGGTTAAGCACAGCACTATGAAGCAAACCTCAGCCACTGCAGCACAAATTCAATTCCCACTACTGGCCAGGGAGGGGACCCACATGGCACAGCAGACCTCCAGCCCCCCCTGCTGCTCCCCTCAGCAGTGTATTTCAGTCAATCTGCCTGTGCTGCTCCCCACTCTGTCTCTGGTGAATCCTCTCACCCCCTGCACCTCTGGCCTGTACCCAGGGTTTGTATGCATAAATAAATAAATCTTTCAAAAAAAGAAAATATGCACAGTAGCATTATACATAACAGTTAAAAAGCAGAAGCCCCATAATATATAAATAGAAAAAAATATGATACATCCATACAAGGGAGTATATTATTTGTCCATGAATAGAATGAAGTACTGATATCTGCTATCATATGGGTGATCCTTGAAAATACCATGCCAAGTGAAGTCAGTCACAAAAGGCCACATAGTATATGATTACATATGTGTATATCCATAATCAGCAAATGTACAGATTCAGAAGTAGATTAGTGGTTGCCTTGGGTAGGGTGAGGGTGGCAGCTGACGGGAGTAGAAATGAGAAGTAACTGATAACTAGTAAAATGTATTTTGGGGGATCTTAAAAAAGTTCTAAATTTAGATTGTGGTGATTTTATAGTTCTGTGACTATACTAAAAACTATGCACTTCAATGGGCAAATTGAAATATATCTCAATAATGCTGTACAAAAAAATCATTGAACAAGTTGTTTAAAGCAGTGCTATTTTATGAGAGGCAAAATGTTCTCCTCAATAATAAGGGAATATTTGAGTAAATAAATATTCACTCAATGAATGGAATTTTATGAAATTAGCACAATGATAATTATTTTAAAGTTTATGAGGTACAATGTTAAGTGAAAAACAGGTGAATATAAAATTACATGTACACTGATAACATACATAGTGTGAATCTATAGTCCTAAATCATATCCAGGATTATAAACCAATGTTACTGAATTTAAAAAAAGATACAAGAGAATAAATTACATGTATATTAACATTACAACTATCTATAGGATACACGCATGTAAAAATGAGAGCAGATTACTTATTTTTCCCCTTTTAATGTTATTAACTATAAAGTTACCAACTATAAATTAGGGAAAAGTATATGATCATTTACTCTATTACTTAATGCTATATTTAATTGTTGAATATAGTTGGAAAATATTTTACAAATATATATCCCAGGTAAAAGGATATCTTAACCAACAGTAAATAATATCAAACATAATCTTACTAATTAACTAAGAAAATAAGAATAAACAGACCTTCAGAAATTTCTTTGTCCAAGGAGTTCAGCTCTTCTTCTATTTCAGTTTTAACTTTTAATAAAGCTTCCTGATTCAGAGATTGAGAAGTTACTTCTGCTTGAACCCCTGAAACCAACAATCAAATTTATTACTAAGAGAGGCAGAGAGAAGGGGCCTCCCTGGTGGCACAGTGGGTTAAGCACCACACTATGAAGGGTCTGCACCCACTGCAGCACGAGTTCGATCCCTGCTGCTGGCCGGGAAGGTGACCCACATGGCACAGCAGACCTCTCCTGCCTCACCTGCTGCTCCACTCGGCAGTGTATTTCAGTGAATCTGCCTATTCTGTTCCCCATTCTGTCTCTGGTGACTCCTCTCACCTCCTACAACTCTGGCCTGTACCCCAGCTATTGTATGCATAAGTAAATAAATCTTTAAAAAAAGAGAGAGAGGGAGGCAGAGAGAAGCGACTAAAATTTGGTAGTATTTTAACTACTAAGTAAGGAAATAGAATATCAAAGCATTATTAAGTCTAGGGAGATAGTAATTTTTTGCAACTTTTTTTTAATCTTAGAAGCATGTGGGTCTATGAGAGAAAAATATGGTAAAAAGAGAATACATATCTCGAGTTGTTTCGTACAGGGACAGAGGAAAGAGCAGAATCTTTAGAAACACATGAACTAAAGAGATTGGGGAAAGACTGGTATTAATAAGTATGAGAACAACCTTTTTGTATTCTTAAAAACCATTTATGAAAACTGAATATAATAAAGACAGAAGAATTCGTGTCATTGTCATTTTAATGGTGGTGAAAAGTGTCCAACCCCATTATTGCCACCATCTCTCCCTAGTCCCCTCCCCAACTCATTTAAATTATACAAATCCCTAATTGCATCTCACTTCTGGGCACATTTTCTTCCTTCACCTTTCACCAAACCAGCTGTGCCCATATCCCATCTGCCTCCCTTCTCCCCTCCTTCCTCCCCCCATTCTCTCTGGTAACCATTATATTATTTTTATTGAGTTCAAAATTTATTCCTACTCTTCCTTGTATATGAATATCTTTGGGTATTTCCACAGATGAATGAAACCATCTGTTATCTTTCACTCTTTTGACTTATTTCATTCAATATAATCACCTAAAGATCCATCCATTTGGGCCTCCCTGGTGGCCTAGTGGGTTAAGCAACGCACTATGAAGAAAACCACAGCCACTGCGGCACGAGTTCGATCCCTGCCACCAGCCAGGGAGGGGACCCACATGGTGTAGCAGACCTCTCCTGCCTCGCTCGCTGCTCCCCTCAGCAGTGTGTTTCAGTCAGTCTGCCTGTTCTGCTTCCCACTCTGTCTTTGGTGAATCCTCTCACCGCCCTGGACTCTGGCCTATACCCCAGCTCTTATATGCATAGATAATAAATCTTTTTTAAAAAAATCCATCCATTTTATCCCAAATGCCACCATTTCATCTTTCTTCATAGCTGTGTAGTAATCCATTGAGTATATATTCCACAATTTCTCTATCCATTCATCTGTTGAAGGGCACATTTTAGAATGAAATAGTTCTAGTATTTTATTCATGTTTTGTAAGTTTATTTTTCCATATCTGAACAGTTAATATTTGTTTACATCCACAAAGCATAAAACTGAAGCTAGAGGTTCACTACTTTGGGCATAAAGACTTGTCTTAGTCATATCAGATTTATGAGAGTTATGCTCATCATCAGTCTCAATCTTTACTACTGACACTGCCATTTTTCCACTAATTTAAGAAAAAAAGGAACAACAGTAAGTAAGATAACTGTGCAGGCACTAATATATGAAAGGAAGATACTGCTGAAGCCTGAAGGAAATCACCTTCGTGGTTTTACTTGAGAGTTCAAATTCAAAAAACAAGTCAGTTTAGTGGTATAGATGCATAATAGTCGATACTCGGCTCCAGGAGTACTTTGTGTATGACTTGACTTCATTAAATCCTCCTAACCATCCTTTGAGATAGATACTTATTCCTACTTTATAGATAAAAATTGAGGCACAGGAAAATGATTTCACTGAGGACACCTAGAGAGTAAGTGGCAAAGCTCAGAAACAAATCCAAGCATTCTAGTTTCAAGGTATGAGTTCTCCACTACACTACACAGCTTCTTCTGCTCGAAAGTGCTAGCTGTCTAAAATCAAACACCCAGAAGTCAAGGACTGCTCTAAAACAACAATCTTAGTCACAGGCAGTCTTAGGACACTTGTTGGATTGTTGTCCTTTAGAGAATTTGAATAAAATAACAGCCCCTCATCCCAGAAGGCTCACCAAGAAGGCAATCACAGATTCTCTCAAGAACGTTCATGAGCTTTTGGTTTTAAAACTTCATTATCACCTAATTCTCCTTTACCTTCTTGGCCTTCCACATAAAATCACACTCATTGCATAATAAAGTCCTCTCACTCAGTTCATATACTATGCTTTTGTTATTGGGTGATCTGATAATATGCAGTGGTTAATAATCAGCCCCAAAGAGTCACAGGGAAATAAATCAAGAGTTATTTTGATGGGGGAAAGGGGGAGCCTGAGGCAGGAAGGGAAACAAAGGGAGAAAGATTTACATCTAGAGAATAAACCATTAAAAAATAAAGTTCTGGGCCTCCCTAGTGGCCTAGGGGTTAATTCTCAGCATTTCTACCAACCGCCTGAGTTCCATCCCTGGCCAGGGAGCTGACCACATGGCTCGGGAGACCTCTCCTGTCTCACCCACTGCTCCCCTCAGCAGTGTATTTCAGTCCATCCACCTGTTCTGTTCCCCACTCTGTCTCTGGTAATACTCTCACCCCTCACAACTCTAGCCTACATCCCACTTCTTATATTCATAAATAAAAATAATAAAGATGAGGAGGCTGAGGCTTGGGAAAGTTACAATAACTACTGTGGAGAAGCTCGCTAGCTGAGTAGCATTCAGGTCAGTCTGAATACAAAACAAGAATTTTTACTACACCCATCTCATCTTGATTCAGGGGCCGGGAAGAAAATACCCCAGAATTATTTCTGACATACTTCAGACACTGACATTTGTGGTCTTACCTTCAATTCTGCAATCTGCAGCTCAAGAGAAGGCTTATTACAATCCAAAGACACCCTTCAACTTAAGAAAACTATGAATATACTAAAGGCACTGGGCACAAGCTGTTCCCATGCAGTAAAAGGAATAGGAGAGTTTTGGTCTCTAGCACAGAAAGGAAAATAAAGAATTTGAAGGAAAAATCAGGCTAGATACTCGACAATTACTAATTTTTCCTGCCTGAGACACTGGAATAGAGCTTCACCATGTCATCGGGAACTCTGAATCCAAATATAACATCCCTTTCCCCTCCCATTCAGAATATATTTAGATACACATCCAGTACTTTTCCTGTTGTTTACATCACTGTTTTCTGCTACTGATAAATTTTATTTTTTAAAAGATTTTATTTATTTATACATATAGGAGCTGGGGGACAGGTCAGAGGGACTGTGGTGGGGATGTAAGATTCACCAAAGTCAGAGTGGGGAGCAGAACAGGCAGATGGACTGAAATACACTGGTGAGGGGAGCAGCAGGAGAGGTCTGCTGAGCCAAGTGGGGCCCCTCCCTGGCCGGGGATCAAGCTCACCTTGCAGTGCTGTGAATGCTTCACAGTGTGACGCTCAACCAGCTGCACCACCAGGGAGCCCCAGACTTAAAAACTTTAAACCATTACTTTAAACAGACACAATCTATTATGCAAAATGTGAAGATAATGTATCCTAGGATGAAGGTTTATCACTATATATTCTCATAAAGCATAAAAGTGTAATTTTACAGATAGGCTTTTCTTCCTCAATTTGTGAATTGTGGTTAACAACTTAAAATTTTTAAGTCTGGAGTTCAGTAATACTAAATATATTCATAAAGTTGTTCAAACATTCCACCATCCACCTCTAGAACTCTCTTCATTGAGAGAAGCTCAAACTCTATAGCTATAAAACAGTAACTCCCCATTCCCTCCTTCTCCTAGCCGATGGTAAACACCATTCTAATTTCAGTCTATGATTCTGACTCCTCTAAGTACTTTATGTAAGTGGACTTATACAGTATTTCTTTTGGGGACTGGGTTATTTCACTTGAAGATGTTGATTAAATCCCAGGTACATTATTATAATAAATATAATAGGTTTTCCTTTTAGATGTAATTTGTAGTTTTAAGTGACTCTGCAATAGCACGGACTACTACACTAAATAATAAAGCATTCTCCAGAATATACATTATTTTAATATACATTATTTTAAATATACATTATTTTAAATAAGAATATACATTATTTTTAAAAAAGCAAACATGGGGCCTCCCTGGTGGCGCAAGAGGCTAGCATCGCCACTGGCCAGGGAGGTGACCCACATGGTGCTGCAGCAAACCTCTAATATCTTACCAGTTGCTCCCCTCAGCAGTGTATTTCAGTAAATCTGCTTGTTCTGCTTCCCACTCTGTCTCTGGCAAATCCACCCTCCCACACACACACCTCTGGCCTACACCCCAGTTCTTATATGCATAAATAAATCTTTGAAAAAAAAAATGTTCAAGAGAGTAGCTGCCATTCACCAGTCCCTTTGATTCTCTAAAACACTGTTATCAGGCCTCCCTGGTGGCGCAGTGGGTTAAGCAACGCACTATGAAGAAAACCGCAGCCACTGCAGCACGAGTTCGATCCCTGCCACCAGCCAGGGAGGGGACCCACATGGCGTGGCAGACCTTGCCTGGTGTGCCCACTGCTCCCCTCAGCAGTATACTTCTGTTGGTCTGCCTGTTCTGCTCCCCGCTCTCTGTGGTGAATCCTCTCACCCACCCCTCACACCTCTGGCCTGTACCCCAGTTCTTGTATGCATAAATAAATAAATCTTTAAAAAAAAAACACTTATCATTTCACACTGATCTTTCCCCACATGTTGCTCTGAACAAAACCAGCTCTAATCAATTACGCATACATAACCTGCTTTCAGTTTGGATCAGCAGATCAACCTTCTGAGGGTTTAGATAAAGGGATAAGGTTGTTTAACACAAATTAGGAGGTATCTTGATAGGCAGTCTTACTCCTCAATTGCTGTGAGAAAATAGCTGAGCATCAAATGATCTAAAACTAATATTCTCCTTTTCTTGACATTTCCAACAGTTTATTTATATTCAAATTTAGAATTTTTTTTTAAATGGGAAGTTTTACTAGGAAGCTGCAGCCCTGAATACCAGATGTTCCATGGTCTTCTGGGTTTCCATGTGTTACTCACCTCTAAATGACTTGCTTTCAAATTTTTTCCAGGTTAAAAATAATCTGTGCCATACCGAACAACGAAAAAACTATGAGCAATCATTGTCATAAGCAACAGTGAATAAAAATGCTTTTAAGAGAAATCCTTCTTTTACCTTTTTATCAATACTACTTCAAACGTACTTTCACAACAGAAGCAGGATAACAACCATGCTGGAAAAAATGTTGGGTAGACTTCTAAATTTCGCAAAAGTATTTCTAACTTAGTACCTCCTATGTATGCTCTTAACCTGTATTTAATCACACTGATCACCTAAACTTTACAGGCCCTTGGCAAAAACAATCTGTTGGATACAACTTTTTAATAAGGTTTCCTGACATGACAGGTAGTCCCCCAATTCCTCTGTACTCTGGATTTTATCCTCATATTAAGCTGGATCATCAGAAAAGTACATGTCTGGTGACATATTTTCTAGGTCCTTGATAGTGTTAACTACTTTTTTTTTTTTTTAAGATTTATCTTATCTAGGCATATAAGAACTGCAGTGTAGGCCATGCAGGTTTGGGGGCATGAGAGGATTCACCAGAGACAGAGTGGGGAGCAGAACAGACAGATTGACTGAGATACTCTGCTGAGGGGAGTAGCGGGCTGATGCAGGAGAGGTCTGCTGCACCATGCAGGTCAGCTCCCTGGTTGGGGATCAAATTCATGCTGCAGTAGCTGCCAAAACTTCAGTGTCGAGACTTAATCGCTTAACCAGGGAGGCCCCCCAGTTAACTTTTATTTTTAATGTTGGTACTTTGGTACCATTTCCTTACCTTTTATCCAGAATTATATTAAGAGATAGTGTTCTGAAACCGAACATTGTAGCTTCTACTATATTCTCTGTGCCCTATGATATACAATTCTAAGTGAAAGAGTACCTGTTACAGAAAAATGTTCTACTTAAAAGAAAATAGTAAAGTTTCTAGTTATGGAGGAAAAAAGAATCCTTTTGAACCTTTATCACAGTGTGATCCTCCCTCATTATAAGAATACAGGACTTCAATGAACTGCCCAGACTCAGAGAAATCAGAAAGAAGCAATTTAAAGAGCAGATTTTCTGATAAGTAAAAGTATTACTGAATTCTAGAACATGATTATAATTTTTGATGTACAGTGAAAAACAGGAATACATGAATGTTTTATCTACCACCTGCCTCTTTTTGAAAAATCTACATACCTAAAATAAATGTGCTCCCACACCCATTCATACCACCACCATTACCACCACCATAACACAAAGTAAATGACAATAATGGCTTGGTTACCATATGACTCACCTCATCAGATTAAGGAAAAGCAGCTGATTAAAGGAGTGTCTATTCTCATGAGACTAATGTGATGCTGATTACACACGACAAGTTGTCATACTTGATAATAAGCCATGTGGAAAACCTTAACTAGAAAAAGTCTACTGCTGTCAGGACACAAAAGGCTATTTATTTAGCTAATCAATGATATAGACAGATTCAGTGGTTTTCATTTAATCAACACTCCACCCAGAGATTCAAAAGCATAGAGATACGCAGGAGCGCCAATGCAGGATGACTCCTATACCATAAACCCAGAGAGAACTATTTTAAAGAAAAACAGACTTTTAGCACACTAAATTTCACCTATCTCAGTGTCAAATGAAGAGTCAGCATTGATTATATTTTGGTCCTGAAATACACTCAAGGGCTTGCAGTGTGAATATTGGATCAACAGTTTGAAAAACAGTATTGGGCTAGCTCTTCTAGAACACACTGCTTTCTAAATCTGTGGTTCCCCAAACTGCAGAATCTAGAAAGTATATTGAAAATACAGATCCCCAGGTTTCAGCATGCACCATCTGGTTCAGCAGATCTGGGGTAGGGCTCCATGTGTTTGTTTTAATAAGTACGTAGGCACTTAGTCCTGACAAATACAACTTTAGATAATCTGAATAATTATAATCAAATTCAAAACATGTACTGAACATCCAACAAACGTGTCAATTATTCATTCACTAGCAAAGAAATATACCCCAAATGATACCAATAAGTAAGAGCAGATTCAAAAACAACAAATTCCAAAATAGTCAATCACAATGACAGTTCTCAAGTTCTAATGTTACCACACAAACACACACCCATGTATCCTGCAGACTGGGAGACACATTTGAGGGAGGAGCAATTTGAAAGAGATGAATGCATGGAAAATTTACCATGCACTCACTCAAAGGCTGGTTTCATAGTGATGAGAACCAAACATCTGGCATTTCCGGCAGACTGAGAAAAGCATGAACAGTACAGACACTGAGCTAATGAATTATAAATCACCATTTGGGGTGGGATTATAAGAGTCTGTCTTGAAATGTTGATTTGAGGTGGCAATACTCCCCAAATTGATCTAGATAGACCATGTAAACCTTATCAAAATGCCAACTGCCTTTATTCCAAAAAAGGAAAATACTAAAATTCATCATAGAATTACAAGAGGCACAGAACCATCAAAGCAATTTTGAAAAAGAACCAAGATGGAGAATTCACAGGCTCATACCTCGCAATTTCAAAACTTACTACAAAGCTACAGTAATAGAGCTAGTATGGTAATGATATAAGAACAAACACACAGATCAATGGAAAGACCAGAAATAAATCCACATATTTAAGGTTAATTGACTTTTTAGAAAAGTACCAATGCCAGGCCTCCCTGGTGGAGCAAGGGAGCACTGCACTATGAAGCATCCTCAACCACTGTAGCATGAGTTCAATCCCTGGCCAGGGAGCTGACCCACATGGCAGACCTTTCCTGCCTCACCCACTGCTCCCTTCAGCAGTGTACTTCAGTCGATCTGCCTGTTATGCTCCCCACTCTGTCTCTGGTGGATCCTCTCACCCCCCACACACCTCTGGCCTGTACCCCTGCTCTTATATGCATAGATAAATAAATATATATTTTTTAAAAAGTACCAATGCCATTCCATGGGGCAAAAAACCTTTTCAATAAATGGTGCTGGGACAACTGGATATTCCCACACAGAAGAATGAACCTGGACCCTTCCCAACCTCTACAAAAATTAATTCAAATAGATCAATAATATAAATTTAAGAGCTAGCTTTTTATCTGACATCTTAATGAGGCTGCTCTGGGCAAAACAGACAGTCACCCTACCATCTCTATTTGTGATACATGTTAATTAGGAAAGGCTCGTCTGTGCTGCAATAATAAAGCCAGAAATTTCAGCAAGTTAACTCAAAGGTACACTTCCCCCTTATGTACACATCTAACCTGCTGGAGGCAGGAGACTGCTCCACATAGTCAAGACATAGTCATATCTTATTAGGGCATAAAGAACATATGTCCCCACTGTATCCACATACATACAGAGAGAAAGTATTATGGCTGCCATCTGTAAGTGCAACAAATCACATCCATTCATATTTCATTGGCTATGACTGAACAGTCACATGGCCCTGCCTAAATGCAATTTACCATGGGTCCAGGAAGGCTGGAAGAATTAGATACGGGTAAGCATTAGCAGTCACTAACAATAAAGTAGTAATCACTACAACCAAGGGTAGGCCACCAGAAGTCTACTATTCTGTAGTAGTTCAACTTGAAAGAAAAAGATACAGCCAGGAATAAGTGTGGTTTGTTTAAAGTTCAAAGCAAAACAGACGTAAGACACAAAGGTAATGGGACCAGATCATGGAAATGAATTAAAGTTTAGTAGTGTAGCCTTAGAGAAAAGGGATTTACTGCGGGTCCTCAAATCAAGAGGCAGTGCCAAGAAGCACAATCTCTGTGTAACATGCAAAACATAAAATGAAGAAGACATAAAATGAAGAAGAATTAGGACACATTTGCAATAATGAGAAAGGATCTATAAGAATATGAGAGAATAGTCACAAAATTGGGGCAAC
Organism: Galemys pyrenaicus; assembly: GCA_019455555.1. Classification (NCBI taxonomy): domain Eukaryota; kingdom Metazoa; phylum Chordata; class Mammalia; order Eulipotyphla; family Talpidae; genus Galemys; species Galemys pyrenaicus. The sequence continues at coordinate 3,100,909 of JAGFMF010011958.1, forward strand.
TGGTAATAGCTGACAAAGAAAGAAGGCAGGAAGCAGAGATAACTTGTTTCATGACTTGGTAGCAGGTAGTATTGTTAACAAGTTACTATAAAAATAGGAGTTGGCTTAAAGGAGAAGATAAAAATAAAACTGACTTCTAGACTTATGTATCTAATAGTGTGCCTAGTATCTAATAGTAGCCACATGCAGTTATTTTAAAAATTCAGTGCCTTACTCACACTAGAGTTACACTTCAAGAAATCAGCTGTCATGTGTGACTTGTGATTGCAATATTGGACAGAACAGAACATTTTCATCATTATGAAAAGTTCTACCAAATAGTGTTTTTCTAAACATACCAGGCTCTAGTGAGTCAGGAAAAGGTTTTGGAAAAGTAAATGAAACTAGAAATGAAAAGTTTTAAGGAATCTGGAGGATAGTTGAAGGATCATTATGTAACTACTCTAAAGAAGGCTGATGACCTTTTACCAGAAAATGCCAGTTAACTGTCCTAAATGTCCTAGAGCAGGAGAACATAGATATTTATTGGCATGGGTAGGTGTTCAAATATATGTTAATTTTTAAAACATTACAAAATGGCACTATATATATAAGATCCTATTTTTGTAAACCATATATTCAAACTAATAAAAACATTTTAAAAAATGTTAACAGTTCATAGTTTTAGTGACAGGAATTTATCTTTTTGATTTTTTTCACTTTTCTAAACATTTCCTAATATGTTACTAATATGAAATATTTTAATAAAAATATGAATAAAGAATGGAGGGACAAGGAGACAGATTTTGTAGTAGTACCAAAAAAAACCAAAAACCAGCATTTAGTTTTGTGTATAATGGAATACATTTCTTAATAATGATGAGATAGAGGTCTCACCGGTGGTACAGGGATTAAAGTCTCAGTGCTATCAAGCTACCGACAGCCACTACGGTATGAGTTGGATCCCCGGCCAGGGAGGTGACCCACATGGCACAACAGACCTCTCCTGTCTTGCTTGCTGCTCCCCTCAGCAGTAGATTTTAGTAGAGCTGCCTGTTCTCTTCCCCACTCTGTATCTGGTGAATCTCTCACTCTCCCTCCACCCCCACCTCTGGCCTACACCCCAATTTTTGTATGCATAAATAAATAAATAATGATGAGAAAAGTAATAAATGTTCCTTGTACTTATGTACCATATCAGGGGTCAGGAAACTCTGATCCTTGGGTAAAATCTATCCTACTAAATATTTCTTGTACACTCCCTGATCTAAGAATGGTTTTTATATTTTTGAAATGTTAATTTAAAAAAAAAAGAAAGCTATTTTGTGACATAAAATATAGGAAATTCAGTGCCCACAAATAGCCACTCTCATTCATGAATAGATTATTAAGGTTGTTTTGAGCTACAATGGCAGGCATGAGCAGCAGACTGTGTGTAGTGCTCTCAGGGCTTCACACTGCTGCTCAGCACACTATAAATTGCAGAGATATAATCACAGCTATACACCATTTTAACTACCACACATATTGCCATACCACAACTTTTATTTTACCTATATATACACCCATTACATCAAAACAAGAAAAGTGGACTTTGAATATCCTACTTTTTAAGGTACAATGGAGTAGAGATTATTTTATTGTAAAATTAGATGGGCAAAGTCTTTGTTTATTATGCGGTGACATTATAGTTGTGTTATTAGAACACAATATACAATAACATTACCACACTATAAAGCACTCATCACAATGTTCCAAAAGTCACAGGAAAGCAACCGTCAGAAAAATTGGAAAATTTAAAATGAAACATTTCATCACAGAATTTCTTCATAAAAATAAAAATGAAAATGAGGCTGCAACCAAGTAAGTTTCTAAATGGCTCTATCATTCACAATAAAAGCCATTTACTGATGTTGAGTTACTTAAATCCCATTCAACTGCAGCAACTGAAGACATGTGTCCAGAAAAAAATAAATGTTTAAGATTATTAGTCTTTTGGAGAGAACAGGTGCTCAATGAGTTGAGGACAATGGAAAGAATATCAATAGTCAATTGAAATACAAAGCAAACAATTTTGAGTGGTTTTCCTTGGCTCTTGATTCAATGACAGATGTCTGAAACTGCTCAGCTGTTGTTTATTCAAGGAGTCAATGCCGAGTTTGAAGTGACTGAAGAATTGGCACAGTCTGCACAAAATAATTACAGGTGAGAATATTTTCAAAGACACTGAGAAAGCACTAATTTACTATAATCCGAAGTAGAATCTGCTAAGATGTGTTAGTGATGGTGGCAAAAATATGTGTACAGCAGAAAAAACTTTTTTTTAGTTGGACAAATTTAAAGACTGTAAAATTGTAAGGTATTTAAAATTATGATCTATTCACTATAGTACTCATCAGTGGGTACTATGAAGATACTTGGCTCTACTGTGTGTTAATGAACCTTGAGTTTCAACAGTAAACATTTACTATCATAAACTTAATCACTGTCAGTTCCAACAACTTTTGTCAGAAAAAGAAGCTGAATATCATGATACACCCTATCACACAGGAATGCAATGGCTAAAAAGTGGTACGGTTTTATTGCACCTTTTAAACTCAAGAATGAAAATGAAATTTTTCTGAAAAAGAACATTCAACCAATATTATCAAATAATGACTAGTTATAAAATTGGACTTTGCTGCAGACTTGAAGATGTTCCTTAATGAAGTAAACATAAAACTACAAGGCCTACTGTTTGCAAACCCTTTTCTATACAGTATTACTAAGAGTCAATGAAATCACCCTTGGATTTCATTCTCCTGTCGGGTCCTCAGGCAAAGAAAGCTACCCAGGATACATTGACTCCTGGTACTATACAGGAGATTAAATACTGATATCTGGTGTTGGAGTTTTCTAGCTACAACAGTCAATGAAACGGCAGAAACCCTTGAAGAAAATATGTCTGAGTGCTCCTGCTTGCATTACAATGGGTAAAAGACTGGTCTTGGGCCAAATACTAGCCGATTAGGGAGGGGTATGTATTGACTGTCAAACCTCCTATTAAGTTGCATGAATGCTACTGGTTATGTGGAACAATCCATACATGCAAAAACAAGGAAACTAAGTAGCTGTCTAAAAAAATACCTACTTGTCCTCCACCTGGGACTTATTCACTTGACTAAATGTGGGGCCCTGAGGTGGATGGCTGATACTCACACACACAATGGCCTTATACTGCTAATTGGAATTCTGCTGATAACAGTCTTAATCAAGTGTTACATGAGATAAACTATAAGAACTGCACTGCATCTAGTCTTAAGGGCTGGATTGTGGAGAACAATAGCCTGCTATGAGCCCCAAGCATTTCTATCCCTGTATGTCCTTGGTGAGTATGACAAACTGGAGGCCTAACTATCTTCTAACATTTAGTCATTTCTATAGTTAGTCATGAAGGCAAGTAAGTAAGTCAAAATGATCACAGTGTGACTATTCACTTCCTGGGAGTAGGGAATTAGCTCAATACTGCTTGCTACAAAAGATACCAAGCCCTTAGTACTGGATTCTTCAGCTGCTACAGCCCACTACATGAAACACATCATCTGTACGCCATTCTATCCCTTCTGATACTCAGGGGCTACCATGGGAACACTCATGGTGCCTGCTGGGCTAGTGCAATAAATTTTCTTACTTCCCTGAGTCTTGATGTCTACTTTATGTACCTATATAGCTCTAAGAGTTTGAAATATAAAAACTACATGTGTTTCATAAGATTAATTCCCAGAACTTGTCCCCTAATACACAGATACAGTCCCTACCTCAGGTGTGCTGATCATTTATGCATTACACTATCAACAAAACTACTCAGGTTTGAAACAGGGTGGTCCCAGCAAAAAGGGATTCCTGGCCCCACCCAAAGAAGGGCAGAGCTGAGCAGGGAGGAGGGGAAACTAGATTGGAGACTGGAGGAAAGGAAGAATTGAAGGAGGCTCATAGAACAGAGAGACATGTAAAGAAGCTGTACTTGTTTCTTGGTCTTGGACTGGTTGATCAGTGGGGAGGTTCACAATAGCAGCTTTTATCTTGGTTTTGATCTTGCTCCTCTGTCTACATGTGCTGGCCCCTTCTGTCCCTTTCATATGAGTTCCTACCAGGAGGTACCTTAAAATTGTGGCAGCTTTTGGGCATTAGTGGCCCTTTTTGGGCTAACCCTGCTTTGGCTGGACATTTATCCATGAGTGGATGGGTAACTTCGGGTGCTTGATTTGGAAACTATATTCTTTGCCTTTCCCTTCTCATCTCTTTATTGCACACTCATTGTGTTAAAGTTTCTTTCCATTAAAGGTCTTATGCACTAGGTTTTTTTGTCTTGATGTGGTGGATGGCAGAACCTATTTAGAGTGGGCAGGTTTGGGGGTCCTGGGTACCCTTTAAACTGCCCTGTAACAGGTGGGTTCCCTGTAATTCTATTACGGTAGATATCTACTGAGTCTAAATATCTGGGATATCATGTCATCATTTTCAGAAGTTTTGGCTAATTTTTAAGACTATATATGAAAACGTGAAAATATACACTACATGGCATGACAATCTATAGGTCACATTTATTTTAAATTACAAGTTTCTCATAAAAATATTGTTCTTTTTGATTCAGTTATTTGACTCTAGATTTAGTAAAAAATTGGAAAAAGGCAATGCATAGTAGAAACACTTTTTTTTTAAAGATTTATTTTATTTATTTAAGCATGTAAGAACTGGGATGTAGGCTAGAGGTATGGAGATGGGAAGGGAATAAGAGAATTCACCAGAGACAGAGTGGGAGCAGAACAGGCAGATCTACTGAAATCCACTGCTGAGGAGAGCAGCGGTAACACAGGAGAGGTCTGCTGCACCATGTGGGTCAGTTCCTGGTTGGGGATCAAACTCGTGCTGCAGTGAGTGGCTGGCAATAATTTGATAGTGTGGAGACTTTAACCTCTTCAGCACCAGGGAAGCCCAGTAAAAACACTCTTAACTAACCTCTCCTGAAATGATCTGTTGAATTAAGTGGTCTTTGACAGCCTGCGTATAAAACATGCTGAGTGAGTTCACAGCAAGCTGAGCCAGACTACTTTCTGGTGTACTTAGATACGATTTTTTTGCTTATCAAGACACAGTTATTGGGCCTCCCCGGTGGCGCAGTGGGTTAAGCAACACACTATGAAGCAAACCGCAGCCACTGCAGCACGAGTTCGATCCCTGCTGCCGGCCAGGGA